>CM047580.1:37137556-37194244 GCA_026184515.1 Peronosclerospora sorghi | reverse complement strand
CTCCTCGGACCCGATCGGTCGACGAGTTGAGTGCATCACGATCGCGGCTCCGAGTGGAGCCAATAGGTATCGCGGCTTCAAGAGTGGACCGAGGGTCCCATCTACACCAGCCTTTCTGCGTATTCGTCCCAATCGCGCTGGTCTGGATCGGCAACGTACATCTTGATTGCTCTTGTAATAATTTGTACCATACGTTCTGCCGATCCATTCGCTTGCGGACGATATGCCATCGTCGCGCTCTGTTTCTGGCCCACCATATTGTTAAACTACCGGAACACCTCGGCCATGAAACCGGGTTCTCGGTCGTGTCTGATGACCTCGCTGGCGCCGAACCTTCGGAACACGCATTCTTCGTAACTTTTGGCGATCCGCTCGGCAGACCGGGACGCACTTGCCTTCGCAATAACTAGACCGGTGAACAGTCTACCCAGATCAACAACTCAGTATTTCCATATGTTGATTTAGGCAGCGACGGTATATGGTCCATCGCTATGACCTGGAAAGGGTAGGTAGCTTCGATATTTCCGGGCGATCGCCCCTTGATTACCGGTCTACCCTTTACGGTCTCGCAATCCGTACAACAACCCACATATTTCTGTACACTTCGGAAAAGTCTTCTCCAGTGAAAGTGGGACCTGATCTTGTGATACGTTCTGCCTATGCCCTGATGTCCCCCTTCTAGACTCACATGGTAGTGATGGAGGACATCCGGCTGCAGCAACTCAGGTATCACCAATTTCGCCAATCGGTCCCGGTCTGCACTGTCTTGGTCGGCATCGCGGCAGTAATATAGTAAACCATCCTCATCCACTTCATAACTGTCTGCGATCTTGGCACATTCTTTCGCTTGACCATTCGTCAACTTAGACAATTCACCGCGCAGGTAGGTCTTCAAATTCACAATCCATTCTTCTTCTTCCTGCGCCTTGAGGACCCGTTCTGCCCTTAGCCGTTGCACAACAGATTCACTCAACCGTTCCTTTGGGAACGGTTGGTGGGACTTCCGAGCTTTCGGTCTAGTCGCGACCATCACATGCACCTGTCCGGGAACGTTCTTGGGTCCGATCACCTCGGGGAGCCTGTTTATATTCATCAGTTCATCCAGAACGGCCTTCTCGGTGATCGTAGCCCCGGTCTGGTCTTGCATGGCCTTGGTCGCGAGGTAGTCGGCGCTTCTGTTCCAGTCCCGTTTCACGTGCAATAGCTCGTGGTTGGGGTGGTCCTTCAATGCCTTCATTACCCGATCATTTAACGACCTCAGCCGTGGAGCCTTGCAGTCGATCTCTCCGGTGATCTGCCTGATCACTAGGTTGGAGTCACCACATATGATGACTCGCCCCTTCTCTTGCGATGACAGCAGGTCCATACATAGAAGTAGACCTCGGTACTCCGCCTCGTTAACAGTAATATTCGGCGTGAAATCAGCAGCGGCTGCAACTATAGACCATTGTGGCAACTTCCACAATATGGCACTATAGGCGCCGACCTTCTTCTTCACGCTTACAGATCCGTCAAAACTTAAGACCAAGAGCTCTTCATCATGGTCGACGGTCGGTGGCGGTCTCGAAACTGACTGCCGAGGTTGCTTCCTCGGGGCAATCGCTGTCAATGCCTCGTCCACTTCAGACTGAGGGGTGATACTGGCAGCTAATGTGCCCAATATCTCTTCCTCGCCCCTGGTGCACTTAACGACCTCGAGGGTCCACTGCGACAAGACCGCCGACCATCTTCCTAGACGTCCGTCCATCCCATTGGCTGATAATAGCCAGGCCAAAGTAGACCGCCTTGACAGGACATTTAAAGGTCGGCCGACCAGCAGGTTGTAACACACATCCAGAATTCGTATCAACGCCAGCACTTCTTTCTCGACAATTCCATAGTTCAATTCATTTGGTTTTAGCGTCCGGCTCGTAAACGTGACTGGATGATAAACACCGACGTAATCTTGCACTAAAGTGGCCGAGATAGCCCACTTACTGGCATATACGATAATGGTCGGCACTTTTTCGGGAGCGAAATGCTTGAGAATCGGTGCCGTCGCCATCTTAACCTTCAACATACCAAAGGCAAACTGTACACGCTTCATATGATCTTCGACCTCCACTTGCGGACAAACTGCAGCAAGACCAGAGTCGGCGCCCTCCTGTAAAGTTGCCCGGTCTTCTTCGCGCAACATATGATAGTCAACTTCCCGGAGCTCGTATAGCACAGCCGCGTAGATAGCAAAGTCTGCAATGAATCGGCCATAATAATTCAAGCTTCCCAGGAAGTACTGCATTGCCTTCAGAGATCTCGGAAACGGGAGGTTACTCAGCGAATCCAGGTCCTTAGGATTAGCCTCCAGCCCACTGATTGACACCATATGACCCAAATAGACGACCTTGGACATGCCCAAAAACTCTTCACAGCACTGATCGACAGGTTCCAGTGATCGCATGTCTCCAACAACCGTTCGACCTTCTCGCACATATCTTTCCATGACGAGGCAGGTATCAGAATGTCGTCGATGTACGACCGCCTCCTCAGAACGGACGGTCTTCTTTTCCGATCGGGTTCACCCTCTCTAAACACATCACAATTTTCAACAGGGTCCCGATCGGTCTTCATCTTGAAGTGTCCGTACAATGCGTTGTCTATCAGCCTTTGATAGATCTGGGGTGCGTTCATCAGACCGAACGGCATACGATTCCACTCAAAAAGACCAAACGATGTCACAAATGCGGAAATCTCACGGGGTCGATCAGTCATCGAGACCGCCCAAAATCCGCTTGCCATATCTAGCGAACAATACCACAAGGTCTTATTGAGGTCTTCCAACAGATCATTAATCAGCGGCATCGGGTACACCATAAGTTTAGTTAACCGATTTACCAGCCGATAGTCGATGCACAACCTAATGTCGACGCCGTTCTTCTTGATAACATTTACGATCGGCGAGGCCCATGGCGAGGTCGACGGTCTAATAATCTTGGTGACCAACAGTCCTTTAATGAGATCAGAAAGCTCTTCACGGTACTGTGGCGCCACGCGTCGACATCGCTGGGCAATCGGCTTGGCATCTCCAACATCAATATCACAAATCTCACCACGGGCTGCAGGTGGTAAGGCGTTGTCCTTTCCGATCAGCAGATGGCTTTTCTTCCATATGATATTCTTCAACTGCTCGATCTGGTCTGGACTGTTAAGGTCTTGATCACCCACTTGTAAATCATCCATTGTAACTTCGGGCGAGTCGGCAGACACTTCAGGGAGGACTGCCATTTGGCTTTACAGCTCCTGAATGTACTGTTCCCCTCCTTCATGTATACAGACTTGTCATCTTCTGGGGCGATATCACCTAGACCATCTGGACCGGCTGAACGCCCCTGGTCTTGATCGACGGGCTGTCCTTCACTGATATCGGTCTGATTAGGAATACCGTCATGGTACGACCTAGCAACTTCATGTTCCCCTTCTTCCGTTTCTTGCTCCGCTATCGCCTGGTCTTGTGCTGACACCACGTTGACTAGCCTCGGCTCGTCTACTTGATGGTCCACCGTTCCTGGTGACTGCGGCGCCTTTCTTTGGACCAACATCTTTTTTGGGTGACATAACTTGGTCTTTCCACTAAAGGTGAGGTATCCTCTTCCACCAACCTATCATCGCTGTTAAGATCGGTGGTCGATTGGTACGCCAGGTTTTGCAACTCGACATACCGCCTCGACCCAACTCGAGACGAACCCCATCTTCCTTGGTACCTTCCCTTCTGCTAACCACATGCCGACAATAGTGTTATTGTCCAGTGTCAGCGGCTTGTCACCGATATTGGTAACACGGACAAAATCACGTCGACCAGCACTCTTTACGAAGGTAGAGACCCACCGATCGCCCCTGGTCAACCACAACTTCCTCGAACGAAAACCTTTCTCAACCGGGGTGTCGGCAGACCGACCAACTGGGATAGTGAGGTCTTGGTCCCACCGGACCAGATCGGTATACGAACCATACAGAGGTCTTCGACCAGCCAACTGGACCTGGACCTCATCCGGGAGCGTAAGCACTCCATGTGACAGGTCTAGGCGAATACCATCTGGGACCATGAAATCCATACCTAGTAAAGCGTCCTGACCAGCCAACTTGCCAACCCAAGCGCTGCAAAAGTAGACCAGCGATCCCGACAAAGTAATTTTCACACGCGTTATTCCTTCGGTCATATAAGCGTTTTCACCGATCCCGACGCATTCTTGTCTCTGGGTATCGTATATACGACATCCGACCTTACGAGCAAAGGCGGAGTCGATTATCGATACTTCAGCTCCAGAGTCAAACAACATCGTCGCCTTCTGGTTATTAATCTTGCCACAGGCTTTCGCCTGCTTGAACCATTTATCAGGCGCGTGATACTTCCAGTATCCGCGGGATCTCCAGGCAGCAAATCCAACTGCATAACCACATTTGTCCGGGAGTACTCATCGGTCTTCAGACTGTAGACCGGATGGTCCCGGTCGACGCAATTTGGAATAGAACGTGTATTGTCGGTCTTATCCTCCTTGCCGACATATACATAGATGTGAACCGTAGAACGCTCGGCTCGATCCAGATTCCAACCTGGCGAGCGTTCTAGTTTAACATCTTTTCTGCGTCCGGCGGCAGCATCCCAGAGTGCTTGTCCGGTACGTACCACTTGTGCATCATGTTAAAAAATTCTTCAATCTTGCAGTGGCCGGCCTCGTGGATCTCTCCACATGACTTGCATTCGAAGAGGCAGTGGTCCGTCGGGTTGTCGCGTCTCTCGCACTTCTTGCACACCATCTTCTTCCAGCAGTTTGGACCATCATGTTTGCTCGACCCACAGTGGGAGCACTTCTGACGAGGTCGGTCTGGATCGGACTTGCTTCCGTTCCTTCCCTTCCGGTCCACCTGGTCGGACTTCGACTTGGTCTTCGGTGCAGGTCCCGCAACATAGACGTAACGATACTGGTCTTCATCCGATGACTCCTGGCTGGATGGACTTCCACTTTATCCTTCTGACCCCGTGCTGTCATCAGCTACAATTGCCTTGACCGCTCGGGTCGGTCTGGTCCAAGGTCTTTTGACCGGATCGGTCTGGGTCTTGGAACGATAGCGACCTGATCCACCAGCGGTCTTCGCTCTCATACTACGCGACTGTTGTAACGTCCGCAGGGTCTGTTCGACTTCGCCCGCATCCTTAAGACGCAGTAGAGTAAGCTGGTCCGCCAGTTCTTGATCGTCAAGGGTACTAATATAGTGACCCACATGTTCTAAGGCGGCACCGTTCGGCGGGTTATTCTCTTTGATTGTTATGCCGGCGCGAAGTGCAGCCACGTTCAACCGATGCAAATACTCGATCGGTGTTTCTTCGTCCCGCTTCTGCATATGGTGATACTTACGGGCGCTTGAAAATCCGGAGTTACAATATTGACCTTCAAACTCCGCACATAACAGGTCCCAGTCAGACCGGACGCCCCGACCCAACTGTTGAATCCAGTTCGCAGCCGGTCCTTTTAACAAATCCCGGAAGATTAAGCAACGTTCGCCTTTTGGGGTCTGGTCTCGCAGGAACGCAGACTTGACCCGACTGAACCAAGACCGGACCTGGTCTTCATCAGCATTCTTGCCGGTGAAGTCCTTGAGGTCGGTCGTCGCGGCCATACGGATGCGCGGAATCGCAGCAGATCCAAAGTCGTAGGCAGTAGTGGAGGCTAGGTTAGCCTTTCGCACCTTTCCTGCGCCTGTACCATATGACCCACCATGGTCGTCAAGACCGCCGACCGACTCCATATCACAGTCACTTGTCTTGCTTGGTCTACGCGGTCTTGCCGGTTGCGGCTTGCGCCTTCCCTTGCCGGTTGGTTTATCACTTCTAATAGGCTTATCCATAGATGTTGCCGATTCCATATCCACATCTTTGCAAACATTGACACCTTGACAGGTAGACCGGTCTTGGACATGTGGGCGCATAGGTGGTCTAACCCGTTCTTCCCTGAAACGTTGCATCATCGTCTCAAACATGGCTTGAACGTTGGTAGGCGTCATGGGCAACGTGTTGATACCCTCCTTTTGCGGAACTGAGGCATGTGGGGCTCGCTGGGTCCCCGACTGGAAAGCAGCCTTTTGCTGCCGCATGTCCCTTTTTTTCAGACCGGGCATGGTCCACCCCCATGGTCATCCGCTCGACACCGGTCTCCAACTCTGATGAGCTGTTAGGAGCCGGTGGAGACTGGTAGATCGATTCATCATCGGAACCAATGTCAACAAGCTCTGTGGAGGCTTCGGCGACCTTCATTGCCGTGGTGGGAGTTGGGCGGCGAACCGCATCCACCAGCGGCACCAAACGGTCGTGGAGGTCCGACATCGATGCCTCCAGTCTCCAAGCATCAAATTCAAACAATTTATTGACACCGGTGGGGTTCTGCATTTTAATGCCAACCTCCGCCAACATCGCCACCAAAGTCTTGACGAGCAGTAATGGTCGATCACTCTGGATCGACTCGGTAGTGGGACCGAGAAGACGGTCGGGGATATGGAGGTCCAACACCCGAAAGACCTGGTTTTGGCGAACAAATCGCTTCAATTCAAAAACATAATACATCTTGTCCAGGTCTTGTTCGGTGATAGCCTCATCCCCGACCTTCGACTTTTCTTCGAAGTCGTCTTCGTCGGGTGGCATTCCCAGCCCTTTTCTGGGCACATTGGGTACCTTGGGGACTTTAGGGAGGTAGACCGGATCGTTCCAGTCAGCCTCCAAGTAATTTTAATCTTTTAGTTGTCCATCAATTTTTTCAATCATACACATAGGATCAGGACCAAGGTCCTGATCCTTTCCGGAACTATAGCAAGACCTGCTATAGTCCCGATCGGCTCCGGTGGGAGCCTTTTGGGGAGGAAAAAACTTATTAATCCCGATCTGGTCCTCCGCCAGGCCAGATCGGACATCACCATCTTTATCAACAACGAGAACGTAAGGCGATAGCCTTTCCTTACGTCCTCTCCAGAACGACTCCATATTCAAATCATTCAAATCTTCGAATCCAATTTTTGATGGAATATCAGCACGGTGATATCCACGATCACCAATTGATCCGGGCACGCGCACCATTGTGGTGGAGTCAAGTTCGAAATCGAAAACATTAGCATCGATAACCTGACTACCACCATCGCGCTCAGCCTTCCAACTTTCGGAGGGGGTACTCCGCGGACCACCACTCGAGATCTGGTCCAATCGTCCGCTGCAAGCAGACGACCGGTCGTCATCAGAAACCACTTGGTCCGATTGTTTAGTGTCCATCTCACCTTGTGTACCCGATGGAATGGGCTAGTTACACACTCGGTGGATCGGGATCGCAGATTGGATCGAAGCGGTCTTGAATATAGAAGACCGATCTGGGTAGGTATCTCTGGGGCGGAACTCTTCACCCCAGACACAAACAGACCAAAAACACTTCCAAGAGATAACTTCCAATAGGTTTATTGTCCAAACGATCAAGACCTGACCAATACGAAATAATAGAGGGTAGACCGACCGTTCCGGTCTAGCCCCTGACCAATACGAAATAAGACCAAACCCGGTCTAGTTCCCAACCAATATTAAAACAAGCCAATATGTCCGCGTAAAGACCCAATATGCTCGTGAAACTCCACAAACGATATCTCCACGCCAGGACCAATCCAGTGAATAGCACTTTCCAAACGTACTTGAGGTGTTGAGATCGCCAAATCGTACTCCCGTCGAGGGACTTCCGGTGGGCCAAAGTGCGCGTGCGGCGCGTCCAGACCGGGTATAATGGGCGAGAGGGGATAATTCGAACCTCTGTCCCCAAACACTCCGCGGCGGGCGGAGGCGACTAGTGTACGAAAATGGAAGAACGGCGACCCCTAGCTGTGGTGTGAACCAAGACCAAAGGACTTCTACTTAGAAAAATCCTGCAACCAAAATACTTCTACTTTTTTAGGCAAATCCACAACTAAAATACTACTACCCTATAGTCCCTAAATGTACCCCCACAAAAATATGTAAAATACCCAAAGTCGGGTGACTCACCAAAACTTGCGTTCTTGACACTTCTTGAGTCTGATAGGCTGAAAAGCCCCCCTTGTTTAAACCAATCCGAAATTTGACCAAATGCCTTGACGAAACTTGACCAGAAGTGTACCAAATTTCGGGGACGCTTATCCACAGTGTCACAGATTTTGGTGGATCGAAAGATGAGAGGAAGTCGACAAGTGGAGGGTTTGTGATTATGGAAGGAAATGTGGTGGATTGGATATGCAAGAAACAGTGCGTGTCTCTATCCACCATGGAAGCCGAGGTTTACGTGGCATCGGTGGTTGAATGCGAGTTGATTGGACTAAAAGATATGGCGATGGAAGTCGGACTCCAAGTGAAGCTTCAAATGATCCTAAAATGTGACAATCAAGCGGCAATTAAAAAGATCGGTGGTGATGGAAAAACATCAAGAACAAAACACATTGACGTGCGAGTGAAGTTTTTGGTTTCAAAAGGTCGAGATGGATTAATTAAAGTTGATTACGAAGCTACGGATACTATGCTTGCAGATATTTTCACGAAAAAAATGGGTCCAGAGACGCTAAGGCGCATGTAACGAGGACTTGGTTTGATGACGATGGAGATGGGATAAGCGGATTTCAGCGGAAAGTCGAGAAGGATTGTCGAAAGGACGCGCAATTCCTGCAGCACTACGCGTCGGATGAAATGGAGTTTAGCGACTTTCGATGAAAACATAGTGGTGAGTACATAACTTATGTTAGGTACATCAATTACATTTATGCATGTTATTAGTTTAGGGAAAAACTAAACAGTACCGTGTCCAAATAGGCCTATTTAGAACTCGATTATTTTCGATTTTGATTGGCTGTATTCAGCCTGCAGGGTTTAGGGTTTAGGTTTGATTGAGTGTTTTCAGCCTGCAGGGTTTAGGGTTTACGTTTTAGGGTTTAGGGTTTAGAGTGTAGGGTTTAGGGTTGAGGGTTTAGGGTTTAGGGTTTAGGGTTGTTTGTTTGGTAGTTTCCGTGGTCAATTGGTTGGTTGGTTATTTGGTTGGTTGCTTGTTTGCTTGGTGGGATGGGGTGGTATATGTGAGACAGCGGAGAGGCGCCAAAAGTGAGCGGGTCCCAAAAAATGCAAAAAATGCAGGCTAAAACAGCCAATCAAAATCGAGTAAAATCGAGCTCTAAATAAGCCTATTTGGACACGGTACTGTTTAGTGGACCTCATTAGTTCAAGTCTTAATCTTAATACTAATAAAATCACTTTGAATTTTAACCTGGTTTGCACAAGTACACTAGTGCAGGCCTCGTCAAATTTGGCATTTGAATAATTTAGGCCAAATATGCCAAATTTGAGTGTCATAATGTGCCAAAAATGAAAAGTGTTTTTTTTTATTTTGTTTGGTGTTGAGGTGTTAAATTTATTATGGTATAAAAACACCTCCCCAGCACCCCCCCCCCCCAACCTGTCCAGTCTACAAGCAAGTTTGCCTGATCACCGCAATATGAGCAAGCGCAGCACGCCCTTCAATGAGTCACACGTGCTGGAGTATGGGCTAAAAATTGTTGACCGACACGCTACCAAGAAGTACTTGGACGGCATTCAGTGCCACATGTGCATAACCTTCGGCAAAGAGGAACCCGATGTGAACCAGGCGGTCGGGTCGAAGCGCAAGACACCAGCTCCAACAAAGAACGTGAAGGGCTGGACGGGACCACCCTTCCGCTCGGAGCTCTTTAGGTCCCATATGGCTGGTCAGCATCCACGCAAGTGGGCCGAGTATTGCTCCGCCTCCGATGAGGACAAGAAGACGTTCTTCGATGTGCAGACGCCGTTCGTCAACACGATCTTCAGTCACTTCGGCCATTCCCATCCAGTTGTGTTCATGCTATCTCTCCCTGTAGTTGATGTGATCAGCAGCGATCTGTTCTTCGATGCAGAGGAGGAGGGTTGCATCGCCAAGGCGCGCGCCCTGGATCTGTTCAATCCTGTTCTCGCTGACGGCATGGATGTGCCCATCTCCTACGTTGTGAACATAGCAAATCCGTTGCAGTTCCGCCTTGCAGTCAGGTACCTGTCCCATGGCTTGTCGTTCCGCCAGGTTGCGGTGGTGATGAATTCTACCAAGGACATCACAGGCCTGACAAAGCTTGGTTTCATAGCGGACAACAAGGTGTCTGGATACGGCCGTGTGCTCGTGGCAGTCAATCTTTAGAAAATCGGAACGCTCATGTCGATGTATGGCATCTGGGAGTTTTCATTAGCCTTTGATGCGTCAACGCATCTCGGTCGCTCATACTTTGACACGAGCATACGCTTCCATGTGAACGGCGACTTGTACAACCGGCACGTGCTTGCCATCCCAATCTACGGCCGTCATACGGCTCAGGTTTAATTCAACCTGCTGGTGAAGATGCTGATGCGCTGTGAGTCTCCTGGCGCACAAAACTGATTGGCATCAGTTCAGACGGGGCTGCGGTGATGACCGGTCGCATCGGCGGCGTTGTGACACTGCTCGATCAGGCCGTCATCCACCATGTATACCGTACCTGGTGTGGGCTTCATCATTTTCACCTTGTCGCCAAAAAAGTGATCAAAGAGATGTTCAACGGGAAGTCCTGGTCGGCAGCAAACGCGACCGCGGCGTGCTTGCGTAAGCAGGAGATCCTGAAGACAGAGATGGGCGCAGCCTGCCCGAAAATGACGACGCACTGGATGGCGCTTGACAACTACTGTGAATGAAAGATGCATCACCGCGTCAAGCTAATCGAGTTCTTCAACGGGCGCCGGGTCGACCAGCTACGTCTGCCGTTGTGGTGGTGGCCCGTCGTTTCCGCCATCAATGCCTTTTTCTACGAGTGCAACAAGACGATCGCGAAACTTCAGGGCAAGCAGCTGCTGATGTCGCAGCAGGATGAGTACATCGATCAGCTACTTGAGGCACTGGTCGTACAGACGGATACCAAGAAGGAGTACACTGCGAGTGTAGTGGGTGTGGCTCACGAGCGAGCCGGCAATTGGTTAGTGTCGCACGAGGATGTGTCAGGGTTCCTCAATGACCAAGGCACGTTTGTCCGCGAAATACTCATAAATTTACCGAAGGCGCTGTGCTGGAGATCAACCAGCAGATTGGCCGCTTCATTGTCGGCATGATGGATGTCATCATGCAGATCAAGACGCTACGTGACAGCGACAACTCAGCGAGCTTGATGGAGGTACCCAGTGTCCTTCCTCATCAGCTCTGCAAGCTGCGCGGACGCGACTTCATGGGCGTGTTTGCCCCGTTCAAGGATCGCCTGTCGGTGCACATGGACGTTCACCGTGTGGCCGAGATCCAAGACGAGCAGGTTGCCTTGTTTCGCGCGTACAAGGAAGAGCCCGCTTTGGCCGCAGCGCTCGACACATGAAACAGCACAACTACTGCCACCAGGGATGGACGTTGGTGAGCCCGCGCTTCAACGCGCTTCGTGATTGGGCAGGGTGTGTGGGATCTGTCTTCCCAAATACTGCCACAGTTGAGTCCGATTTCTCTGTTCTCGGTTGGGAGAAGGACGAATACCGTCAGAGTCTGACTGATCTGTCACTGGAGGGTATTATGCAGGCTAAACAATACGACATGCTTGCTAAGATCGTGTGATAGAGTCACCTTGTAAAAAAAACATTTTATTAACGAATCGGAGAAAATTGCTTCATTTTTGGCATATGCCAAATTTCGGGCCTGGAAGTGTGCCAAAAATGAACCATTTTTGGCAAATATGGCAGATGCCAAATTTGATGAGGCCTGCACTAGTGGAGTAAAGTACGCTGAATATTTAGCTGGAAGTTTCTCTGCTACGTGGAGTGTGGAGATTGTTACGGTATCGTTTCGTCTAAGTGGATTTACAAGTGGAATTAACGTGGAGAATAAAGTTTTTTACGTTTATTACTGCTGTTACACTTTTCTGCTTTCGTTTTGTTGTGGAACATCATCACTACATTGTAACGAAGATGAGTGATAGCGAACAATTTCGATGGATGCAAAATCAACAGGAAGATCAGTTACGGGTGGAGTTACGCTGTTCAATCCTACTGCGTATGCAAGAGTAAGAAAAGGATGTGGTGTCTTTGTCGACGATGGAAAGCGGAAATTCTACGCGGCTTCGCAAATGGAACACGAACTCAATGGATTTGATGAGCTTATCCAAAGAATTGGATTGAAGGTTACATTACCTATGACCCTGTTCTCAGGCAATCAGGCGGCAATCAATTTTTGGAGGGCAAGAAAAAATGAAGCATGTGGATATAAGGATCAAGTTCATGGTTTCCTAGACCGTGGATGGTGTTATCACCGTGATGTACAAGAATATCCAAGATATGATGCAGATCTTTTCACGAACAGTTGGATGCACCGAGACTGCAGGACATGCAGAGATCAGTGGGATTAGTGGGTTAAATATACCGTGTTCAAGTGTGCAAGCTTTTGAGGTCACGCATTATTATGGTGAGGTATATAAGATTGCATTTTCTAGGTAACTAATTCTTAGTCCGATCTAAATATGTTCACTTCTTTTTGCTCAGGCACATAGTTTGTGGACGGAGATTTTGGGTTAACGCTAGCGATAGTGATTGATACAACGTTGATTACTATGAGAATAAAGTTCAACATAGCGAAACCCAACTACTGCAGCTCCTCACGAGTCGATGCCGTTTAGCTGCTCCAGTGCTAGCATCAACGAATGCGTCCCGAGACGGCCATGTCCTTGAGCTTTAACAGCAACATAAAGCTGGTGGGCGAGTGCTAGACCAGGAAGAGATAGGTTCATGCTGCTCAAACAAAATAAAATCATGTCGACGGTACGTTTAATGTTGTTGTGTGTCGTACCTTTGAGCCTCGTTAAGTGCGATACCTATGTCCTTCACAAAGTGCTCGACGAAAAAGCCAGGGTCAAAATTGCGCTGTGCGATCCTAGGTCCAAGGGTGCTGATCGACCAGGAGCCAGCAGCACCTGCGCTGACAGCACGTATAGCTTCCTCCACGTCCAGGCCACTCTTATGTGCATAAAGGAGACCCTCGACAACGCCAATCATGTTGGTGGCAATCAAAATTTGGTTCACCATCTTAGTATGCTGGCCAGTACCGGGACCGCCCATGTGGCGAATGTTTTTCCCCATAATTTTAAAAAGTGGCAGCGTTGACTCGACAGTGTTGGAGTCACCACCGACCATTATGGACAAAGTCCCATCACGCGCGCCGACATCACCACCCGAAACGGGGGCGTCTAAGCTTGAAACACCTTTCGCTTTCGCAACCTCATAAATTTCCTTAGCCAGCGATGGCTCACTGGTGGTCATGTCAACGATAACGCCTCCCGACTTGAGCGATGACAATACACCACAATGAGGATCCAGAAACACTTGACGCACGTCGCTCGGGTACCCCACAATGCCAAATACGATGTCTACGTAACCAAGCACACTCCACTTTTAATCTTCTGTATTAGATTAACAGTAAAAACATACCAGAAACTTTCGCAACATCGGCCGGAGAGCTCGCTACTTGGGCACCTTGTTTCTTTAAGGCATCACATTTGGACATCGTGCGATTGAACAACGTCACCTCATAGCCGTGTTTCTGGTTTCCCGCATCGGTTTGTTAGAAAAAATATTCTTCCTACCTACATTACGCTAAAGTTGCACGACTTACAAGGATACGGCCAACCATGCTGGCACCCATGACACCCGTACCAATCCATCCAACTCTAAGCAATAATATGTTAGACTTCCGTTGTGTATTGACAGCAAATATTAGAATGACGCAGTTCCGTACTTCGGCTTCATAGGATTCTTGTTTGAATGAAGTGTCTTAGATACAGTTTTATACTATAGTCCCAGGACCAAATAAAGGAAATGAGCTAAATTCACTTTACTTAAATTCGGATTTTCATCAAATTTAAATTCTCCTTTCAACACTTCTTCATAGAGTGAATTTCTTTCCCTTCAAGATCTCCAACATTGGGTAATGTTAGGGGCGCGCTAGAGCGAAACCAAAAAATTATAGAGCCAAACACATCGCGTTCCCGATTTATTTTTCGGTTGAATTACTTCCTTTTAAGTCTCCGACCCGCCCCGCTGGTTATTGCGCGTCTTCATAAGATTAACCGGGTCGGAGTCTAAAACTGTCTGCCGGTTTCTGCCAATGGACAAGATCCTACATATATAATATTGAGAAAACTATGATGAAGAGTATAGATGAACTAAAGATGAAGTGACTAATTGATACGCTGGAAATGTGACTAGGTAATACTCCGTATATTTAAGAGAACTGCATGTCTCCCATGTATAGTGAGAGAGGGGCTCAGCACCATGACCTAGTAAGGATGGAAATTTTTGGACCGTAGTAAGTATTGTAAACGCATTGATTGGATGTGTAGCCGGTGCGTACACGCACGGTGCGGCTAGCGCACAGAGGAAGACTTTCCATAAGCGGCAATGTGCCGCTACTTAGCCGATACGCCCTTCTAAAAGTGCTTACTAAGAGACTTCTCTCATACTCCGGGCAAAGATTTCCCTTGGTTTACTTGTTAGACTTAACTAACACCTTGAGACAAGGCTTCCCTTAGAAAGGGGTAGCTAAAGGAGGTATTCCTTTTGGCTACAAACACTCACAGCACGCGCGACCGGTCGAGGTCGTGCGTCTAGCTGGATTGGCGTGTTTTGAAAACCGAATGTATATTAAATATGTAATTAGCCTAAATTAATTTAAACTAATGTAAACTATATGTAATACTAAGTAGAACTTACTAAATTCGTACCTAGCCAAAATGTAGTGTACACCACCTGTGTACTAACACGTGGCTGGCTGCCACGCCTCCACCAAGGGCTCCTGCCCTGATTGGTTAAAATAACCAATAGGTCCAAAACCTTTCGGACCGGTCAATACTGACCCCAACCGTAGTGTACTTACGTACACAACATAACCAAATGTAACCAGAATGTAACCCTGTTACAGGATGGGTGTTCATAATACAAGTCGTGGAGCGGATCATATCTTGCACCCTGATAACCGTGGATGTGGTGAGTTGGATTTGCTGAATTTGACGAGGGAGAACTGTTGTTTGATGTGGAACCATTTGTTGCGGATCAAAGCTGTAGGTAGAGGAAGCGTTCATTGATGAAGCGGTTTGCTGATGGAAGTCTCCGGACAACAATTGTGAAGCAGGTGTTGGTGCAGGGTCTAATAATTTCTGATGTACCTGTGGATATCCATGCGGGGGAAGTGGTGGTAGAGAAAGAAAATCTTGGCGGTAACAGCTTCGTCGCGGAAAGGTTTGACCTCTGCTTGTGGCCACTGGAAATGGGGTATGATGTTTGCGGAAAATGTAGGTTTGATTGCTGTGGAGGATAAAGGACCAGCAGCCGGAGCGGGAGGAGTGATGGTAGCAGTGGCAGTGGTAGCTTTTCTAGGGGTAATTTTGCGACGCTTCGATTTGGGTGCGGTAGCCAGGTGTGGATACTTGATTGGACACGTTTTGCTATTGTGTCGGACGTACTCATCGCAACCACCGCATTTGTTCATTCGCTTGGCTCCCCCGTTACGTTTGGCTGCCTTTTGCTCGCTTGTGATCAACTTCTTTTGACGAGGTTTCATGACCATGGGGGGAAGCAGCTGCTGTTGCGGGATGCAATCCATTGGATTGAAAGTCTGATCTAAAAACCAGTGCGGATGGATTGAGGCAGGACTGACCCGGGCTTCATTTCCATGTTTTATCATGAGATCTCGCATGATATGCGAACATGGTAAACCATAGTTTGGCATATGCTTTTTGTCACAGACTGAGAGTTTGACGCTGGCGCCTTTACGCGTTAGCTCTTCAATATTCACCTGGGCTTCCTTAAACTCCCGATTGAGTTTTGTTCCGGCGTGCCTGGAAAGGAAGGGAATTACCAGAGAAAGTAAGGGCTTGGGAACGCTCGGAGTGTGGTTGAGCTCGTTCGTTCTCTTGAAAAGTAATCTGTCCTTTTGCTTCGCACAAAATTTCTTCATTATGTGGTAGATGGCGAAAAACGACTTTCGGCTGGAGTCAAGTACCTTTTTAAATGTCGGATGGGCCCCCTCGACGCGTTAGTTGGTGATTTTTCCGAAGTGAAGGATGCCTATCATCCATGCAGCACAGAATTTCTCTTTAAAGGGGATCATCCAAATATTCTCGATGTACTAAGCACAGAACCTGGGATATGCTTTTGTATTTTGACCCATTTCTTTGCAAACTTATTTTGATCGTTGGTCCCAGGAACAATTGGCGAACTTCTTCTTGAATATTTACCAGGAGTATGGAATGTTTGCGCCTGCTTGACTACAATAATCTGAGCCTGCCCTTCGGTTGGAAACGCTTTAATGTGCTCGGCTTGAATGTTGTCCAGAATGTGCCAATAGCACATAATGTGATCGATATCAGGGAAAATATTCTCGATTGCATTCCGTAACGCCTGATCAGCGTCCGTAATGATGGTCTTTGGTTCGATTATGATCCTGAATGACTTGATGTATCTAGGATCCACGTCAAATCATCTTCATCAGCCATTTCATAAGCAATATCCAAGGGGAAACGTGGTGTTGGTATTTGTGTTACTGACGATATGTAACATACCCAACCCATTCTTATTGGTACGATAAATTTCGTCGATCTCAATCACGTCGGGAGCGATCTGGTTCTGCAGAAGTTCGGGCACTGTTCTGGGAATGATAAGAAGATGGGTTGTCTTTCATTGTCATTCAGCCTGGTCTGATACAATGCGCCGTCTGCCTGTAGTTTCCGGTCCAAAGCATCCATCTCGGGGAGTCCGCCCAACTCTAATCTTCGGTACTCTTGCTTCATATTCTGCTCATCCTTGTCGATCAGCTTGAAGCTTTCCTTGAACTTCAGTCTCATTGTCTCCATGACATCTGCGGTTGAGTTGTCGGCGGCGATCAGAAGTTTAAGAGCAGAAATTTGATCGTCCAGACATACATGACCTGCTCTGTACGCCCGCTAGTCGTCCAGAGCAAGATGATTGTGCTCGCCGACGGATGAAATAGTGTATCTTCCTTGGCCATAACGTTTCTTTTCAATCAATGCCTTCCATTTGCAGTAGAAACTACGAGTAGATGTCTGACTCTGACGGGCTTCTTCTTTCACACGCGACTTATGCTCATCGGCGTGCACACATTTATATCTTTTCCAATGATTACCTTTCTTGCCGGTGAAACCTCTGCTCTTCTTGAGTAAAATCCTTTGACGCGACAAGCTGAATCTAAAACAGCATAAGAAGCATCCAGAGGATCAAAAGTTTGTCCGCGGAAGTGATCATGATCCCAGACAATGTCTTGACAGGGGCTGCTGGCATGAGTAAAAATGACGTTCGGGACTTGAAGCCGGTCTTAGCAGACTTCTTGACCGTCTCCCTGGCCGCCCCATCATCCGAGCTATCTTCAAAGTCTGTGTTTGAGTCCTCTCTAAGATCAACGAATGGGTCGGCCTCATCATCACTCAGGCTGTTCTCACTGTCGCTCTCTGAAGACAGTACTTACACATGATCATTTCTATAGTAGCTTCTTTTCTACTTGACTTTCCTAGTAGACTGTCGCTCTCTTACCCCTCGAAGTGGTCATGTCTTTCAGATTCCCTTTCACCGTCCGAATCGTCACCCCTGGCAGCCCCGTTCCCACTGTCTAGGGGTTCGGCCTCCACTTTTCTTGTCATCGTCGCATTGCATACTGGCGAATATGTCAACAGTTTCTTGGGCCGAGTAGATATAACGGTTGAATGTACGTTCCAAAGAACTTCTGGGCGCCAGACGGTGGGTGTCGTCGGCAGTGAGATAATCTTTGTGTTTGTGAGTCGTATCATCTGCCATCACTACTCGTACACGTAAGTTTCCAGTAATCTAACGTACTCCAAACGTGAATACAACGTAACAGCAAAGATAGCGAGATAACAACGTAATCAAATCAATTCCAACTTTAATTAGTCCGATTCTCCACTTCGTAACACTCCACAAAGTAAAACGTGAACGAACCACAGTGTTCCACAGTGTTCCAAAACTCCACGAGAAATAAAACAGCGTTCCGCCCTTAGTAGGACGTACTAGCACCAATAGTGTACTAACGTAACTTGAGTGCGAAGAACAAAAACAAAAAGTGACTATATTAAATTAAGTTTAAGACTAAACCTAATAAATGTAAGTATAAAATTGGGTAAGACCCATAAAATTGGGTACTACCCAAAATGCATTTTGCTGAAAAGTTGCACTTGACCCATGTGCGTCCAGCATCGGCTGCATCCTGGGTGCGGGTCCTTTCAATAATCCGTATTTGAAATTACGGATTTCAGTTTTGAGACATAAGGAATCTCTTGGAAACTACACTCACCGAACATATCTGTAGTATGGTAGTCGAATAATTCTTTTCACTAGAGAGTTTTCTTTATCCTGTAAAAACTCTGTATATCAACACTGAATGACTGACAGTTGTCCGATTCAAACTCCGACTCAGATCGCCGGCGGCACTAAACTGGCGGGCCTGGCCAAACTTACAATCTGTTAGAACTCAGAAGGATGAGCAATAATAGGCACTGTTTGTTACTGGACAAAAAAAGGAAGTAATTTAACCAAAAAATAAATCGGGAGCGCCATTAGTTTGGCTCTATCATTTTTGGTTTCGCTCTAGCGAGCCCTGAAATGTTAAGCTTCAGTCAACATATCAGCCAACATAGCATGACTCGAACACGCTTAACATCGATATCACCTCCTTTAATCTTAAAACAAGGAACTGTTTTCATGTGCTTCCTTCCATTCCTTGAATCACGTTGATAGCATCTCGGTGCTCGTGGAAAACACCATACGACGATGCACTTGTAACTCGTAAATTCTTTTAACAACTCCAACCTTCGAGGCTGCATAAATTCGGGTTCCACAGTTGATAGCAAACATCACTTTGCTTTTTACAAATCCAGTAGAGTACCACACCGTTATAACCACGCCACATGTTGATTTTCGACTATCTCTGGATTCGATAATCAGAATTGCTCTAACCAACTGAAACTTCATCCGGCTTTCCAACAGCCATATTAATTTCAGATTTTGAATATCTTTCGTTTTTTTGGAGATTCCAGTCGATTTCTATTGGTGCATGCATTCTGCGTGTCGCCTTATGAACCGCAAACAAAATGTCAGGTTTAGTGAACTTTGAAATCTAAAGTAGGCTCGCGAGTAGGGACAGTAAAGCTTTTATCGTAATGTTTCTATTGTTTTTATGGTAAAGTGCTTTCATATAAAAAACAACATTATTTGCCATGAACTGCGAGAATATACTGAGAGTAAAGAAAAGGCTGTTTAAAGTGTTATGATTGATCGAAAGTCGCTTGAAGTTGCCGTGCGACGGGGCGACAAGAGAGATAAAGTTATCGCTGCGACCGACCTGAAGAAGGGTAGGGACAGCCCAGCAGCCACGGCATGGAGTGTTTGCGCAAGTACAGATGATTTTCCGTTTAGGGGCACCCGGAGTTATTATGCGCGCGAAGCTCGGAGTATATTCAAGAAATTAACCAGGTGTTAACAGCTGACCGGACCAAGATACGATAAAGAAAGGTGTTATAAGCAAGCTTGAATAACGGATGAACCGCGCGAAGACATGATCGGGAGCTTCAACAAGCACTAAAGAAGCAGGTTACACGGGTAGGTAATATGGTCAATCTTGTGACAAAATATTAGTATATATAGTTTTCAGGTAGTTCATATAAGTTGTGAGGTGCACATCAGGTCAGGTTGATGTTAGGGATACGTAAAACAATCTACGATTCCTATCATGTACACAAATCGGATCGCATCTTTGCGCTATTCGTTCAGCTGAAAGGAGGGTAAATATAGATCTATAAAGCTCTTTCGTCCCGGGAGGCATAGTATTTGGCTGCCCAAAAGCCCCGCCTGGATGAAAATTGCTAAAGAAACATACAATACATCAACTCGCCCGTGTTTGGAACACAGTTTTTCAATCTTTGGAGTGAAGGCGATATTTGGCCATTGTAGAGTTCAAGGATGTTTAGATTGATGATGCATCTACTCCCTGTGAGGTTCCACATGCAGTTATCCCGAATTATGATAAGACAATTATTCAAACAATATCATGATTATAATTTTCTTTTGAATAATTGTCTTCACAATAATTTGGGCTGAATGCACTTTCTTTAGGATTATTAGCAGTTTGCTTGGCCATTATCGCAGCCCGGAGGATGGTAGGGTTTCCGTCAACTCTAGCTTGACTGATGATGAGGCATGTGGACACGAACAAAACACATAGACGAAGCATTGAAAGTCTAGTGCGTATGATATAGCTCGGTGGCTCGTTATAGAGATAGTATATGTTCGGTATGATCTTATACATTTATAAGTGATACATATTACAAAACAAAAATGGAAATAAGAGTAGCTGATGATGCCCAGGAAGGTGAGTCCCAGTCCAAGTCCTGGTACGTCGTAACGTTTTGGTGTTTGAAGATGATGAGGAAAAAGACGAAGAATTTGAAGAAGAAACGGATATGCAGAAGTCTTATCATCTGAAGGGATGAAAGCATTCCAAATCCCAATCAGGTTGTAATGATTACCACCCTAAAGTTATTGTCAAGTTGGAAGGTCATGTCTCACCGAATGTTTGCGACAAGACGTTAGATCTGATCAATTCTTTGGTCGGCTCAAGCAAGCCGGATTCAACACGGGGGAGTTTCACCCTAATAAGCTGTTTGATTTGGACGATAATATAACTATGAAGACCGAGACAACGCTTCGTAACTGTTTGGAGCCGCTAACGAGCATCCTTTCCATGCGATAAGCTCTCTCACAAGGCGCAAAGTGGTTGTGCTACATTTCCTATGCATCCGCCCCGGAACAAAGCGAGGTCGTCAACAGATGTTTCTATTAGAAATAACCCGTATGATTGTGGTACACACCAAGGTAGCGCTCATCGAAAGGCAAATAGTGTGACATCAGTTGAAGTGAAGTACAATGCCGAAGCCAGAACCAAAACGGATGCTGCAGCTAGAGAGAAGAGATCGACCGGACAGGATTGGGAGCCCGGCAGGGCACTGGACAGTTAGCGGTCAGAAGCCTGTGGGACCTACCAGGCCAGGATGAACCGTAGGTCATCCTGCGGCCAGCAGATCGAAGGTACCCGGAATTCCCCTAGGGCCAATGAGAACCAGCTAGCGCCCGTTTCAAGCCCACCATACACGATTCAGAGATAGCAGCCGATAGGCTCGAAGAGATGTTCATGGCCATGATGGAGACGTTCCTGAACACCCGATAGGCTCGAAGAGAAGTTCATGGCCATGATGGAGACGTTCCTGCACAACCGGCAAAGAATGGAAGCTGTACAGCGGTCTAAAGGATGTTAGAGACCGTGACGATTGAGTCTGAAGCGTATGAGTAAGTTTCAAGCTTTTCGAAGGTCCAGACGTCTGCCATCCAGGTCAGGATGAGGTGCGAAACCAGGATACACGAGCACGCAGAGATTGGTCAGTAATTTTTAGACGAAATCAGTCCAGTCAGCGACAGAACTATGATTCTGACTGGGCGTTAAAGTTGCCTCAGATTGCCAACATGGCATTTGCGCAAGCTTTTTTTCCGGAGGGTCACTGACTCATATAATGACGAAGCGCTTAAATAATTGAGCAAGACTAAGTCAGCCTTCCTGAGAGACCGTACAACAGAGTAAAAAGATGATTGGTCTTGGTGAGTTGATGACGGGCCATCAAAATTAGGCTTATCAGCTATGTCTCGATGTAAAAGACGATTGGATATATTTGGTAAGTGCTTTCGAAGGGCAGTATTGTGGAGTGACTGCACGGAAGTATTATCATACGAACCAGCTCCCGTACAAGACACCCTACACATGTTGGAAGTAGGGCAAACGATCCTTTTAAGGAACATGCTGATCGTCTGGGGATTTCCCAGAACACGCTGAGAACCCTACAAGATCGAGAACTACCCTACCGGCTAATTTTGCTACGTCTCAAAAGTGTCGATGAGCTTGAGTAACGTTACCGACCTCAAGTCGCTGTCAGGTTGGGCAGATATTGACCGAAGTCAGATCTAGCGCAGGGCAGATTGTCTTTGACCAGACACCAAAGCGGTTCGAGTGGTCGGTGTGAATTCCACTGGGGTTAGCTTAGACAGAAAAAAGTAATCCAGTGGAGAATCCGAGAAAAGTCAGAATCTCCACATATTCACGGCAGAAACCCGAGCAGGTCCCGGGGCAGGAACACGCACATCCGGTGCAAGCTTTCCAGACCATAGCACCCAAGGCGCAAGTATAATGATGACCGACGTTGCTGGATGAGATTACCTGTAACAGGTGTGGGGAGGAAGGTCCATCCAACTGAGCTCTGCCTGTTCACCTGAAATACATGCAGGGAGGCACGACAAATGACTGTGTCCTTGGAAGAATTTTTCAACTCGATGAAGAAGTGGTGTCTAAAATTGTCGTGTCTTCGCCTGAAGCGAAAAAGGTTAAACTATACCGCTTGCATGGTTGGAATCTGTTTCCAGTGGGGCGGTGTGATGCTAACATTTTTGCATATGTTTGTGTAAGCAGAAGGGTGAACATGTAACTGTAGCCGGTGCGTAAACGCACGGTGCGGCTAGCGCACAGAGGAAGACTTTCCTTTAAGCGGCGTTCGCCGCTACTTAGCCGATACGCCCTTGTAAAAGGGATTAGCAAGTGATCACTCTCTTGCTCGGGGCCAAGATTCCCGGGGTGGTTTACAGTTAGCTTTCACTAACGCCTTGTAACAAGGCTTCTCTTATAAAGGAAGGTAGCGTAAGGGAGAACTCCCTTAGGCTACAGTACTTACTGCGCGCGCGACTGGGCGTGGTCGCGCGCCTAGCAGTCTTAAGTATTTTGTAAACTGGTTTATATTTAATATAATGTAATTAGCCTAAATTAATTAAACTAATGTAAACTATATGTAATACTAAGTAGAGCTTATTCAAGTCGCACCTAGCTGA
Source organism: Peronosclerospora sorghi (assembly GCA_026184515.1). Lineage (NCBI taxonomy): Eukaryota > Oomycota > Peronosporomycetes > Peronosporales > Peronosporaceae > Peronosclerospora > Peronosclerospora sorghi. The sequence continues at coordinate 37,171,221 of CM047580.1, read as the reverse complement.
AATGTAGTGTACATCACCTGTGTACTAACACTTGGCTGGCTGCCGCGCGTCCACCAAGGGTTCCTGCCCTGATTGGTTAAAATAACCAATAGGTCCAAATCTTTCGGACCGGTCAATACTGACCCCAACCGTAGTGTACTTACGTACAAAACATAACTAAATGTAACCATAATGTAACCCTGTTACATCCTCCCCCATCAAGACTATTGCTTACGCAATAAATCAATTTTAGTTGGAGACCTCCAACTGCCAGAACTCTGGCTTACCACCATGAGGCTCTTTAGTGGTGCTGAATATTCTCCTCGCGAAGAAAACTATTCCGATAACTCGGATGGGGATGCCCTTGGGGATATCTACCCAAAGGCTGACTGCTCCGACAACACCGAAAGGCGATGTCGGTAGCCTAATTCTTTCCCCACACGGGGGGGAAATGCGCTAACTCGTGCGCAACTATTACCAACCTCGGATGAAATATCCGGATCGCCAAAGGCGATCACCACTAATGATCTGGACGCACATCAAGAGGATCAAAATGCCGCACAGGCATTACAGGCTGCCTTTCACGCCACCATGCGCCCTCCACGGGCGGCATATCGTTTTGGAGGTCCTCGTGACCTCCCAAAGTGGACCAAGAATGATGTAAAGAAGGGTTTAGTCTTCTATACACCTGGCCTCGCGGCTGTACAACCGCAACACATCACACGCCAGAATCAACTCCGGGAAAAACTGCTCACGCAGAAGCAGTTCACGGCTACCTCATGTCGAGAGATCCTCGAGAAACAGGCACAGGGTGCCGTTTTGGGAATCTACGCGAGGTTCCCTTCGTTCTCTTGAAAGGAGAAGATGCCAAAGAGGCAGTGCAGAAGTTCCGGGCTTGGGGGAGAGGAGAAACGTCTCCCCGAGTTTTTAAAGCTGTACAACAGCTATTCCGAACGTGACGTTCGGATAGAGAGGGCATTGCGCTTGGCGTTTTCCAGAGCCAAAGCCATGGGGCAATTACGTGCCCCTTATCGCATGCGCAATTCTAGCTCCCGTGCCCTCACTGCGGTGCCGGAGCACAGTGCGGGTTCCGCATCTGCCTCCGGAGAACTCCCAACTACTGGGAGGGAAGGGGCTTACCCCGCCCCTTTGGTCGTTGACCCACAGCGGGATTCTCCCGCTCGAAAGCGTCAACGACGTCACGGCAATCCTGCAGCAGGGGAGTCTCGTACTCCCACGAACTCTGTGAATGTGTATAACCCTTCCACTTCACCAGATACTAGGTTTGACCCCGATGATGGCGTCTCGCCATCAGACGCTCCACCCCTTCCTGCCGTACCTTACGGCTAACTACCTTTTGCTTGTGTTGGCTTTACGCCATGGCATCTCAAACGTGTCGTAAGACACTAAGGCGCGTCGATAAAACTTATCGATAACCCGCGGATTTACTAATCCGTTCACATTAAACGGGGTAAACCCCGTAGATGCATGGACCAAATTGTCTATAGCAAATTCGGCCATAGGAAGCATCTCACTCCAACTCTTTGGAGAATCCGGACATAAACTCCGGAGAATATCCTAAACAACGCGATTAACGCGTTCCGTTTGACCGTCCGTCTGCGGATGATCCGCAGTGGACATGAGGAGCTTGGTGCCCAGCACCCTAAACAACGCTCCCCAGAATTGTCCCGTAAAACGGGGATCCCGATCCGACACAACGGAATCGGGTAGACCATGCTGTCTAAGACACGTTCTAGGAACACTGTTGCTGTTCCTTGTCCCTCAATGGACTATGGCACTGCCGCAAGGTGATCCATCTTGCTCAAACGGTTTACGAAGACCAATATGACGGTGTTACCGGCCTTATCCTTCGGAAAAACGAAGATAAAATCCATACTAATGGATTTCAAACACTCCGTTGGAACGGACAAGCTAGCCAAAGGCGCAGCTGAACTAGCAGAGGGTTTAACCCTCTGACACGTCTCACAGGAGCGTATATACGAACTGACCCACTTATACATGTTGGGCCACAAATAAAAAGCGCTTAAAGCGCTGTAGGTCTTATCCCGACCTAAATGACCCCCGGTAGGGGCGTCATGTGCCTCAAATATGACTCTATACTTCATTTCCTCATCATGAGGAACTACCACCCGCGGAGTTTCCTCCGCGCTCGTGCTATAAAATAGCAGACCGTCACAGTACCTGTAACGGTGTAAACGAGCTTTAGCTTGACTTGACAGGGTTGGCTCCGACGAGCCAAGCCCTTTTCACCTAACGCGCTATTAGCGCCGTACAATGTGGATTTTTCTCATACGCCTGGCGTATGAGATCCACCACAGATGTGGTGATGAATGTCGCGTGAGCGAGCTCGTAATCGGGACGACGCGACAACGTGTCTGCAAGCACGTTCTGCTTGCCAGGTTTATACTTAACCTCAAAGTTGTACTCCGCAAAGAAGGAGAGCCAACGGGCCATCCGTTGCGAGAGATGAGGCGACTTTGTCGCTTTCAGTAAGGACGCGTGGTCAGTATAAAGAACGAACGGCTTCGAGCCGAGTAGGTGAACCCTAAATTTGACAAGGGCATACTTCATTGCAAGTAGCTCCTTGTCATGAACGGGATAATTCCGTTCGGCAGCTTTAAGCTGCCTCGACTCAAACGCAATTACGCGTTCCCTTCCTGCATCGTCTGCTTGTAACAAATCACATCCGATTGCGAAATCGGAGGCGTCACAGACAACACTAAATGGTTTCCCAGAATCTGGGATAGCAAGAGCAGTGGCTTTCAACAAGCACCATTAACCGCTTCGAAAACGGTTTGGTGTTGGGTTTCCCAACACCAATCCAGGTCCTTCTTAAGAAGGTCTGTTAATGGCTTCGCCATCTCAGCGTAGTTATAGCTGTACTTGTGGAGATAATTGGATAATCCAAGCCACTTCCGTAAATCTCTAATATTTACAGGCGAAGGCCACTCCACAATGGCTTTCACCTTCGCGGGATCCGCCCGCACTCCATCCTTACCGATGAAGCATCCGAGGAAAGGAATTTCCTCAGCACCAAAGACACACTTGGATGCGTTTGCATATAACTTATGCTCTTGCATACATTCGAGCACTGCTCGAAGGTGTATCAGATGCGTCTGAACATCAGACGAGTCGCCTTCCGCACGACTATGAAAGAATGTATCGTCGAAGTACGTCTGAGCGTACTTTCTATGAGGGTGGAAGAGTTGAGTCATCAAGCGATTGAAAGTCGCTGGTGTATTTGAAAGCCCTTGTGGCATAACAAGCCACTCCCACAGCATGTCACTAGGTGTGCTAACCGCTGTCAGCGGAATATCGGACGCTCACATGAGCACCTGATAATACCCGTCCACCAGATCTAAGGCACTGTATACAGTACAGCCCGCCATATTGTTCTGGAGGACATCCTTCCGAGGAATCGGAGTCTGCATGGGCACAGTAGCTGCATTCAGCTTGTTGTACGCATGCACAATGCGCCACTTTCCGTTCGGTTTACGAACACAAAAGGTGGGAGATGAGTGAGGAGACTTGCTCTCCCGTACCATCCCTGCCTCTTCTTTCCCCTTGAAGAATGCGTCAATGACGTTGCATTGCTCCTTGGAGAGAGGCCACTGCCACGTGACGCAGTATTTGGTTCCAGGAACCAAATCAATTTCATGTTGGACTCCTCGATCCGGTGGTAACCCCATCGGTGGGTTGTCACTAATGACATCTCCAAATTCCTTCAGTAAAGAATGGTAAGGGTCATCAGGATCGGCAAGGATCTTGAGGCCGCTTCGGGCATTCAATGCCTGTTTGGTTTTCACCAAAACTGACTCGTCCATCGTGGATGAGGAGTTCAACTCCTCTACCGGACGCAATACGACAACCTCGTTGATTTCACCTGCTCTCAAAGCATTTCCAAACTCGTTGAAGGACATCTCCTCCAACGACAACAGTTCGCCTACCCCAGGCAACCGTTCAAGGCTTACGCCTTCTGTGACAACACCAGTCACACTATTCAGCATCCGATAGGACTGCTGACTACTGGCCTCGGGACTCATCCCGGGACCCAGATGGGGGGAGTCAATTGCCCCATCTATTGGAAGCTCCCCGCGCCTATCCACAGAGGTCTCTACCTCTACCACCGGTGACTCGCCGGTCTCACCTAATAAGGCGTGGGGAATCAATTCCGACTGCGAAAGAGACAAACTACGGGTCTCATCGCTTGGAAGCGCCTCGCGCTTAACCACAGGGGTCTCTACCCCTACCACTGGAGTAGCAACTTGTTCGCCGGACACGGCGTGGTCGGAATCAGTTCCGACCTTAAGAAGACACAAACTTTGGGTCTCTTTTCTAAGCGCATCTCGCTTAACCTCAGAGGAATCCACCTCTATCACTGGCGACTCACCAGTATCGCCTATATTGGCGCGGGGATTAACCGACAAATCCCCCTCGCCAAGGAACACTCCTTGACCTCATTGGGACCGATACTCTCAGACATCCCAATCTCTGGCATCTCACGCCAGTATCGCTTTTGCGATCGAGCAAAGGTGGGTTCATGACTCGTCAATGCTTCACCCGACCGCGGGTGCGTTGAGCCAATGTACTTAGACTTCCAGTCTATCCATGGCTCGTGGCGTTCCAGCCACTCCATGCCCAGAATGAGTCCAAATCCAGGACTAGGCAACGTTCTGAGCTATCGAAGTATGCAAACTTCAGCTTAAGGTCAATCGAGACCTTGGGTACAGAATCCTATACGCCCGTCGCTAGACGGATCGTGAAATTGTCACGAGAACGTGCCACTAGGGCCTCGGCATACAGCCGACTCTTCTCACAGAAGTCCGTCTGACATAATTGTCAGACGATCCAGAGTCTATCAAGACTCTCCAAGGCCTTTCAAAGCCTTTCACGTCCGAAAGGACAACCAGCAAACCTGGCTGGTACACCAACTCGGTGCTAGAAAGCACCGTTTCCCTCGGGGCTTTGTGCTGTCGGACCCTATCCTCGATCGACACTTGAAGCGGCGATACTGATCGGCTGCACTCGGACCCGCGATCGCGATGCCCGTCGTTGGCGTATGCAGGTCCAGAAGCATTACCAGCATGCGAAAGAAGTCGTCAATGAAAAGTTGCGTCAGGCCACACAAGATCGAGCAGATCGGAATAATGATCAGGTCCGCCCTCATGGTATTGAACCAGGGGCGAGGGTAGGTTATACCTCGATCGGGTCAAGGAAGGCTATGCGAAGAAGTTAGCTCATATGTGGCACGGTCCTTTCCGTGTAGCAGAGCTGATCGGTGAGCACGCTGACCGTCTGATCACGATCGGCACATATTACAAAGTTTTTAGAATCGTGCACTTGTCCAAGCTGAAGCTGGTCAGAGAGTTCCCCGATCGGCCTAAAATGCCCTGTCTGGTGGACGAAGCGGAGAGGTTCGATTTTGATGAGGCTATGCTACCGGAGGACAGTTGGGAAAGGCCATTGGAAGAGGACGAATTCGAGGTGGAAAAGGTGCTGGATGTCCGATCGGTCAAGAAGACCTGTTTCCGTCGCACCCACCGATAATATCTGGTCCGCTAATAGGATCATGACGAAGAAACTTGGATCGACGAACTCGATCTAAATTGTGGAGAACTGCTACGAGAGTTCGAGCGAGGACGAGTCAGTCGGGGTCGCTTCGCAGTGATGCATACCCATGAAGACCAAGACACACAGTAGCACCGATCAGTATATCGAATGGTGTGAATATGTGTAAGGTCTGAATTTTGTGAATTTGTGATGAACTGTGACAAACTGAAGTAGGGGAATGACGAACGTGGTGATGATTTTCGCGATGTGGATGGAAACTGTATATGATAACGTGCTGGTGCAAGTTTGTAGAAAGTGATGAATTTGGTCAAGTGATTGGATTATCCGGAATGTGAAAAGAAGGATGACATGTATTACGAATTATCTGGCGATATAACTGCTGCATCAAGAATCACTATCACCCCACAGACGACCGATAGTCAGCGCCGGATGGTCTGCGATCTGGTTCTGGTACTGATTGCGCCAGGGCTCCTTCCGATCGATCTGGGCCAAAGCGTCCTTCCGGTCTGTGCCGGCTCGTCACAATGAAGACCGGGATACCAGGCGCCGTCGTCAGCTAGCACCCCGTCTTTCTCAACCCGACGCTTGGCCATATGGAGAACCACATGATATAAGAAGATGTCGAGGTTGCATTCGCGGGCCAGCATCCCTCCCAGAACGAACTGGTATAGGGTCTGCCAGGCCTCGCCTGCCCGACTCCGGTGCCTCTATCGGTTTTTTGGAACAAGATCAGGCCTTGATCATGTTGCGCTCGACCAGGAAGAACTAGATAGTGCGTAGACTCCCAGATCGCTTGGCTGTAAGTTTCGTTGAAGGCCTTCAGTCGACCTAAGAACGAGTCGATCCACGCAGTCGACGAAAACATGGGCCCCAGCTTAGGGCTGACGAAAACCTTCCATGGCTCATCTGCGTACAGACGGGCGATTTGTGGTGCTGTGACCAGGTCCTCCCGCCATGCAGAAGCGTCAGGAGCCTTGGGAGCTGGAGGAAAAAGCCAGGAGTCCGGGCGCGATAGAGATCGGGCTAATATCTGCTTGGTCAGGGCAGACTGGTACAAGCTACCGATCTGCCACGACGACCATGCCGAAATGGCATCCGAAGTCAACGATGGGAGAGGTCGACCTCCGGCCAACAACGATTTCAATTGGGCGTGATTGCGTAGCCCAGATGTTCCGGGTGGAACGAAGGCGACAGTCCGGTCGACTTGCGCGTCGGTGCAGCACCATCACCCTGGGAGCTGATCGTCTTGTTAGTTCCCGATGTAGGCTTGGCAGGAACGGAACCTCGGCCTTGATCGGACCGGGACTTGGATAATGCAGTGACCAAGAACTCGGAATCGCTCGATCCTCCCCCCGAGTCCTCTCCGGAGGAGACCTCTATACACTAGGTGCTGGTGGCGCGGGGGCGCGAGGGCGCACGAGATTTGGGGTGATAGACTTGTCACCTGCAACCGATCTGGAGCTTGAGAGATGCGCCAGCGTCTTGGCTTTCTTCTGGGGCACCGCTCTCTTCTCCTCTAGTTCGGACTCGCGCGCTATGCCCCGCGCCCTTGAGCTCTTCGGCGCGTCCTCACGCTTTTTAGACTTGGAAGTTTTCGAAATTTCGGGGTGGTCACTTTTGGCCAATGAGTGGCGTCGGGTCCGGAATTGATGTAGATCGACCAGAAGGGCCGATGCAGACCGGTCAGCATTAGAGCGGTCAGCCGGACGCTGGTGCAACAAGTCAGTTAACTGTTGATAGCATCGATTCACGGCCGCCCAGCGACGATTTGATTCCTGGGTCCAGGCGTCCGATCGGGCCTGGAAGGACTCGATCTTCCCGATCTGCTCCCGGACCACGACCTGTAACTCGCTGATCTGCCTCTCCAGGTCACCATGTTGGGTGCGGAATAAGGTCCGATCGGACTGGTCCTCCAACCTCTGCCGGTCGACCACCTCGAGCTGTTCCAGGAGGTGCGATCGGTAGGCCTCCAAGCGAGACAGATCGTGTAGTGCGCCGATCAGCCCGTCCAAGATCGGTCGGAGCTGATCGCAATGATTATGAGACTGCCGATCAGCCATGAATAAAAATAAGGTGTCGAACGTCTTGGCGATATCGTCGAGCAATTGATCTATATGCAAAGGAAGGTCAGAGCAGAACCAAGATGGAAACAGACCGATTGACCTACCCTGCGTTGTTTGTTGAACGATCTGGGCCCGGAGACGTGCGTTTTCAGTGGTTACCTCCTGCAACTTCGTGGACATGTGGATCAACGTATCCACCTCCTCCGCAGTTGCAGGAGTGAAGAATCCCTGATGTCTAAATGGTACTGGAGCTCACGGACCGTTTTCCGGAGCTGATCGGCCTCGATCTGATGCATGCCCGGTGTGTCGGACCCTGAAGTGCTGAGGAAGCTGTCAGATCGGGCCGATCTGGCCGGCGAACCAATATGGGGCGATGAGGAACGCAGGGCGCCTGCAGCAAAGAAGGTCAAGAGAGGTCACAAGGCGATCCGGTGTACAAGGCAAGTACCTGGCGAAGGTGGACTCGGAGATCTGTCCATTGGTGAAGTCCGCTTCTGTGAAGATCTGGATATGATGAGATCGGGACGCTACCGTTGCGCGGCTGTGACACGACTCAGGGGCGGCTGTGGCGAAGCGGACCCAAGAATTTTGGTCGTTTCCGGTCATCAGCATACCGTTCGGCCTATCGGCGATCGGATTGGTGGAAATCCAGGAGTCTTTTAAGCCGGTCATGTGCAAGGGGTGTCAAGAACACGGATTTGGTTAAGTCACATGAGATTGCGTGTACTACATATTTTCATGTTTGGTACATATTGGAGACTATAGGGGGTAGGTAGTTAGTTGGGAAAAGTTTTTTTTTGGCTTCGTCTAAGAAGAGCGTTTTTGGCTTTACGACTTAATTGTTGGACCTCTAACTCAACCGGGGGTCGTTTTGTTTTGCACATCAGTCGCCTCTGCACGCCGCAGAGTGTTTTGGGAGCGGGGTGTCGAATAATCCACTCCAGCTCATTATACCCGGCCGGACGCGTCACAGACGCACTTGGCCCGCCGGAAGTCCCCCGATGGGAGTGCACTTTGGTCGACCTCTCAAGTTTAAGTTACGCACGTTTGGAACGGTCTATTACGTCTTTTGGATTATTACGTGGAGATATCGTTCGTGGAGTATATCACGTTCTCATTTGGATCTACCTACTTGATTATTGGATTATTGGATTTTTGTTCTTGTATTGGTTGGGATCTACGATGGTTTGAGCGATCTGCCCTTTGGAGCATACTAAATTCGAATATAACTGGTCTGCCCGTAAACAGGGTGAAGAGTTCCGCCCGGGGTACACTACCCAGCACGGTCTACCACATTTAGACCACAAGTCAATTCCCAGAACCGATCCACCGAGTGTGTTACCAGCCCAATCCATCGGGTAAACAAGGTGAGATGAAGAATAAATCGGACCGGGCATCCTGTGTTGATGATCGGTCGTCTTCCAGCAGCTGACGATCCGATCGGATCGAAGACGAAGGTTTGCGGGGTACCCCCCCCGTAAGTTGGAAGACCGGGCACGATGGTGGTCAGGTTCTCGACACTACAGTGTTCGATTTTGAACTTGACTCCACCACAGGTGCGTTGAGACAATGGACTTAGACTTCCAGTCTATCCATGGCTCGTGGCGTTCCAGCCACTTCATGCCCAGAATAAGGTCATACCTCGAGTCCAAATCCAGGACTAAGCAACGTTCTAAGCTGTAGAAGTATACAAACTTCAGCTTAAGGTCAATCGAGACCTTGGATACAGAAACCTGTACGCCCGTCGCAAGGCGGACCGTGACAACGTCACGAGAACGTGCCACTAGGGCCTCGGCATACAGCCGACTCACCTCACAGAATTCCGTCTGACATAATTGTCAGACGCTCCAGAGTCTATCAATACTCTCCAAGGCTTATCAAAGCCTTTTACGTCCGAAAGGACAACCAGCAAACCTGGCTGGTACACCAACTCGGTGCTAGAAAGCACCGTTTCCCTCGGGGATTTGTGCTGTCGGACCCTATCCTGGGGTTTAACAGCACTGATGGATCCCCCCAGTAAGGCTCCCGCACCTACTGGGAGCCATCGTTTCCCGACGGCTTGGGCGAGGGACTTTTTGCCGCCCTCGGCCCCTTCCAGCGACTATCTCGCTGGGGATTTTGTGGACATCTGTTCCGCAGATGATCCACGCTTCCACACAGAAAGCACCTTAGCGGCCCACGCCGCTGCAACATAGCTAAGAGCTCCGCCTCGAAGCTCTGCGAAAAAGAGTCATAGTGACTCTTAGCGGAAGGTTTCCCCTCCACTTCGACCTGACTCAGGTCCATGGGTTCAGGACCCACCTTAGAGGAACGAAAGTTACTCTCGGCGTTAAATGCAATCTTAAACGCCTCCCCCAGAGATTGGGGTCGGCATCGGAAAAGCTACGACCGTGCTGGCCCTTCTCTCAGGCCTCCCATGAACACGGGAATGGACACATCGTCCCCGTACGCTTTCGCGTACATCAATGCCAACAGGGTCTTAAGTTCTTGGATGTACGTTTGCAAGTCCCTAGTGCCCTGACGGCACCTTAGGAACGCCAGCTGATTCTGGAAAACCAGATCAGGCGTTGCATACCGTGACCGAATCCGGACACGCAAACGCCCATGTACGGGCTCTGCCCGTAAGATGGGTTAATGAAAGTCCCACTTGCAAGTGATCCTCGATAACGTTCGCGGTGGCAAATGCGGTTTCAGCCTCTCGAAGCAACACATAATTTTTTCACCTTTCTCTCCGGTGAATTCCTTTATCTTAAAGGACATCGGGGGGGCGCACCCCCGTAGACGCGGGATAACTCCCGCGAAGACTCGCCTCATGGGAGATAAGGGCGTTCACCCTTTCACGCACGGTATCGAGGCCCTGATCCACTAGATGGCGCATGCCATCCTCACCCAATATGGGTAACAGCCTTTTAAAGGCTTCCTGTTGGACGGGGGTTAGCTTACCCCAATCTTCGTGATCCATCCCTTGCAGAGGATGTTGATCACCAACACAGGTGTTGGATTGACTACAAGTACTACCAGATGTAGCCGGTGCGTAAACGCACGGTGCGGCTAGCGCACAGAGGAATACTTTCCTTTAAGCGGCGTTCACCGCTACTTAGCCGATACGTCCTTGTAAAAGGGATTGGCAAGAGATCATTTTCTTGCTCGGGGCCAAGATTCCCGGGGTGGTTTACAGTTAGCTTTCGCTAACGCCTTGTAACAAGGCTTCCCTAATAAAGGTAGGTAGCGTAAGGGAGAACTCCCTTAGGTTACAATACTCACTGCGCTATCAGTCTTAAGTATTTTGTAAACTGATTTATATTTAATATATGTAATTAGCCTAAATTAATTAAACTAATGTAAACTATATGTAATACTAAGTAGAGCTTATTCAAGTCGCACCTAGCTGAAATGTAGTGTACACCACCTGTGTACTAACCCGTGGCAGGCTTCCACGCCTTCACAAAGGGCTCCTGCCCTGATTGGTTAAAACAACCAATAAGTCCGAACCTTTCGGACTGGTCAATATCTGACCTTAACCGTGGTGTACTTACGTACACTAATGTAACCACATGTAAACCGGTTACACAGTCGGTTTCGCCGCTAACGCGGACTCTCTGCTTGTGGTGGCATTGGAGAGGGAATAAGGCGGGAGAACAGAGGCTACATTGCTGTGGTGAAGTGAAGGTGAATTTTTTTACTAGTATGTACCGGTATACCGTTGATCAAGTTGGATGATCGGATTGGTTGAAAGGGGAGAGTATTTTGGGACAATCGTGTGTCAGTAGTGTTAAGTACGCAGTTTTAGGTGAGTAACACGATTCTGCATGTAGTTTACATATTCGTTTTTTAAGTGGATATTTAATATAGTGTTCGTCTTTCTTTGGTTTACGCAAAAGTCACCCCCTCTTACCACGGAGGTATGGGAGCAAAAGGGTTAATAATGTACCCTCTAGCTCATCTTTCCCGTCCAGGACGCGTAACAGACGCACTAGGTCTTCCGGAAGTCCCACGACGGGAAGCGTTACTTTAACATACTCACCCCTCATGTCGCACACGTTTGGAACGTGTTTTTATCATTGTATAGGTTGGGTCTACACACTCCTTCGCGGTCTGCCCCAAGATATTATCGTATTTGGAGTGACGATTTCCGCTCCATTTACACCCCGGATTGTTTGTATTATCATTTCGTTGGACATTGACGTGTCGAGGGTGACTTTCTGCCCTTGACACTAGTTGCCCCAGAAGTGGTAGATTCCATATTGGTACCCACTGAAACTTATATTGCGCGACGGTCCACCGAGTGCGTTGCCACCCAAACAATTGGGTACACAAGGTGAGATCTCTGAAGATAAATCGGACCAGGCGTCCTGCAATGCAGATCGGTCACCCGATCGGAATGCAGGCGAAGGATCGCGGAGTACCGCCCCCCGTAAGTTGGTCGGCTGGGAACGATGGCGATCGGGTTTAGGACACTTCGGTGTTCGATTTTGAGCTCAAATCTTCCACAAGAATCCAAGAAAAAAATGACTGCCTTGGTTTGCCTCGAAAACAGCAGATTATAGACACAGTAGCAAAGCCGCCAAGATTCCTTGTCGACCACCGAAAATTTACTTCCTTGACCTTCAAAGTCCGGCTAGTGAAGCTACACTCCGTCATGCTCCTGCGCTAGGGCAGTAGATATGGCCCACCAGTGTGCATACAGGATCACTAACGGAATCTTCTAAGTGTCAAGGGATTCAGAATAGGTTACCATTTTTATCTTCTGCATGCCGATTTGAGCAAAATTAGGGGTCCTAGGATATTTTGGCTACCTACGGCGACCTTTTCCTTTCGAGAAAGACGGCACCCATCACTGTCCTCGGGTCAACTACAAATTTTAACGACGATCGCAAGGGGACAGGATGACATCTCTAAACTTTCCCACTTGAACGATAATCAATTTTTTCAGTGCATATAATGGGCGTCGTCAAGCCAATCGTATTTTAATTTCGTCGGACAGGCTCACCGTGCCGTGATGTCTAACCAAATCTCGGTGGGAACCATAAAATCTATACCGAGAATATCCTCCTACTTATCCAGTCTCCTGACCCATGCAGTGATGTAGTATTCTGCTAAGGTGATTTTGACCCGAGTTTGATCCTTTCGTCATGTATGGACTTTCTTAATTCCGATTCATTCTTGCTTCTGTGTGTCATCAACCTGACTTACAAGTAACGTGAATTTAACAATCGAAAATTCCGCGCCGGAATAGAACAAGATGGGAGCCTAACTTTTCCACTTGTCTTGCCTTCTTTGAACCAGTTATGCGGGAGAGATGCTTCAGTATCCACATGACTCCGGGCAGCAGTTTATAATTCATTATGCTATTGACCGAGAGAGCTGATCCATACGTAAACTATTGATCTGGCAGCTACTACAGCTGCTGCCCACCACGATCTCCAAGTTCATATGTATTGTTGGTTACTGTAACAGGGTTTCATTCTGGTTACATTTAGTTATGTTGTGTACGTAAGTACACTACGGTTGGGGTCAGTATTGACCGGTCCGAAAGGTTTGGACCTATTGGTTATTTTAACCAATCAGGGCAGGAGCTCTTGGTGGAGGCGTGGTAGCCAGCCATGTGTTAGTACACAGGTGGTGTACACTACATTTAGCTAGGTACGACTTGAATAAACTCTACTTAGTCTTACATATAGTTTACATTAGTTTAATTAATTTAGGCTAATTACATATATTAAATAAAAATCAGTTTACAAAATACTTAAGACTGCTAGGCGCGCGACCACGCCCGGTCGCACGCGCAGTGAGTATTGTAGCCTAAGGGAGTTTTCCCTTACGCTACCTCCCTTTATAAGGGAAGGCTTGTTACAAGGCGTTAGCAAAAGCTACTGTAAACCACCCCGGGAATCTTGGCCCCGAGCAAGAGAGTGATCACTTGCTAAGACCTTATACAAGGGCGTATCGGCTAAGTAGCGGCGAACGCCGCTTAAAGGAAAATCTTCCTCTGTGCGCTAGCCGCACCGTGCGTTAGGCACCGGCTACATATGGTAGCACTTGTAGTCAATCCAACACCTGTGTTGGTGATCAACATCCTCTGTAAGGGATGGATCAGAACGATTGGGGTAAGCTAACCTCCGTCCAACAGGAAGCCTTTAAAAGGCTGTTACCCATATTGGGTGAGGATGGCATGGGCCATGTAGTGGATCAGGGCCTCGATGCCGTGCGTGAAAGGTTGAATGCCCTTATCTCCCATGAGGCGAGTCTTCGCGGGAGTTATCACGCGTCTACGAGGGTGCGCCCCCCGATGTCCTTTAAGATAAAGGAATTCACCGGCGAGAAAGGTGAAAAAATTATGTGTGGCTTCGAGAGGTTGAAACCGCATTTGCCACCGCGAACGTTATCGAGGATCACTTGCAAGTGGGACTTTCATTAACCCATCTTACGGGCAGAGCCCGTACATGGGCGTTTGCGTGTCCGGATTCGGTCACGGTATGCAACGCCTGATCTGGTTTTCCAGAATCAGCTGGCGTTCCTAAGGTGCCGTCAGGGCACTAGGGACTTGCAAACGTACATCCAAGAACTTAAAGACCCTGTTGGCATTGATGTACGCGAAAGCGTACGGGGACGATGTGTCCATTCCCGTGTTCATGGGAGGCCTGAGAGAAGGGCCAGCACGGTCGGAGCTTTTCCGATGCCGACCCCAATCTCTGGGGGAGGCGTTTAAGATTGCATTTAACGCCGAGAGGAACTTTCGTTCCTCTAAGGTGGGTCCTGAACCCATGGACCTGAGTCAGGTCGAAGTGGAGGGGAAACCTTCCGCTAAGAGTCACTATAACTCTTTCTCGCAGAGCTTCGAGGCGGAGCTCTTAGCTATGTTGCAGCGGCGTGGGCTGCTAAGGTGCTTTCTGTGTGGAAGCGTGGATCATCTGCGGAACAGATGTCCACAAAATCCCCAGCGATATAGTCGCTGGAAGGGGCCGAGGGCGGCAAAAAGTCCCTCGCCCAAGCCGTCGGGAAACGACGGCTCCCAGTAGGTGCGGGAGCCTTACTGGGGGGGGATCCCTCAGTGCTGTTAAACCCCAGGGTCCCATCCATACGCCAGATAAAAAAGCCTTCTCCTCGGACCCGATCGGTTGAAGAGTTGAGTGCGAATACCAGTCTCTCTGCATACTCGTCCCAGTCACGTTGGTCCGGATCGGCCACATACATGTTGAGCGCCCTTGTGATTGTCTGCACCATGCGTTCAGCCGATCCGTTCTCTTGCGGACGATATGCCATTGTCGCGCTCTGCTTCTGGCCTAGCATGTTATTGAACGATCGGAACACCTCAGCCATAAAATCGGGTTTCCGATCGTGGCTTATAACTTCGATGGCGCCAAACCTTCTGAACACACATTCCTCGTAACTCTGGGCGATCTGCTCCGCAGATCGGGATGCACTAGCCTTTGCGATCTCCAGACAGGTGAATAGGTCGATCCAGATCAGCAGCTCAGTGTTGCCGCGTGTCGATATGGGCAGCGACGGTATGTGATCCATTGATATCACCTGGAAAGGGTAAGTAGCCTTGATATTCCCGGGCGATCGGCCTTTGATTATCGGTATGCCCTTTCCGGTCTCGCAATCTGTGCAACAGCCCACATATTTCTGCACGCTCCGAAAAAGTCCTCTCCAGTGAAAGTGAGCCCTGATCTTGTGGTATGTCCTGCCTATGCCTTGATGTCCCGCTTCTAGACTCACATGGTAGTGATGAAGGACATCCGGCTGTAGCAATTCAGGGATCACCAGTTTCTCCAGTCGATATCGATCGGCGCTGTCTTGGTCAAAGTCACGGCAGTAATACAGCAATCCATTGTCATCCACATCGTAACTGTCCGCGATCTTGGTACTTTCTTTCTCCTGATCATTTGTTAACTTGGAAAATTCACCGCGCAGATAGGCCTTCAAGTTGACGATCCACTCTTCTTTGTCCTGCGCCTTGAGAATCCGTTCCTCCCTTAGCTGTTGCACAACGCGCTCACTCAGCCTTTCCTTCGGGAACGATCGGCGAGACTTATGAGTTTGAGATCTAGTCGCCGCCATCACATGTACCTGATCGGGGCTGTCCTTGGGATTGATCAACTCCGGGAGCCTGTTTATGCCCATAAGTTCGTGTAGAACTGCCTCCTCGGTGATCGTCACCCTGATCTAGTCCCGCATGGCATGGGTCGCGAGGTGGTCGGCGCTTCGGTTCCAATCCCGTTTCACGTGCAATAGCTCGTGGTTAGGATAGTCTTTCAGCGCCTTCATCACCCGATCATTAAACAACTTCATCCGTGGTGCCCTACAGTCGATCTCCCCGGTGATCTGCCTTATCACCAGGTTGGAGTCA
Organism: Peronosclerospora sorghi; assembly: GCA_026184515.1. Taxonomy (NCBI): domain Eukaryota; phylum Oomycota; class Peronosporomycetes; order Peronosporales; family Peronosporaceae; genus Peronosclerospora; species Peronosclerospora sorghi. The sequence goes on along the minus strand of CM047580.1, from coordinate 37,155,234 downwards.
CCACATATGATGATCCGCCCTTTCTTTTGTGATGACAGCAGATAGAGACATAGAAGGAGCCCCCGATATTCCGCTTCGTTGACCGTTATGTCAAGCGTTAAACCGGCGGCGGCTGCTACTATAGACCATTGTGGTAACTTCCACAGTATGGCACTATAGAAGCCGACCTTCTTCTTCACGCTATCCGATCCGTCAAAACTCAAGACCAGGAGTTCCTCATCCCGATCGACGATCGGCGGCGGCCGTGAGATTGATTGTCGGGGTTGCTTCCTTGGGGCAATCGCCATCAGAGCTTCATCCACTTCAGACCGAGGGGTGATACTGGCAGCCAATGCGCCCAATATATCTTCCTCTCCCTTGGTGCACTTGACGACCTTGAGAGACCACTGTGACAGGATCCTGAACATCTGCTGAGCCGACCGTCCATCACATTGGCTGATAACAGCCAGGCTAATGTCGACTTTCTCGAAAGAACCTTTACAGGTCGGCCGCCCAGCAGGTTATAGCACACGTCCAAAATCCGTAGTAAAGCCAGAACTTCCTTTTCGACGATTCCATAGTTGAGTTCTTTCGGCTTCAACGTCCGGTAAAAGTGACTGGGTGGTACACTCCATCATGTTCTTGCACTAGAGTAGCCGAAATGGCCCACTTACTAGCATACACAATGACTATCGGCATTTTTTCCGGATCGAAGTGCCTGAGAATAGGTCCCGTCTCCATCTTAGCCTCAGCATACCGAAAGAAACATGTGCACGCTTCATGTGGTCATCTGTCTCCACCGGCGGAAAATCTTCAGGCAGATCGGAGTCGCAGCCTTCTCGTAAAGTTGCCCGATCTCCTTCGCGCAACATATGGTAGTCGACTTCCCGGAGATCGTACAGCACGGCCGCGTAGACCGCGAAGTCTTCAATGAAGCGGCTGTAGTAATTCAGGCTCTCTAGGAAGGACTGCATTGCCTTCAGAGATCTCGGAAACGGGAGGTTGCTCAGTGACTCCAGGTCCTTATGATTAGCCTCAAGACCACTGATTGACACCATATGACCCAAATAGGCGACCTTGGATATGCCCCAAAAACTCTTAACAGCACTGATCGACAGGTTCCAGTGATCGCATGTCTCCAACAACCGTTCGACCTTCTCGCACATATCGCTCCATGATGAAGCAGCGATCAGAATGTCGTCGATATACAATCTCTTCCCCAGAACGGACGGTCTCCTTTCCCGATCGGGTTCACCCTCTGTAAATACATCATGGTTTTCGGTGGGGTCCCAATCGGTACTGATCTTGAAGTGTCCATACAGTGCGTTGTCGATCAGCCTCTGGTAGATCTGGGGCGCGTTGTTCAAACCGAACGCCATACGGTTCCACTCGAACAGACAGAACGGCGTAACAAATGCGGAAATCTCGCGAGCCCTATCGGTCATCGAAACCACCAAAAATCCACTTGCCATATCCAGCGAGCAATACCATAGGGTCTTGTCAAGATCTTCCAGCAGATCGCTGGTCAGCGGCATCGGGTACACCATAAGCTTGGCCAACCGGTTTACCAACCGATAGTCGATGCACAGCCTGATGTCGACGCCGTTCTTCTTGATCACAATCACGATCGGCGAGGCCCAAGGCGAGGTCGACGGTTTGATAATCTTGGTAGCCAACAGTCCTTTAAGGAGATCAGACAATTTCTCACGGTACTGTTGAGCCACAATTCGGCATCGCTGGGCGATCGGCTTGGCATCACCAACATCGACGTCACAGATTGCTCCGCGAGAAGCAGGGGGTAAGGCATTGCTTTTCCCGATCAGCAGATGTTTCTTCTTCCATATGATTTTCTTTAGCTGATCGATCTGGTCGGGACTGTTGACATCCCGATCACCCACTTGTAGATCGTCCGAGGTGACTTCGGGCGGATCGGCAGACACTTCAGGGAGGACTGCCATATGGCTCTCCAACTCCTGAATGTACTGATCCCCGCCCTCATGTATGCAAACTTGATCGTCTTCCGGGGCAATATCTACCAAACCGTCCTGATCATTTGCACACTGCTGTTCCCGATCGGCGGGCTGCTCCTCGACGACGTCAATCTGCTTAGGCGCGCCATCGTGGTCCGCCCCAGAAATCTCATGTTCCCCACTATCTGTTTCTGTTTCCGGCTACTCTGTCGCCTGTTCTTGTGAAACCACCATGTTGAAGAACCTTGGCTCATCTGCTTGATGGTCCACCGTGTCCGGCGACTGCGTTGACTTTCTTCGAACTAACATCTTCTTTGGAGTTACATAGCTGGGCCGTTCCACCATAGGTGAGGTATCTTCTTCCACCGGTCCATCATCGCTGATCAGATCGGTGGTCGCTTGGTATGCCAAGTTCTGCCACTCAACATACCGTCTCGATCCGATCGAGACGAACCCCATCTTTCTTGTCACTTTCCCTTCCGCCAGTCACATGCCAACAACAGTATTGTTGTCTAGCGTAAGCGGCTTGTCACCGATATTAAAGACTCGAACAAAATCATATCGGCCGGCGCTCTTCACAAAGGTCGACACCCACCGATCGCCCCTGTTCACCCATAACTTCCTTGATCGAAAACCTTTGTCGACCGGGTATCAGCGGATTGGACGACTGGAATGGTAACATCTTGGTCCCACCTGACCAGATCGGTGTGCGATCCGTATAGGGGCCTCCGACCAGCTAACTGGATTTGGACCTCATCCGGGAGTGTAAGCACTCCATGAGACAGATCAAGGCGAATACCTGCCGGCACCATGAAATCCATGCCTAACACGACATCCTGACCGGCCAGATTGCCAACCCAAGCGCTGAAGAAGTAGACCAACAAACCCGATAGGGTGATCTTCACGCGAGTCCTTCCTTTTGTAAGAACTTTCACCGATTCCGACGCATTCTTGTCTCTTAGTGTCGTCTATACGACATCCGACCTTACGAGCAAAGGCGGAGTCGATAATTGAGACTTCGGCCCCAGAGTCGAATAACATTGTCGCTTTCTGGTTGTTAATCTTACCACAGGCTTTCGACTGCTTAAACCATTTGTCGGGCGCGTGATACTTCCAGTATCTGCGAGACTCCCCAGGCAGCAGATCCAACTGCATGACCACCTTCGATCGGGAATATTCATCGGTCGTGAGATTGTAGACCGTATGATCCCGATCGACGCAATTGAGAATGGAACATGTATTGTCGGTTTTATTCTCCTTGCCGACATATGCATGGATGTCAAACGTAGACCGCTCGGCTCGATCCAGATTCCAACCTGGCGAGCGTTCAAGTTTAACATCTTCTCCACTTCCGGTGGAAGCATCCCCGCGTGCTTACCCGGTACATACCACTTGCGCATCAGATTGAAGAACTCTTCTATCTTGCACTGGCCGGACTCGTGGATCTCTCCACATGACTGCACACGAAGAGGCAGTGATCGGTGGGGTGGCCGCGTCTTTCGCGCTTCTTGCATATCAACTTCTTCCAGCAGTCCCCACCATCGTGCTTGCTTGACCCGCAGTGAGAACACTTCTTGCGATGTCGGTCCGGATCGGACTTGTTCCCACTTCTGCCCTTCCGATCTGCCTGGTCAGGCGTCGATCTGGTTCTTGGGACAGGTTCCGTGACGAACATGTGACGATATTGGTCCTCGTCTGACTCCCGACTGGACTGGCCGCTACTTTCTTCTTCCGATCCAGTCTGTCTTCAGTCACGATCGCCTTAACAGCACGAGCCGATCTGGTCAGGGGCCTCTTCACTGGATCGGTCAGGGTCTTAGTTCTGTAGCGACCCGATACAACGGCGCCCTTCGCTCTAATGCTGCGTGAGTGTTGCAACGTCCTCAACGTCTGATCCACTTCCCCCACATCTTTGAGGCGCAGCAGAGTGAGCTGATCTGCCAGATCTTGGTCATCAAGGGTACTGATATAGTGACCCACGTGCTCCATAGCGGCACCGGTCGGCGGGTTTCTTTTCTTGATCACTATCCCGGCGCAAATATGCAGCCACGTTCAAACGGTGCAGGTACTCAATCGGCGTCTCGTCGTCCCGCTTCTGCATATGATGGTATTTGCGGGCGGTAGAGAATCCGGAGTTGCAGTACTGCCCCTCAAATTCTGAACATAGCAGATCCCAGTCAGTTCGGACATCCCGACTCAACTATTGGATCTAGTTCTCGGTCGTTCCTTTCGGCAGATCTCTGAAGATCAAACACCGTTCCTTTTTTGATGTCTGATCCCGCAAGAAAGCAGACTTGACCCGACCAAACCACGATCTGGCTTGCTCCTCGTCGGCGTCCTTGCCAGTGAAATCCTTGAGATTAGTGGTCGCAGCCATTCGAATGCGTGGGATCACAGTAGATACAAAATCAAATGCGGTCGTAGAGGATAGGTTAGCCTTACGCGTTCTGCCCGCTCCTGCACCGTCTGACCCATAGTGGTCATCCGGATCGCTGACCTACTCCATGTCGTAATCGCTATTCTTGCTCGATCGGCGCGATCGGGCTGACTGCGGCTTGCTTGTTCCTTTTCCAACTGGTTTACCACCTCGGATAGCCTTATCCGCTGATGCAAATGAGTCCATATCCACATCCCGGCAAATATTGTCATTTTGATGGGCAGATCGGTCCTGGGCATGCGGGAGCGGAGGCGATCGGCATCGATCCCCCAAGAAACGCTCCATCATTGCTTCAAACATGGCTTGTTCGTTGGCTTGGGTCATGGGCAACGTGTTGGTGTCCTTCTTTGGAGGTACTGAAGCCTGTGGGGGCTCCTGGGGCTCCGACTGGCATGCATCCCATCCCCTTGCTTCCGCACGTCCCTTTTATGCTCCCATGGGGTCTGGTCCGGCCCCATGGTCATCAGCTTGACACCGACCTCCAACTCCGATGAGTTATTAGAGGCAGGTGGAGACTGATACAACGACTTATCGTCGTAGCACACATCGTCGTATACTGCCGTGGTGTCAGAGACCTTCAATGCCGCGGTGGGAGTTGGGCGGCGGACCGCCCCCACCAACGGCACCAAATGGTAATGGAAGGTCAACATCGACATCTCCAGCCTCCAAGAATCCAGATCGAAGAGTTTCTGCACGTTGGTGAGTTTTAGCACTTTCATGACAACCTCGGCCAACATCGCCAGCAGGTTCTTCACCAATAGCAACGGCCGATCGCTTTGGATCGGCTCGGTGGTGGGTCCGAGAAGGCGATCGGGGATATGGGGGTCTATAATCCGCATGACCTGGTCTTCGCGAATAAATCGTTCAACTCGTGGATGTAGTACATCCTGGTCAGGTCTTATTATTTGATGACCCCATCCCCGACCTGCGACTTCTCTTCCAAGTCGTCTTCCTTGGACGGCATTCTGAGCCTATGCTTGGGAACCTTGGGAGGGTGGGCTGTATCGTCCCATCCCGCTTCCAAGTCGTTTTCACTTTTTATTTTATTTTCGTCAAAATATTCATTCAAATGCATAGGATCAGGACAAAAGTCCTGATCCTTTCCGGAACTATAGCAAGAACTGCTATAGTCCCGATCGGCTCCGGTGGGAGCCTTATGGGGAGGAAAAAAATATTAATCCCGATCTGGTCCTCCACCCGGCCAGATATGACATCGCCATCTTTATCGACAACGAGAATATAAGGCTATAGCCGTTCCTTATGTCATCTCCAGAACGATTCCACATTCAATTCATTGTAATCAATTCTTTGCTGAATATCGCTGCGGTGATATCCACGATCACCAAGTGATCCGGGCACGCGCACCATTGTGGTGGAGTCAAGTTCAAAATCGAGCACCGTAGTGTCGAGAACCTGACCACCATCGTGCCCGGCCTTCCAACTTACGGGGTGGGGGTACCCCGCGAACCTTCGTCTTCGATCCGATCGGATCGTCCGCTGCTGGAAGACGACCGATCATCAACACAGGATGCCCGGTCCGATTTATTCTTCATCTCACCTTGTTTACCCGATGGATTGGGCTGGTAACACACTCGGTGGATCGGTTCTGGGAATTGACTTGTGGTCTAAATGTGGTAGACCGTGCTGGGTAGTGTACCCCGGGCGGAACTCTTCACCCTGTTTACGGGCAGACCAGTTATATTCGAATTTAGTATGCTCCAAAGGGCAGATCGCTCAAACCATCGTAGATCCCAACCAATACAAGAACAAAAATCCAATAATCCAATAATCAAGTAGGTAGATCCAAATGAGAACGTGATATACTCCACGAACGATATCTCCACGTAATAATCCAAAAGACGTAATAGACCGTTCCAAACGTGCGTAACTTAAACTTGAGTGGTCGACCAAAGTGCACTCCCGTAGAGGGACTTCCGGCGGACAAAGTGCGTCTGTGACGCGTCCCGTCCGGGTATAATGAGCTGGAGTGGATTATTCGACACTCCGCTCCCAAAACACTCTGCGGCGTGCAGAGGCGACCGATGTGCAAAACAAAACGACCCCCGGTTGAGTTAGAGGTCCAACAATTAAGTCGTAAAGCCAAAAACGCTCTTCTTAGACGAAGCCAAAAAAAAACTTTTCCCAACTAACTACCTACCCCCTATAGTCTCCAATATGTACCAAACATGAAAATATGTAGTACACGCAATCTCATGTGACTTAACCAAATCCGTGTTCTTGACACCCCTTGCACATGACCGGCTTAAAAGCCTCCTGGATTTCCACCAATCCGATCACCGATAGGCCGATCGGTATGCTGCTGACCGGAAACGACCAAAATTCTTGGGTCCGCTTCTCCACACACCCGCGGTCGGGTGAAGGATTGACGAGTCATGAACCCACCTCTGCTCGATCGCAAAAGCGATACTGGCGTGAGATGCCAGAGATTGGGATGTCTGAGAGGATCGGTCCCAATGAGGTCAAGGAAGTGTTCCTTGACGAGGGGGATTCGGCGGTTAATCCCCACGCCGATATAGGCGAGACTGGTGAGTCGCCAGTGATAGAGGTGGAATCCTCTGAGGTTAAGCTCGATGCGCTTAGAGAAGAGACCCAAAGTTTGTGTCTTCTGAAGGTCGGAACTGATTCCGACCACGCCGTGTTCGGCGAACAAGTTGCGACTCCAGTGGTAGGGGTAGTACCCCTGTGGTTAAGCGCGAGGCGCTTCCAAGCGAAGAGACCCGAAGTTTGTCTCTTTCGCACGTCGGAAATGATTCCGACTACGCCGTTGTAGTTGATACCGGCGAGTCACCGGTGGTAAAGATAGAGACCTCTGTGGATAGGCGCGTGGCGCTTCCAATAGATGGGGCAATTGACTCCCCCCATCTGGGTGTCGGGATGAGTCCCGAGGCCAGTAGTCAGCAGTCCTATCGGATGCTGAATAGTGTGACAGGTGTTGTCACAGAAGGCGTAAGCTTTGAACAGTTGCCTGGGGTAAGCGAACTGTTGTCGTTGGAGGAGAGATCATTCACCAAATTTGAAACTGCTTTGAAAGCAGATGAAATCGACGAGGTCGTCGTGTTGCGTCCGGAAGAGGAGTTAAGCTCCTCATCCACGATAGACGAGTCAGTTTTGGTGCAAACCAAACAGACATTGAATTCCCGAAGCGGTCTCAAGATCCGCGCGGATCCTGAGGACCCTTACCATTCCTTATTAAAGGAATTTGGAGATGTCATTAGTGACAACCCACCGATGGGTTTACCACCGGATCGGAGAGTCCGACATGAAATCAATTTGGTTCGTGGAACCAAATACTGCGTCACTAGGCAGTGGCCTCTCCCCAAGGAGCAATGCGACGTCATCGAAGCATTCTTCAAGGGGAAAGAAGAGGCAGGGATGGTGCGGGAGAGCAAGTCTCCCCACTCATCGCCCACTTTTTGTGTTCGTAAACCGAACGGAAAGTGGCGCATTGTGCATGCGTACAACAACCTGAATGCAGCTACTATACCCATGCAAACTCCGATTCCTCGGAAGGATGTCCTCCAGAACAATATAGCAGGCTGTACTGTGTACAGTGCCTTGGATCGGGTGGACGGTTATTATCAGGTGCTCATGCGAGCATCCGATATTCCGCTTACAGCGGTCAGTACGCCTAGTGGCATACTGTGGGAGTGGCTTGTTATGCCACAAGGGCTTTCGAATGCACCAGCGACTTTTAATCGCTTGGTGAATCAACTCTTCCGCCCTCATAGAAAGTACGCTCAGACGTACTTCGTCGATACATTCTTTCATAGTCGTGCGGAAGGCGACTCGTCTGATGTTCAGACGCATCTGATACACCTTCGAGCAGTGCTCGAATGTATGCAAGAGCATAAGTTATATGCAAACGCATCCAAGTGTGTCTTTGGTGCTGAGGAAATTCCTTTCCTCGGATGCTTCATCGGTAAGGATGGAGTGCGGGCGGATCCCGCGAAGGTGAAAGCCATTGTGGAGTGGCCTTCGCCTGTAAATCTTAGAGATTCACGGAAGTGGCTTGGATTATCCAAATATCTCCACAAGTACAGCGAGAACTACGCTAAAATGGCGAAGCCATTGACCGAACTTCTTAAGAAGGATGTTGATTGATGTTGGGAAACTGAACACCAAAACGCTTTTGAAGAGGTCAAGGGGAGCTTGTTAAAAGCTCCCGTTATTGCTCTCCCAGACTCTGGGAACCCATTTAGTGTCTTCTGCGACGCCTCCGATTTTGCAATCGGATGTGTTTTGTTACAAGCAGACGATGCAGGAAGGGAACGCGTTATCGCGTTTGAGTCGAGGCAGCTTAAAGCTGCGGAACGGAATTATCCCGTTCATGACAAGGAGCTACTTGCAATGAAGTATTCCCTTGTCAAATTTAGGGTTCACCTACTCGGCTCGAAGCCGTTCGTTCTTTATACTGACCACGCGTCCTTACTGAAAGCGACAAAGTCGCCTCATCTCTCGCAACGGATGGCCCGTTGGCTCTCCTTCTTTGCGGAGTACAACTTTGAGGTTAAGTATAAACCTGGCAAGCAGAACGTGCTTGCAGAAGCGTTGTCGCGTCGTCCCGATTACGAGCTCGCTCACGCGACATTCGTCACCACATCTGTGGTGGATTTCATACGCCAGGCGTATGAGAAAGACCCACAGTGTACGGCGCTAATCAGCGCGTTAGGTGAAAAGGGTCTTGGATCGTCTGATCCAACCCTGTCAAGTCGAGCTAAATCTCGTTTACACCGTTACAAGTACTGTGACGGTTGCTATTTTATAGCACGAGCGCGGAGGACACTCCGCGGGTGGTAGTTCCTCATGATGAGGAACTGAAGTTTGGAGTCCTCTTTGAGGCACATGAAGCCCCTACCGGAGGTCATTTAGGTCGGGATAAGACCTACAGCGCTTTAAGCGCTTTGTATTGGTGGACCAACATGTATAAGTGGGTCGGTGCGTATATGCGCACCTATGAGACGTGTCAGAGTGTTAAACCCTCTGCTAGTTCAGATGCGCCTTTGGCAAGCTTATCGGTTCCAACGGAGTGTTGGAAATCCATTAGTATGGATTTTATCTTCGGTTTTACGAAGGATAAGGCCGGGAACACCGACATATTGGTCTTTGTAGACCGATTGAGCAAGATGGCTCACCTGCCGGCGGTGCCAGAGTCCATAGATGGACAAGGAACAGCGAAAGTGTTCCTAGAGCGTGTCTTTTGACAACATGGTCTACCCGATTCCGTTGTGTCGGATCGGGATACCCGTTTTACGGGACAATTCTGGGGAGCGTTGATAAGGTGCTAGGCACCAAGCTCCTCATTTCCACTGCGGATCATCCGCAGACGGACGGTCAGACGGAACGCGTGAATCGCGTTGTGGAGGATATTCTACGGAGTTTATGTCCGGATTCTACAAAGAGTTGGAGTGAGATGCTTCCTATGGCCGAATTTGCCATAAACAGTTCGGTGCATGAATCTACAGGGTTTACTCCGTTTTACGTGAACGGATTGGTGAATCCGAGGGTTCCGTGGACGCCACATGTGTGTGGCCCAGGGCTTGAGGGGGGAGGATTCCCCGATGTCAGCCCTGTATCTGTGCGAAAGCACATCGATAAGTTAATATCGATGAGGAGGGTACTCCATATTACCATGTGGGGCGTCAGATGGCGCGACGCCATCATCGGGGTCAAACCCACTATCTGGTGAAGTGGAAGGGTTATCCACACTCACAGAGTTCGTGGGAGTCCGAGACTCCCCTGCGGCAGGATTGCTGAGACGTCGTTGACGCTTCGAGCGGGTTATTCCCGCTGCGGGTCGACAACCGAAGGGGTGAGAGAAGACCCTTCACTCCCAGTAGTTGGGAGTTCGTCGGATACAGATGCGGTGATCGCACTGTTCTCTGGCACATGGTGGGAGCAGAGGCGACGGCATAGCGCGTGCGATAAGGGGAACGTAATATCACCATCGCCTTGGATCTTGCAAACGCCAAGCGCAGCACCCTTTCCACCCGAAAGTCACGGGAGGAATAGCTGTTGTGTAGCTGAGAATATCTACGGAGGAGTTTCTCCTCTTCCGCCCAAGCGAGGAATTTCTGTTCTGCCTCTTAGGCATTTTTCCTGGAAAGACAATAATAGGAACCTCGTGGAGGTTCTCAACAGGGGCACCCTGTGCCTGCCTGCTGAGGCGCTCTCGGTATGAGACGCCAGTGAACTACTTCTGCGTGAGCAGTTTTTCCCGGACTTGTTTCCGGCATTCGTGTTGATACAGATATTCAGCCGCAGGGCCAGGGGTATAGAAGGCTAAACCCTTCTTTACCTCATTTTTAGCCCAATTTTGAGGGTCACGAGGACCGTCAAAGTGATAGGCTGCCCGTGGAGGGAGTTTAGAGGCGCGTAACGCTACCTCTCGTGCCTGTAAGGCTATTTCGGCTTCTTGAGCTGCGTCCATCTCATTGGTATGATCGCCTTCGGCGATCCGGATGTATCCTCCGCAGTTGATAGTAGTTGCGCTCGAAGTAGCGCATTTTCCCCACGAGTGGGGAACGTATTAGGCTGCCGACATCGCCGTTCGGCGTTGTCGTAGCGGTCAGCCTTTGGGGAGATATCCCCTAGGGCATTCACCTCCGAAGTCTCGGAATAGTCTACCTCCTCTTCTTGAGGAGAATCCACAGCACCACCAATGGTGCTCATGGTTAGACAGAGGTTCTGGCAGTTGGAGTTCTCCAACTAAAATTTATTTATTTCGTAAGCAATAGTCTTTATGGGGGAGGATGTAACAGGGTTACATTCTGGTTACATTTAGTATGTGGTGTACGTGAGTACACTACGGTTGGGGTCAGTATTGACCGGTCCGAAAGGTTTTGAACCATTGGTTATTTGAACCAATCAGGGCAGGGGCCCTTGGTGTGGTGGTCTGTCAGCCATCCACGTGTCAGTACACACCGTACACAGGTGTGTACACTACATTTTAGCTAGGTACGAATTAGGAATATTCTACTTAGTATTACATATAGTTTATATTAGTTTAAATTAATTTAGGCTATTTACATATTAAATATATTCAGTTTACATTTCACTCTATTTTGCGGACGTGCAACCTCGACCGGTCGCGCGGGCAGTGAGTGTCGTAGATAAGAGGGATCCCTCCTTTTACTTACATCACGTGAAGGTAATAGAGCCGTTAAGGCTACGCAGTAAACCAACCCGAGAATCTTGGCCCCGAGTAGGAGAACTCTCTTAACAAGGGCGTATCGGCTAAGTAGCGGCGAACTCCGCTTTAAGGAAAGCCTTCCTCTGTGTGCTAGCCGCACCGTGCGTATACGCACCGGCTACATTTGGTAGCACTTGTAGTCAATCCAACATCTGTGTTGGTAGACTAAGGCATCCTCTGCAAAGGATGAATCAGGACGATTGGGATAGTTTGACCCTCGTCCAGCAGGAAGCTTTTAAAAGTCTGTTACCCTTAATGGGTGATGAAGGCATGAAGCTCCTAGTGGAGCAGGGCCTTGAGGGCGTAAAGGCAAGGGTAAATGCCCTCATCGCTCATGAGGCGAGTTGTGGTGGAGGTCATTCCACGGGGGTGAGACCCCCATTATCGTTCAAGACAAAGGAGTTCACCGGAGAGAAGGGTGACAACCTTTACGTGTGGTTGCGAGAGGTCGAAACGTCCTTCACCACAGCGAGTGTGATCGCTGATCACTTTCAAGTGGGACTTGCATAGACCCATCCTACGGGCAAAGCCCGTACATGGGCGTTTACGTGTTCGGAGTCAGTCACGGACGTGTTCCCAACCTGGGAGGTCCTTAGGCAGAAGCTTATGGACATGTACGCAACGCCTGATCTGGTTTTCCAGAATCAACTGGCGTTTCTGAGGTGCCGTCAAGGCACTAAGGACCTGGAGATTTATATCCAGGAGCTTAAGACCCTGTTGGCGCGTGATACGCGAAAGCCTATTCGGACGATGTGTCCATCCCCGTCTTCATGGGAGGCCTGAGAGAAGGGCCAGCACGTTCGTAGTTGTTCCGATGCTGACCCCAATCCCTGGAGGAGGCGTTCAAGATGGCGTTTAACGCCGAGAGGAACTTCCGTTCCTCTAAGGTGGTTCCTGAACCCATGGACCTGAGTCAGGTCGAAGCGGAGGAGAAACCTCCTGCTAAGAGTCACTCTGACTATTTTTCACAGAGCGCAGAGTTCTTAGCTATGCTGCAGCGGCATGGGCCGCTGAGATGCTTCATGTGTGGGAGCATGGATCATCGAGGAACAGATGTACGAAAAATCCCCAGCGAGACACTCGCTACAAGGGACCAAGGGTGGGGAAAAAGCCCTTGTCCAAGCCGTAGGGAAACGACGGCTCCCAGTAGTTGCGGGGCGCCATACTGGGGGACCCCTCAGTGCTGTTAAGCCCCAGGGTAGGGGACGACAGCACAAAGCCCCGAGGGAAGCGGTGCTTTCTAGCCCCGAGTTGGTGTACCAGACAGGTTTGCTGGTAGTCCTTGCGGACGTGAAAGGCTTTGATAAGCCTTGGAGAGTCTTGATAGACTCTGGATCGTCTGACAATTATGTCAGAAGGGCTTCTGTTGAGAAGAGTCGGATGTATGCCGAGGCCCTAGAGGCACGTTCTCGTGACGTTGTCACGGTCCGTCTTGCAACGGGCGTACAGGTTTCTGTACCCAAGGTCTCGATTGACCTTAAGCTGAAGTTTGCAGAATTCGACAGCTTAGAACGTTGCCTAGTCCTGGATTTGGACTCGAGGTATGACCTCATTCTGGGCATGAAGTGGCTGGAACGACACGAGCCATGGGTAGACTGGAAGTCTAAGTCCATTGGCTCAACGCACCCGTGGTAGGGTGAAGCATTGGCGAGTCATGAACCCACCTTTGCTCGATCGCAAAAGCGATTCTGGCGTGAGATGCCAGAGATTGGGATGTCTGAAATGATCATTACCAATGGCGTTAAGGAAGAGTTCCTTAACGAGGGGGATATGGCGGTTAATCCCCACGTCGTGAATGGCGAGACTGGTGAGTTACCAGTGGCAGAGGTGGATTCTTCTGAGGTAACTCCAGTGGTAGGGGTGGAGACCCCTGTGGTTAAGTGCGAGGCTCTTTCAAGCAAAGAGACCCGTAGTTCGTCTATTTTGCACGTCAGAAATGATTCCGACCACGCCGTTATATGCGAGACTGGTAAGTCGCCATTGACAGAGGTGGATTCCTCTGAGACGACTCCGGTGGTAGGGGTAGAGACCCCTGTGGTTAAGCGCGAGGCGCTTCCAAGCGAAGAGACCCGAAGTTTGTCTCTTTCGCACGTCAGAAATGATTCCGAATACGCCGATATAGGTGAGACCGGCGAGTCACCGGTGGTAGAGGTAGAGACCTCTGTGGATAGGCGCGTGGCGCTTCCAATAGATGGGGCAATTGACTCCCCCCATCTGGGTGTCGGGATGAGTCCCGAAGCCAGTAGTCAGCAGTCCTATCCGATGCTGAATAGTGTGACAGGTGTTGTCACAAAAGGCGTAAGCCTGGAACGGTTTCCTGGTGTAGGCGAAATGTTGTCGTTGGAGGAGATGTCCTTCAACGAGTTTGAGACTGCTTTGAAAGCAGATGAAATCAACGAGGTCGTTGTGTTGCATCCGGAAGAGGAGTTGAACTCTACATCCACGATGGACGAGTCAGTTTTGGTGCAAACCAAACAGGCATTGAATGCCCGAAGCGGCCTCAAGATCCTTGCCGATCCTGAGGACCCTTACCATTTCTTACTGAAGGAATTTGGAGATGTCATTAGTGACAACCCGCCGATGGGGTTACCACCGGATCGGGGAGTCCGACATGAAATCAATTTGGTTCCCGGAACCAAATACTGCGTCACTAGGCAGTGGCCTCTCCCCAAGGAACAATGCGACGTCATCGACGCATTCTTCAAGGGGAAAGAAGAGGCAGGGATGGTACGGGAGAGTAAGTCTCCCCACTCATCTCCCACCTTTTGTGTTCGTAAACCGAACGGAAAGTGGCGCATTGTGCATGCGTACAACAAGATGAATGAAGCTAGTGTACCCATGCAGACTCCGATTCCTCGGAAGAATGTCCTTCAGAACAATATGTCGGGCTGTACTGTGTACAGTACCTTGGATCTGGTGGACGGGTATTATCAGGTGCTCATGAGAGCGTCCGATATTCTGCTGACAGCGGTAAGCACGCCTAGTGGCATGCTGTGGGAGTAGCTTGTTATGCCACGAGGGCTTTCAAATGCACCAGCGACTTTTAATCGCTTGGTGAATCAACTCTTCCGCCCTCATAGGAAGTACGCTCAGACGTACATGACGATATATTCGTTCATAGTCGTGCGGAAGGCGACTCGTCTGATGTTCAGACGCATCTGATACACCTTCGAGCAGTGCTCGAATGTATGCGAGAGCATAAGTTATATGCAAACGCATCCAAGTGTGTCTTTGGTGCTGAGGAAATTCCTTTCCTCGGATGCTTCATCGGTAAGGATGGAGTGCGGGCGGATCCCGCGAAGGTGAAAGCTATTGTGGAGTGGCCTTCGCCTGTAAATCTTAGAGATTCACGGAAGTGGCTTTGATTAGCCAACTATCTCCACAAGTACAACGGGAACTACGCTGAAATGGCGAAGCCATTGACCGAACTTCTTAAGAAGGACGTGGATTGGTGTTGGGAAACTGAACACCAAAACGCTTTTGAAGCGGTTAAGGGGAGCTTGTTGAAAGCTCCCGTTATTGCTCTACCAGACTCTGGGAAACCATTTAGTGTCGTCTGCGACGCCTCCGATTTTGCAATCGGATGTGTTTTGTTACAAGCAGACGATGCAGGAAGGGAACGCGTTATCGCGTTTGAGTCGAGGCAGCTTAAAGCTGCGGAACGGAATTATCCCGTTCATGACAAGGAGCTACTTGAATGAAGTATGCCCTTGTCAAATTTAGGGTTCACCTACTCGGCTCAAAGCCGTTCGTGGTTTATAATGACCACGCGTCCTTACGGACAGCGACAAAGTCGCCTCATCTCTCCCAACGGATGGCCCGTTGGCTCTCCTTCTTTGCGGAGTAAAACTTTGAGGTTAAGTATAAACCTGGCAAGCTGAACGTGCTTGCAGACGCGTTGTCGCGTCGTCCCGATTACGAGCTCGCTCACGCGACATTCTTCACCTCGTCTGTTGTGGATCTCATACGCCAGGCGTATGAGAAAGACCCACAGTGTACGGCGCTAATCAGCACGTTAGGTGAAAAGGGTCTTGTCTCGTCTGAGCAAACCCTGTAAAGTCAATCGTTAGCTCTTTTACACCGTTACAGGTACTGTGACGGTCTGCTATTTTATAGCACGATCGCGGAGGACACTCCGCGGGTGGTAGTTCCTCATGATGAGGAACTAAATTATATAGTCCTCTTTGAGGCACATGAAGCCCCTACTGGGGGTCATTTAGGTCGGGATAAGACCTACAGCGCTTTAAGCGCTTTGTATTGGTGGACCAACATGTATAAATGGGTCGGTGCGTATATACGCACCTGTGAGACGTGTTAGAGGGTCAAACCCTCTGCTAGTTCAGATGCGCCTTTGACGAGCTTATCGGCTCCAAAGGAGTGTTGGAAATCCATTAGTATGGATTTTATCTTCGGTTTTACGAAGGATAAGGTTGGGAACACCGGCATATTGGTATTTGTAGACCGATTGAGCAAGATGGATCACCTGGCGGCGGTGCCAGAGTCCATTGAGGGAAAAGGACAGCGAAAGTGTTCCTAGACCGTGTCTTTCGACAGCATGGTCTACTCGATTCCGTTGTGTCGGATCGGGATCCCCGTTTTACGGGAAAATTCTGGGGAGCGTTGTTTAAGGTGCTAGGCACCAAGCTCCTCATTTCTACTGCGGATCATCCGCAGACGGACGGTCAGACGGAACGCGTTAATCGCGTTGTGGAGGATATTCTACGGAGTTTATGTCCGGATTCTCCAAAGAGTTGGAGTGAGATGCTTCCGATGGTTGAATTTGCTATCAACAATTCGGTACATGCATCTACGGGGTTTACCCCGTTTTACGTGAACGGATTGGTGAATCCGAGGGTTCCGTTGACGCCACATGTGTGTGGCCCAGGGCTTGAGGGGGGAGGATTCCCCGATGTTAGCCCTGTATCTGTGCGAAAGCACATCGATAAGTTTTTATCGACGCGCCTTAGTGTCTTACCACACGTCTGCGATGCCATGGCGGAAAGCCAAGACAAGCAAAAGGAGCAAGCTGACCGCAAGGGGCGGCGTAACGAAAAGATATATAAAGTAAGAGAAAGTCTTTTATTAAACGCTAAAAATCTTCCTACACATGCAGTTTCAAATGTGTTGCGCAATAAACTGCGCCCCAGGTTTGTGGGGCCCTTTAAGGCATTAGCCCGAAAGGGATTGTCGTACACCTTAGACATCCCGAAGGCGATGCATACGCATCCAACCTTCTATGTGGGTATGCTTAAGCCACACCAGAACCGGAGGCGGGTCCCCTCTCGGAGGAGGGTGAGAAACCGGATAGCCGAAAGGCGCAACAGGTCGGAACATCTCTGACAGGGTGTAAATACGACCCTAAAGCTCCGCAACGAGAGACTCGAGAGAGGCAAGCCGCCCCTCAATCCATTCATTCGCACTCCCTTCGTTGCGGAGTCCCTCCAGATCATCTTGGATGCGACGGCAGTGTCGATCACAGAGCTCGTGGAAGTCACGCCGCAATAGCGCAACCCCCTTGTGGAGAAGCGTGCCCAAAATTTGGCAAACTTCTGGTCAAGTTTTGTCAAGGCATTTGGTCTAATTTCGGATTGGTTTAAACAAGGGGGGCTTTTCAGCCTATCAGACTCAAGAAGTGTCAAGAACGCAAATTTGGTGAGTCACCCGAATTTGGGTATTTTACATATTTTTGTGTGGGTACATTTAGGGACTATAGGGTAGTAGTATTTTAGTTGTGGATTTGCCTAATAAAGAGAAGTCTTTTGGTTGCAGGATTTTGCTAAGTATAAATCCTTTGGTCTTGGTTCACACCACCGCTAGGGGTCGCCGTTCTTCCCTTTTCGTACACTAGTCGCCTCCGCCCGCCGCGGAGTGTTTGGGGGCAGAGGGTCGAAATATCCCCTCTCGCCCATTATACCCGGTCTGGACGCGCCGCACGCGCACTTTGGTCCACCGAAAGGCCCTCGACGGGAGTACGATTTGGCGATCTCAACACCTCAACTCAAGTACGTTTGGAACGTGCTATTCATTGGATTGGCCTTGGCGTGGAGATATCGTTTGTGGAGTTTCACGAGCATATTGGGTC
>CM047580.1:37126180-37137456 GCA_026184515.1 Peronosclerospora sorghi | reverse complement strand
TTTGGTCTTATTTCGTATTGGTCAGGGGCTAGACCGGAACGGTCGGTCTACCCTCTATTAGTTCGTATTGGTCAGGTCTTGATCGTTTGGACGATCGACCTATTGGAAATTATCTCTTGGAAGTGTTTTTGGTCTGTTTGTGTCTGGGGTGGAGAGTTCCGCCCCAGAGATACTTACCCAGATCGGTCTTCTATATTCAAGACCACTTCGATCCAATCTGCGATCCCGATCCACCGAGTGTGTAACTAGCCCATTCCATCGGGTACACAAGGTGAGATGGACACTAAACAATCGGACCAAGTGGGTTCTGATGACGACCGGTCGTCTGCTTGCAGCGGACGATCGGACCAGATCTCGAGTGGTGGTCCGCGGAGTACCCCCTCCGAAAGTTGGAAGGCTGGGCGCGATGGTGGTAGTCAGGTTATCGATGCTAATGTTTTCGATTTCGAACTTGACTCCACCACAATGGTGCGCGTACCCGGATCACTCGTGATCGTGGATATCACCGTGCTGATATTCCATCAAAAATTGGATTCGAAGATTTGAATGATTTGAATATGGAGTCGTTCTGGAGAGGACGTAAGGAAAGGCTATCGCCTTACGTTCTCGTTGTTGATAAAGATGGCGATGTCCGATCTGGCCTGGCGGATGACCAGATCGGGATTAATATGTTTTTTTCCTCCCCAAAAGGCTCCCACCGGAGCCGATCGGGACTATAGCAGGTATTGCTATAGTTCCGGAAAGGATCAGGACCAAGGTCCTGATCCCATGTGTATGAATGAAAAAATTGATGGAAAACTAAAAGATTAAAATTACTTGGAGGCTGACTGGAACGATCCGGTCTACCTCCCTAAAGTCCCCAAGGTACCCAATGTGCCCAGAAAGGGCTGGGAATGCCACCCGACGAAGACGACTTCGAAAAAAAGTCGAAGGTCGGGGATGAGGCTATCACCGAACAAGACCTGGACAAGATGTATTATGTTTTTGAATTGAAGCGATTTGTTCGCCAAAACCAGGTCTTTCGGGTGTTGGACCTCCATATCCCCGACCTTCTTCTCGGTCCCACTACCAAGCCGATCCAGAGTGATTGACCATTACTGCTCGTCAAGAATTTGGTGGCGATGTTGGCGGAGGTTGGCATTAAAATGAAGAACCCCGCCGATATCAATAAATTGATTGAATTTGATGCTTGGAGACTGGAGGCGTCGATGTCGGACCTCCACGACCGTTTGGTGCCACTGGTGGGGGCGGTTCACCGCCCAACTCCCACCACGGCAATGAAGGTCGGCGAAGCCTACACAGAGCTTGTTGACATTGGTTCCGATGATGAATCGATCTACCAGTCTCCACCGGCTTCTAACAGCTCATCGGAGTTGGAGACCGGTGTCGAGCGGATGACCATGGGGGTGGCCCATGCCCGTTCTGAACAAAAAAGGGACATGCGGCAGCAAGGGGCTGTTTGCGAGTCGGGGCTCCAGCAAGCCCCACAGGCCTCAGTTCCGCAAAAGGTTTGTATCAACACGTTGCTCATGACGCCAGCCAACGTCCAAGCCATGTTTGAGACGATGATGCAACGTTTCATGGAAGAACGGGTTAGACCACCTATGCGCCCACATGTCCAAGCCCGGTCTACCTGTCAAGATGTCAATGTTTGCAAAGATGTGGATATGGAATCGGTAACATCTATGGATAACCCTATTAGAAGTGATAAACCAACCGGCAAGGGAAGGCGCAAGCCGCAACTGTCAAGACCGCGAAGACGAAGGAAGACAAGTGACTGTGATATGTAGTCGGTCGGCGGTCTTGACGACCATGGTGGGTCAGATGGTACAGGCGCAGGCAAGGTGCGCAAGGCTAACCTAGCCTCTACTACTTCCTACGACTTTGGATCTGCTGCGATTCCGCGCATCCGTATGGCCGCGACGACCGACCTCAAGGACTTCACCGGCAAGGATGCTGATGAAGACCAGGCCCGGTCTTGGTTCAGTCGGGTCAAGTCTGCGTTCCTGCGAGACCAGACCCCAAAAAGCGAACGTTGTTTAATCTTCCGGGATTTGTTAAAAGGACCAGCTGCGAACTGGATTCAACAGTTGGATCGGGGCGTCCGGTCTGACTGGGACCTGTTATGTGCGGAGTTTGAAGGTCAATATTGTAACTCCGGATTTTCAAGCGCCCGTAAGTACCACCATATGCAGAAGCGGGCCGACGAAACACCGATCGAGTATTTACATCGGTTGAACGTGGCTGCACTTCGCGCCGGCATAACAATGAAAGAGAATAACCCGCCGAACGGTGCCGCCTTAGAACATGTGGGTCACTATATTAGTACCCTTGACGATCAAGAACTGGCGGACCAGCTTACTCTACTGCGTCTTAAGGATGCGGGCGAAGTCGAACAGACCCTGCGGACGTTACAACAGTCGCGTAGTATGAGAGCGAAGACCGCTGGTGGATCAGGTCGCTATCGTTCCAAGACCCAGACCGATCCGGTCAAGAGACCTTGGACCAGACCGACCCGAGCGGTCAAGGCGATCGTAGCCGAAGACACCCCGGGATCGGAAGGGGAAAGTGGAAGTCCATACATCCAGGAGTCATCGGATGAAGACCAGTATCGTTACGTCTATGTTGCGGGACCTGCCCCGAAGACAAAGTCGAAGTCCGACCAGGTAGACCGGAAGGGAAGGAACGGAAGCAAGTCCGATCCAGACCGACCTCGTCAGAAGTGCTCCCACTGTGGGTCGAGCAAACATGATGGTCCAAACTGCTGGAAGAAGATGGTGGGCAAGAAGTGCGAGAGACGCGGCCACCCGACTGACCACTGCCTCTTCGTATGCAAGTCATGTGGAGAGATCCACGAGGCCGTCCACTGCAAGATTGAAGATTTTTTTTAACATGATACGCAAGTGGTATGTGCCGGACAAGCACGCGGGGATGCTGCCGCCGGACGCAGAAAAGATGTTAAACTAGAACTCTCGCCAGGTTGGAATCTGGATCGAGCCGAGCGTTCTACGGTTCACATCTATGCATATGTCGGCAAGGAGGATAAGACCGAAAATACACGTTCTATTCCAAATTGCGTCGACCGGGACCATCCGGTCTACAGTCTGAAGACCGATGAGTACTCCCGGACTAAGGTGGTTATGCAGTTGGATTTGCTGCCTGGAGAATCCCGCGGATACTGGAAGTATCACGCGCCTGATAAATGGTTCAAGCAGGCGAAAGCCTGTGGCAAGATTAATAACCAGAAAGGGACGATGTTGTTTGACTATGGAGCTGAAGTATCGATAATCGATTTCGCCTTTGCTCGTAAGGTTGGATGTCGTATAGACGATACCCAGAGACAAGAATGCGTCGGGATCGGCGAAAACTCTTATATGACCGAAGTAAGAACGCGTGTGAAAATTACTTTGTCGGGATCGCTGGTCTACTTTTTCAGCGCTTGGGTTGGCAAGTTGGCTGGTCAAGACGCTTTACTAGGAATGGATTTCATGGTCCCAGCTGGTATTCGCCTAGACCTGTCACATGGAGTGCTTACGCTCCCGGATGAGTTCCAGGTCCAGTTGGCTGGTCGAAGACCTCTGTATGGTTCGTATACCGATCTGGTCCGGTGGGACCAAGACCTCACTATCCCAGTTGGTCGGTCTGCCGATACCCCGTTTGAGAAAGGTTTTCGTTCGAGGAAGTTGTGGTTGACCAGGGGCGATCGGTGGGTCTCAACCTTCATAAAGAGTGCTGGTCGACGTGATTTTGTCCGTGTTACCAATATCGGTGACAAGCCGCTGACACTGGACAATAACACTATTGTCGGCATGTGGTTAGCAGAAGTGAAGGTACCAAGGAAGATGGGGTTCGTCTCGATTGGGTCGAGGCGGTATGTCGATTGGCAAAACCTGGCGTACCAATCGACCACCGATCTTATCAGCGATGATGGGTCGGTGGAAGAGGATACCTCACCTTTAGTGGAAAGACCAAGTTATGTCACCCCAAAAAAGATGTTGGTCCGAAGAAAGGCGCCGCAGTCACCAGGAACGGTGGACCATCAAGTAGACGAGCCGAGGCTAGTCAACGTGGTGTCAGCACAAGACCAGGCGACAGCGGAGCAAGAAACGGAAGAAGGGGAACATGAAGTTGCTAGGTCAGACCATGACGGTATTCCTAATCAGACCGATATCAGTGAAGGACAGCCCGTCGATCAAGACCAGGGGCGTTCAGCCGGTCCAGATGGTCTAGGTGATATCACCCCAGAAGATGAACAAGTCTGTATACATGAAGGCGGAGAACAGTATATTCAGGAGCTGGAAAGCCAAATGGCAGTCCTCCCTGAAGTGTCTGCCGACTCTCCCGAAGATACAATGGATGATTTACAAGTGGGTGATCAAGACCTTAACAGTCCAGACCAGATCGAGCAGTTGAAGAATATCATATGGAAGAAAAGACATCTGCTGATCGGAAAGGGCAATGCTTTACCACCTGCAGCCCGTGGTGCGATTTGCGATATTGACGTTGGAGATGCCAAACCGATTGCTCAGCAATGCCGACGCGTGGCGCCACAGTACCGGGAAAAGCTTTCTGATCTTATCAAAGGACTGTTGGCTACCAAGATTATTAGACCGTCGACCTCGCCATGGGCCTCGCCGATCGTAATTGCTATCAAGAAGAACGGCGTCGACAATAGGTTGTGCATCGACTATCGGCTGGTAAATCGGTTAACTAAACTTATGGTGTACCCGATGCCGCTGATAAATGATTTGTTGGAAGACCTGGACAAGACCTTGTGGTATTGTTCGCTGGACATGGCAAGTGGATTTTGGGTGGTCTCGATGACTGATCGATCCCGTGAGATTTTCGCATTTGTGACACCGTTTGGTCTTTTCGAGTGGAACCGTATGCCGTTCGGTCTGAAGAACGCACCCCAGATATATCAAAGGTTGATAGACAACGCACTGTACGGACACTTCAAAATCAAGACCGATCGGGACCCTGCCGAAAGTTATGATGTGTTTACAGAGGGTGAATCCGATCGGGAAAGAAGACCGTCCGTTCTAGGGAGGCGGTAGTACATCGACGACATTCTGATACCTGCTTCGTCATGGAACGATCTGTGCGAGAAGGTTGAACGATTGTTGGAGACATGCGACCGCTGGAACCTATTTATCAGCGCCATAAAAAGTTTTTGGGGTATGTCCAAGGTCGCCTATTTAGGTCATATGGTCTCGAACAATGGTCTAGAGGCTAATCTTAAGGACCTGGATTCGTTAATCAACCTCCCGTTTCCCAAGTCTCTGAAGGCAATGCAGTCCTTCCTAGGAAGTTTAAGCTACTACAGCCGCTTCATCGAAGATTTTGCTATCTACGCGGCTGTGTTGTATGAGCTCCGGGAAGTGGACTACCGTATGTTGCGCGAAGAAGACCGGGCAACTTTACATTGGGGCGCCGACTCTGGTCTTGCTGCAGATTGTCCGCAAGTGGAGGCCGAAGACCATATGAAGCGTGCAAAGTTTGCTTTTGGTATGTTGAAGGTTAAGATGGCGACGGCACCGATTTTGAAGCATTTCGATCCCGAAAAGGTCCCGACCATTATTGTATATGCTAGTCAGTGGGCCATTTCGGCCACACTAGTACAAGATCATGATGGTGTGTACCATCCGGTCACGTTCACGAGCAGAACGCTGAAGCCAAATGAAGTGAACTATGGAATTGTCGAGAAAGAAGTTCTGCCGTTGCTACGAATTCTGGATGCGTGTTACAACCTGCTGGTCGTCCGACCTATAAAGGTCCTGTCAAGGCGGTCTACTTTGGCCTGGCTATTATCAGCCAATGGGGTGGACGGGCGTCTAGGCAGATGGTCGGCGGTCTTGTCGAAGTGGAACCTCGAGGTCGTTAAGTGCACCAGGGGCGAGGAAGAGATATTGGGCACATTAGCTGCCAGTATCACCCCTCGGTCTGAAGTGGACGAGGCATTGATAGCGATTGCTCCGAGGAAGCAACCTCGGCAGTCAGTTTCGAGACCGCCACCGACCGTCGACCATGATGAAGAGCTCTTGGTCTTAAGTTTTGACGGATCAGCAAGCGTGAAGAAGAAGGTCGGCGCCTATAGTGCTATAGTGTGGAAGTTGCCACAATGGTCTATAGTTGCAGCCGCTGCTGATTTCACACCGAATATTACGGTTAACGAGGCGGAGTACCGAGGTCTACTTCTATGTCTGGACCTGCTGTCGTCGCAAGAGAAGGGGCGAGTCATCATATGTGGTGAATCCAACCTAGTGATCAGGCAGATCACCGGAGAGATCGACTGCAAGGCCCCACGACTAAGGACGCTATATGATCGGGTAATGAAGGCATTGAAATACCGTCCTAACCACGAGCTGTTGCACGTGAAACGAGACTGGAACAGAAGTGCCGACTACCTCGCGACCAAGGCAATGCAAGACCAGACTGGGGCTACGATCACCGAGGAGGCCGTTCTTGATGAATTGATGAATATAAACGGGCTCCCCGAGGTGATCGGACCCAAGAACGCTCCGGACCAGGTGCATGTGATGGTCGCGACTAGACCGAAAGCTCGGAAGTCCCACCAACCGTTCCCGAAGGAACGGTTGAGTGAATCTGTTATGCAACGACTAAGGGCAGAACGGATCCTCAAGGCGCAGGACGAAGAAGAATGGGTTGTGAATTTGAAGACCTACCTCCGCGGTGAATTGTCTAAGTTGACGAATGGTCAAGCAAAAGAATGTGCCAAGATCGCAGACAGTTACGAAGTGGATGAGGATGGTTTACTATATTACTGCCGCGATGCCGACCAAGACAGTGCGGACCGGGACCGATTGGCGAAATTGGTGATACCTGAGTTGCTGCAGCCGGATGTCCTCCATCACTACCATGTGAGTCTAGAAGGGGGACATCAGGGCATAGGCAGAACGTATCACAAGATCAGGTCCCACTTTCACTGGAGAGGTCTTTTCCGAAGTGTACAGAAATATGTGGGTTGTTGTACGGATTGCGAGACCGGAAAGGGTAGACCGGTAAGTAATCAAGGGGCGATCGCCCGGAAATATCGAAGCTACCTACCCTTTCCAGGTCATATCGATGGACCATATACCGTCTCTGCCTAAATCGACATATGGAAATACTGAGTTGTTGATCTGGGTAGACCTTTTCACCGGTCTAGTTATTGCGAAAGCAAGTGCGTCCCGGTCTGCCGACCAGATCGCCAAAAGTTACGAAGAATGCGTGTTCCGAAGGTTCGGCGCCAGCGAGGTCATCAGACACGACCGAGAACCCGGTTTCATGGCCGAGGTGTTCCGGTCGTTTAACAATATGCTGGGCCAGAAACAGAGCGCGACGATGGCATATCGTCCGCAAGCGAATGGATCGGCAGAACGTATGGTACAAACTATTACAAGAGCAATCAAGATGTACGTTGCCGATCTAGACCAGCGCAATTGGGACGAATACGCAGAAAGGCTGGTGTTTGCACTCAACTCGTCGACCGATCGGGTCCGAGGAGAAACGCCTTTTTATCTTGCGTATGGATGGGACCCCCGGTCCACTCTTGAAGCCGCGATACCTATTGGCTGCACTCGGACCCGCGATCGTGATGCTCGACGTTGGCGCATGCAGGTCCAGAAACATTACCAGCATGCAAGAGAAATTGTCAACGAAAAGTTACGTCAAGCTACACAAGACCGGGCAGACCGGAACAACGACCAGGTCCAACCCCACGGTATAGAACCAGGGGCGAGGGTATGGTTGTACCTAGACCGAGTAAGGAGGCCTATGCGAAGAAGCTGGCTAACATGTGGCACGGTCCTTTCCGTGTTGCCGAGCTGATTGGCGAACACGCTACCCGTCTAGTAACAACCGGCACGGACTACAAGGTCTTCCAGATCGTACATGTGTCCAAGTTAAAACTGGTACGAGAATTTCCTGATCGTCCCAAAATGCCCTGTCTAGTAGACGAAGCAGAACGGTTTGATTTCTATGAAGCATTACTGCCGGAGGACAGTTCGGAACGACCGCTGGAGAAGGACGAATTTGAAGTGGAAAAGGTCTTAGATGTCCGATCAGTCAAGAAGACCAGGTTCGGCCGGACCCACCGAGAATATCTGGTCCGATGGAAGGACCATGATGAAACAACTTGGATCGATGAGTCCGACCTAAACTGTGGAGCACTACTACGAGAATTCGAACGGGACCGAGTCAGTCGAAACCGTTTCGCATTGATGAAGACCCATGAAGACCAAGACCAAGACATGCAGTAGCATCGGTCTTCCCGACCGATGTGAAGAGGTGGAAGGTATTGTGTCTTGTGTATTGTGTATTGTGAATATGTGACGAATTGTAATAGTGGAGTGACGAACGTGGATTGTTTTTTGCGATGTAAGTGGAACGGTTGGTGATAACGTGTCTAGTGCAACTCTGGAGAAAGTGGTGGAATTAGCTCAAGTGATTTGATGACCGAACATGTGAAAAAGAACGATGATATATATTAAGTGTTATCTGGTCGACTACTTACGACATCACCCGCCATCACCCCACAGACGGCCGACGGTCAACGACGGATGCTTTTCAACTTGGCCTGGTACTGGTTACGCCAAGGTTCTTGTCGGTCTAGTTGGACCAAAGCATCCTTGAGGTCCAAGACTGGTGTTGTGCACCCAAGACCGGGGTACCATGTGCCACCGTCAGCCAGCAGCCGGGTCCTCTAGACGCGACGCCGCGGCATATGAAGTACAACTGGATATAAGAACACATCGACGTCGCACTCGTGGGCCAGCATCCCGTCCAAAACATATTGGCACAGGGACTGCCAGGCCTCACCCGCTCTGATCCGACGCCGCTTGCGCTTGTTCTGGATGGTCGCCAAGCCAGGGTCTTGCCGAACTCTTTCCGGGGGAAGCACCAGATAGTGGGATGCCTCCCAGATGGCTTGAGTGTGAGTCTTGTTAAAATATTTCACCCGACTCATGAAAGCATTGGGTGGTTTCGTCACATTATACTTTCTGAAACCAACCAACTTGGTTTGGCCCGGGATCGAACCCGGGACCTTCCGGTCCCGCAATGAGTAGTGAACCACTCGATCACGGTCGGATTGTCATGAAAGCATTGGCCCACGGAGTCGAGTGGAAGATGAACCCCAGCTTGGGATGCTCGAAAATCTTCCACGGCTCGTCAGCGTACAAGCAGGAGATCTGTGCCGACGTGATCAAGACCGACCGCCATTCCGACGCGGCAGGAACTTTCTTCGCCGGTGGGAAAAGCCAATGGTCTGGACGAGAGAAAGACCGGGCCAGGAGCTGATTGGTCAGGGTGGACCGGCGTAAACAACCGATCTGCCCTGGCGACCACGGCAAAGTATCCTCACGCGTTCGTGGCGGAAGGGAAGAACTGTCGATTGCCACGTTGGCCAACAAAGCATCTTTGTGGAGCTTGGACGTCCCAGGCAAGACCGTAGGTGTTGACTTTGTCGACGCATGAGGTGGTGGAACGCCACCATGCGGGCCGGTCTTCTTGGTCTGCTCCGAAGTCGATGTAACTTGAACAAAACTTTCATGTGGACTTGTTCGCGACTTGGTTGGGATGGGGGCAGCAAACTCCGAATCAACGGAGTCTTCGCCGGAGTCATCCCAGGACGAGACCTCTGAATACTTGGCACGGTCAGCACCGGCGGTCGAGGGCGCTTGATTTTTGGAGATGTTACTGTCGTCATCCTCGTCCAAGCTTGGGCTCACGAGGGGCGCCTGTATCTTGGCTCGCTTACGAGGCACCGCACGCTTCCCTTCGAGTTCAGGGTCGCGCGCTATGCCCCGCGCCCTCGAGCTACCCGGCGCGTCGGCGCGCTTCTTAGACTTTTGACGAATTTTGGGCTGGGGAATTTCGGCCAACGAAAGGCCTTGGTCTTGGTCCCGGTGTAGGTCCACCAAGGAGGCCGACGCAGACCGGTCTACGATGGAGGCAGCAACCGGATGCCGACGAGGACGCAACAGGTCAACCAAGCGCTGATGACATTATTTTAATACCGCCCGACGACCGTTCGCTGCCTGCGTCCAATCGTTCGACTTGCGTTCACAAGACCGGACCTCCTCGGTCTGGTCTTGAATAGAAATTCGGAGCTCAGTGAGACGCCTCTCGAGGTCGTCGCTTTGAGTGCTCAACGTGGTCTGGTCAAGCAGGTCTTCTGCTTGCTGCTGTTGGACCAGCACAAGCTGCTCCCGAAGATGAAGCTGATGAGCCTCCACGCGGGTCAACCTATTGCGCGCGTTTATTAGTCCGGTCAAAATCTGACGCAGCTGGAGGTCATGCGTGTTCGACTGCCGATCGGCGGTAAGCAGGACATTGATCGCCTTGCTGATGCGAGGAGGTATACGGGCTGAAGACAAACGAAGGTTAGAACAGTTCCAAGGTGAAGACCGGACATGCATGCTTACGGTGTGTCGCCTGTTGAGCAATCTGCTCCTGGAGACTTGCGATCTCTTCAAGTGCGTCTTGCAACTGCGCGTCGGTCCCGGTCTGATGCCCTGCCGATGTCTGAGGTGCAGTAGAACGATGGGAGCTGCCAGACCGGACCGACCGGACGGGCGAAGTGACATGCGATGACGTGGTATGCGAGGTGCCTACAAGAACGGTCGTTAAGGAAATACAAGAAGGTCAAGTCCAGCAGTGCAAGTACCTGGAACGGATGAAGAATATGGTTGCTCCATGTCGGAAAAGTCTGAATGACCAAGGTTCAACTGAATTTGATGGACGAGGTCAGACCGTTGTCGTTGTGCGACACGGTCTGACTCAGGGGCGGCTGTGGAGAAGCGTGCCCAAAATTTGGCACACTTCTGGTCAAGTTTTGTCAAGGCATTTGGTCTAATTACGGATTGGTTTAAGCAAGGGGGGCTTTTCAGCCTATCAGACTCAAGAAGTGTCAAGAACGCAAGTTTTGGTGAGTGACCCGACTTTGGGTATTTTACATATTTTTGTGGGGGTACATTTTGGGACTATAGGGTAGTAGTATTTTAGTTGTGGATTTGCCTAATAAAGCAGAAGTCTTTTGGTTGCAGGATTTTGCTAAGTATAAATCCTTTGGTCTTGGTTCACACCACCGCTAGGGGTCGCCGTTCTTCCTTTTTCGTACACTAGTCGCCTCCGCCCGCCGCGGAGTGTTTGGAGGCAGAGGGTCGAATTATCCCCTCTCGCCCATTATACCCGGTCTGGACGCGCCGCACGCGCACTTTGGCCCACCGGAAGTCCCTCGACGGGAGTACGATTTGGCGATCTCAACACCTCAA
>CM047580.1:37107500-37126080 GCA_026184515.1 Peronosclerospora sorghi | reverse complement strand
TTTAGGGGGGGGGCGATTACGGTCAGAATCGGTACGTAATCGTATAGAATTGTGGGTACCATGGCGTATACAGTTGCGTGTACAACCGTGGTGCACATAGTCAGGACATAGACAGGGCATAGGGAGATGGGAAGATTACGTACAGGTACTCCGCGAACATCGACGAGCGGCGACGGACGACGGACAAATCAGGTCGACTGGTCGACGGAGGACGCTGGAACGGGTAGATCTGATTGGTGGATAATGGAAATTGGTAGTTCTTAGGATTTAAGCAATAATAAGGTTCTCCTTTAGCGTTCAATCTAGCAGATCGTTTTAGGGACGGCACCTTTGCGCCTCCCTCACTAGTATATACCTCTACGTCCCGGGCGGGAGCACTTAGTGCATTTTTGGCCCACCGGAAGACGTAGAGTGTTGGGAACTCACTCCACAACTCCGCCCGCTGTGTCAGCGGTTCTTCTATAAAGGTTTTTGGTTTTGAGAGTGTGATTGAGCAGTGCTCTCACCTCTCCACGTTTGGTTCGCGTTTGGCCCCTAGAGTTCGGCTGCTGTAAGCGCCCAACGGGAACTCTAGGTGGATTAAGCAAAATTTACCCCCCCCCTCCTAGTCTAGGAATACATATATTTGGGTGTTCCTTTAGCTGTTTGAAGACTCAGAGGCTCCGTGATCAGGCAGTGAAGACTTCCACTGCCTGATCAGGTACCCCCTTTCGCCTATCAACACCTGATCGACACTCTGCAACTCTTGACCCGCGATCAACAACTCGCAGACCGCACCAACTTGTACCTGAGCGACGTCTGGCACCTGATCAAGCCTGATCAAGTCTGATCACCGCTGATCAACTACTTTTGGTGCCTGCCCAAGCCTGATCACTGCTGATCAAGCCTGTTTGCACCTGATCTGAGCTCGATTACACCGGATCACGTCTGATCAGCACCTCGATCGACTCATTACAAGTTCCCCAATCTTGCATCAAGGAATTGCCGTGTCTACATCCCCGCCACCTGGAAAGCGACCCACGCCTAAGCCGTCGGGTACACAAGGTGAGCAGAAACACAAGCAGTCAAGGACAACCGGAGGACCCCCTTCGTTAGTCGGCAGTCCGGGCGCCGTGGTACCGCCTGATCAAGCGTCAAAAACTTTGATCAGCCTCTCCACCACATGCGTATACGCACCGGCTACAAATCGCCATGCTATCTACAATGGGATCAAGAGTCAATAATCAATCCAACCAGGACAAGTCCATGATCAGAACGACATTACCCCTTTTCCTTACCCTTACCCTGCTTCAATGAGTATGTCGTCCTCTTTATCTGTTTCTATCAACTCATTAAACCTCGAGCAAACCTTTGGGGTAATGGCATCCCTGTGAGGCCGCACCAAGAATCCTGGACATCGCAACCTTCACCCAGCCTTAACCGACTATCACTTATGGAGGTTTCTCTTATAAGGGTCTTCTTGTATGGCTTATCATTTAGACAGAGAAGGTTTTATCATTTAGCACTAATTAAACCAGTTGAAAAGCCATTTGCCTTATCAATTATCGAGGTTTATCAGATAGGGAGAGTTCATTTAGAGAGGTTTGAGTGTATATTAGGGGGTGTCAAACCTCAGAAATTTTTAGTCGATAAACCGGGGGTTCGAATACGATTAGAAGGGGTTCGATTAGAATTATTTGTACCTATAAAAGTTATCGGTCGCCTCCGGAGGTGACCGATACGATTAGAGTAATAGAACCTGACAACCCGGAGTAATCGAACCCGAAAACTCGGAGTAAGAAGTGAAAAGTGCTCTGTTTTGAAGCGCACCGCTGATTCTTTGCTATCTTTGGCTTCACTCGACGCCGTGGTTCCGGTCGCCGTCGCTTTCGGACGTGTCATGGTTGTATGATTGTGTGTGGTTGTGAGGTTCTCAGGGTGTTCTGTTCCGCGGTTGTTTACGCCACCGTGTACGCCTGCACCGATAACAGTTAATCCAACCCCCTCCCCCCGTCTTATAGGATGGGCACTCAAGGTTTGTAAGGGTCGATAAGGTCAACCCCAGGTTCAAATTATTTATACAGATAACTCGGGGTAAAAATACTTTTATTTTCTGGTTCACCCGAGGTTTGACATCCCCTACTGTAGTTTCAATGCAATTTCGATGAAACAATTCGCGGAACGACGGGTATCATCTCTAGTTATAAAGAACGGATCAGAAGTGCAAAAAAGATACGGATACGGGCTAGGGTCTCAATCTCACTTGTCGCATTGTATGTTTTACACAATTTGAGCGCACGGCATGCGGTACTTTTCCCTTCTAGCCCAGTGCAGCAATTGTCTTGCGTCTGGGCTTTTGCGATTCTTGGTTTGCTCTTTTGACGTCATGATTATCGCGACAATTAAGCTGTCCGACACTTACTTGGCCGTGCGAACTCGTGCAAAAAAAACTGTCTCTAAAAAACACATGTGAAGCGGATTATTTTGCTCTCTGATCCGTGCATTTTGGTCGACTCAACGGTACGTGAATACAAAAACGTGAAAGTTGGTCCTTTCATAAATAGGTGACAGATTCGTAACAAATTGCAATTTAAAGTGACTTGAAAATCTACTGACAACGCAATTATGATACGACACTTGAACAATTACCGACGCTTTCTTTCGCGTCGAACACTAAAGCTCGGCAATGCGCTCGAATGATCTGCATTGTCACACCATATGGATGCTGGGCCATGAATGCATGGGCGAATCGTTACTTTGGGAGATGTCATGGCTACTGGAAGAAGCGGCACTAGCATTAACCACGGATGACATGTTTTCGATAAGGTCAGCCCATGGAGCCATTTGACTTGAATCACAAGCATCTCCAGCACGAGTAACTGTTGCTTGCTCGAGGCCATTCCGATGATCATGCACGATGCCGTCAAGACCCATCAGACCTGGCAGCATCTGCTGTTTTTGCTGCTGCTGTTGTAACACAATAGCATATCCCGCTCCTATCTGCCTCCCCGTTTTAGCTTCCGAGATCGGCGAATAGCCGGCTGGACGCACAAACTGCTCATTGTAATCGATGGACAAGACGGAAGAACCTAAAGAAGTAATACGTCTGTACTGTGGATACGCCCCAGACTGATCCATTAGTAATCCGAAACGACCGACTTCAACGTTCGCTTCGGGCGTACGTAACTTTTTCACGGGTCGGTCAGACTGCTGCAGTTGTACTGGAATGGACGACCCGTTTACCTGTTGCTGCTCCAACATGGAGGACGAATAAACAACTGTACTGGTACTCCAAGACGTTGATACGGCACGGTTATCACTCGACGAAGCCCCAGGGACAAGTGGCATTGGCGTGATACTAGCTGTGTTGGCAGGAGATAAGGGATGATGCTGATGCCAGGACAGTAGCTCGTCGAATTGTCCGTTTCTCAGTAGTTGTAGTGCTCGCTTCCGTTTCTTCGCGTCCGAAACGTCCAGCCCCGTTACAGGCTGCCCCACAAGCACTGCAAACTTCAGCAAATTGCTAACCCAGAACTGTTGAACAGCTATGCGCAAGTTTTGTGCTTCAAAGAAAGCACCATCTTCCGTGTTGTTCTCGCGTCGAAATTGATCCACAAGCTCCTGTCTAAATATTTGCTCCAATCGAGACAGTTCGCGTTGCCGTCGTACATGGTCAATGGGGTCAAACTGCAGCGCTTTTTCACCTTTTCCCGGTTTTGCTACCCTAAAAGTACGTTTTCCCAATGCATTCTTCTGAAATTTCTTGGACAATCGCATTGTTGAGCAGTTCAGCAGTTTTGCAAGCACTAAACGAATGGGCGTGCCATGCGCTAGCGGTAGTGCCTGTCTGTCAAACTCGCGCAGAATTTCATCGATATATTTTTCCTCGGGTCGTGTCCACTTTCCGCTGCGCGGCTCAGGCCGCGCCAACATATCAATAGACGGAGAGATCGATACCTGGTCAAGCGGTGCACAACAGGCCGGGCATGCGTCCATGGGCCAAACGTGAACGCAGCGCGAATGAAAGGTGTGGTTACAGTTGGGAGCGACAAGTATAGGGTCGGGATATTGACAGATATCACACGAGCGTTCGATGGGCTCTGGGTTAGCCTCAGGTGTGGTCTGGAATCGATAATCTGAGGGTTGCTGCGGGTGGGCTGTGAAAGGTTTGTGCTCTAGCGAAGACTGGGCGTACGGAAACTGGGAGATGGTGATGGGCGTGCGGCTTGTCTGGTGGTACGAAGACTGCGGAGGCGTATGCTGTGGCAACGGAGATGGGTGGTAGAAGTCCGAAACCTCGATTGTAGGTCGCATGCTCAGTCCCAAGGGGCGATCCCCAACGGCTCCGCCTCTGGCCACCTGCTGGCAGTATTTATCGTTGTATTCATAATGGTAGTCAGGCTGCTGGATTTCACCACTTGGCTGCATTCTGGAATTCTTGAAGACTGGCTGAAAGCTGAAGTTTGTGCTTCACAAATCATAAACGCCGGGAGAGACGTCGACAGGGCAGCGCTTGGATACCAATTCGTTTAATAGGTAGAAAGGAGTTTGTAGCAGTAATGGATGAATTTATGACTGA
The DNA here is from genome assembly GCA_026184515.1 of Peronosclerospora sorghi. Taxonomy (NCBI): domain Eukaryota; phylum Oomycota; class Peronosporomycetes; order Peronosporales; family Peronosporaceae; genus Peronosclerospora; species Peronosclerospora sorghi. The sequence goes on along the minus strand of CM047580.1, from coordinate 37,121,522 downwards.
GGTAGCTGGCTCGCTGCTGGCTGTGGCAGTATCAGGCAATTCACGGCCCGAGAAGGTCCAATTGTTGTGTCTTGCACTTCCTTTCCCGTTCTGGCGTTGGTGCTTAGTCCTGCACTGACAATCAGACTGAGCCGGTTATGGAGAAGCCACATCTCGCAGGCGGAAGTGATTTGCTGATGCCGCCAATTGTACATGTATTTGCACCTGATCCACGAACCGTTTAATTGTACATTACCACATGTATCATTTTCGTAATTCATTAGGGAATTTAACTTGAGGATGCTAATCAGTAAGCTTCGATGCAACCTCAACTTAGTTACCCATAACTTAGTCACAATACTATTAATAGTACCAGTAGTTACGGCAAACAGCAAAGTGGGGAAGCGGAGTATGTGGTCACACCAGTACGGAAAGGACCGGCAGTATGGCCGTTGTTCGACCACCTGCTGGCAAGCACGTACTTCGTCCGGGTTCGTAAACGATATTAAGAGGTAAAAGAAATAGGTTAGGTTAACGAGCATGCATACCTAAATTACGATCTATGGATCACTTTTAAATGCTTACGATAAAACTTTTAACATTTTATATCTTAAATCGTCGAAGTGCAAAGCTTGCGGACCTACGACCACCGTGTAACGCCGCAATCGCTTTTGACCCTGACATACTTCAGAGCCATCAGGCTAGTCGTACACGCAAGATGAGTATATCCTATACACTCGTTACTTTCGCGCTTTCATCTTTCGGTGCGCGGTGGGCGTAAAGCGAGTAGCATCACTTAAAATACATGTAGACGGTGCACTTACCCTTGACGCGTTGCATTGGAGGCTGTCTTTGCTTTGTGATTGCGCCACTGCCGGAACATATGAGGAGAAACGCAATTGTGGTGAGGTTGATTTGAGGATTAAAATCAATCAGCTGTTTTCACCGCCACATAGACTTCATCCCCATATTACTTGTGCTGGGTGAGATTGGATTCTGTCGTTTGGAACTGAAAAGAGCTTCGTTATTTAGCGGCATCGGGGATTTGATTAATGATAAATAAGACGTAGAACGACATTGAAGCGATAAAAATGTTCCGTCTCATGCACCAGCCCGTCTTTGCGTCTACATCCAGCCGACATGTTGCAACAACCAATCGATACTTTGTACCGGTACTGTACAAGGTGTTGACACAAACGAAATTCACAGTATTTGTAGCATTAGCTAGTAGGTCCCTAAAGGTCTACAAGGTCTACAGTTGTAGTGATAGCCTCTGAGAAGCAATTTATTTCAATCTGGACAAGAAACATACTGGTGCAACGGAATCATACCACACAGGCTTAGCGATTAGATAGCGATTTGAGTCTTAAGTCTGGTATTTAATAACAATAAAACGTGTACAGGGCGTACATGGAGTTACACGAGTTTACATCAAGGGTGGTCCCCTGCGAAATATGCCAGCATGTTAAGCCGGCACCATCGTCGCAAGCACCGTTGGATGCGCGTGAAGATACCAATAAATGAGCATCTCGTCGGAAACACGTGGAGCACTAAATAATCCAGAAGAGAAGCCTTAACTTCTCCTTAGCGAGCCTGAACGGATAATAGCGCAAGCAGTGCTCGATTCGAGACGACTACTAGAAAAAATCGATCTTTATGGCGAAGTGCATTACAGGTTGCAGGTACTCCGAGAACTGGTAAAAGCGTTACCACTAAGAATTATCTGGAATCGGGATAAAAGTTCCTTTTTACCCTATGGTTGTGTCAGATGTCTATTTTTCAGGACGAAAAATTCAAATGGAAGACTTTCGTCGCAGTATTGGGTGAAACCCAATTTCACTGATAAACCCATAATTCACTGAAAAAAAACCAAAATCCCTGATAAAACCCAAAATCCACTGATAAAACCCAAAATCCAGTGATCACGTGACCATCCTTGACCGATTTGGGAAAGAACCGGTTATGTATTCAATTACACGTTAAGATACGAAGAGACACGTTCGGCACCCAAAATCTGTACCGTCGAAGCCGGATGCTTTGCCAGATTCATCAAGCTGCCTGCACGTGCAGTAAGACGAGCGCTGACAAACTCACCGACCATGACAGTAAGTTTGGGGTCTGTAGCCGGTGCGTATACGCACGGTGCGACTAGCGCACAGAGGAAGACTCTTCCTTAAAGCGGTGGATACCGCTACTTAGCCGATACGCCCTTGTTAAGGACTTAGTAGGAGAGAGTTCTCCTACTCGGGGCCAAGATTCCCGGGTTGGTTTACTCCGTAGCCTTGACGGCTGTATTACCTTCACGGGATGTAAGTAAAGGGAGGGCTCCCTCTTACCTACGACACTCACTGCGCGCGCGACCGGTCGAGGTCGCACGTCCGCAAAATAGAGTGAAATGTAAACTGAATATATTTAATATGTAATTAGCCTAAATTAATTTAAACTAATATAAACTATATGTAATACTAAGTAGAATATCCCTAATTCGTACCTATCTAAAATGTAGTGTACACACCTGTGTACTGACACGTGGATGGCTGACACCACCACACCAAGGGCCCCTGCCCTGATTGGTTAAAATAACCAATGGTTCAAAACCTTTCGAACCGGTCAATACTGACCTCAACCGTAGTGTACTCATGTACACCAATGTGGAGAAGCGTGCCCAAAATTTGGCACACTTCTGGTCAAGTTTCGTCAAGGCATTTGGTCTAATTTCGGATTTGTTTAAACAAGGGGGGCTTTTCAGCCTATCAGACTCAAGAAGTGTCAAGAACGCAAGTTTTGGTGAGTCACCCGACTTTGGGTATTTTACATATTTTTGTGGGGGTACATTTTGGGACTATAGGGTAGTAGTATTTTAGTTGTGGTTTTAACTTTTAGGACAGAGGTTATACCTTTAAGTAAGCAAATCTTTTAGCTTTCGGATAAGTGGCTGAAACCTCTTCTGGTCTTGGTTCACACCATAGCTAGGGGTCGCCGTTCTTCCTTTTTCGTACACTAGTCGCCTCCGCCCGCCGCGGAGTGTTTGGAGGCAGAGGGTCGAATTATCCCCTCTCGCCCATTATACCCGGTCTGGACGCGCCGCACGCGCACTTTGGCCCACCGGAAGTCCCTCGACGGGAGTACGATTTGGCGATCTCAACACCTCAACTCAAGTACGTTTGGAACGTGCTATTCACTGGATTGGTCTTGGCGTGGAGATATCGTTTGTGGAGTCTCACGAGAATATTGGGTCTTTACGCGGACATATTGGCTTGTTTTAATATTGGTTGGATGTAATGGGGTGCCATTACATACTAGATATTCAAGTTAGAATATCACAGTTTAATTTCAGACGCGTTGTCTGAAATTTAATTAAGAGATTATAAGTTATTATAATCTAAGAAGGAAAAGTCGATTCGGTATAAATACCGAATCTTGCAGGTTAACTAATAGTACAGTTAGTTAAAGACTTGATATTATTATATTAATTAGTTAGTTACTATACTATTAGCCTCTAAACCACCCATTAAATAAACACTCTTAATTTTGCGTTCTAAGACTAAAGTGAATATTAATATATTTACTTTTATTATAGGATTAGTTGTTACCAACTAATCCTGCCCTAATTGTATTGCGCGCTTCCTCGCAAAATACAGTGTAAGTCTGTAACAGGATCAGTCCTGTTACACCTGGTAGCACTTTGTGGTCCTTCTTAACGACCACAGTTCCGTTCTGCTAGTTAACTAGCGGAGCGAAGATTAAGAGCCGCTCGGCATCATGTCGCGAGACATGTCGGCTGCCGAGCGAGAAAGCACGCTGGAAGAGGTGAATAAACACTTCCTCACTTCTCGTCGCGTAGTAAAGACGCGACGGTGGAAATGATTCGGTCTATGGGGACCGACATCATTAACTTTCTCAAGAGTAAGTGTCCAGAGGAAGTGGTACAGGTGGTGAACCGCTTTAGGCTAAACCACCTAGAAAAGTCAGAACGGCCCGCGCCAGAGGCAGCGCGGACCGCAACTGCACCTACAACGCATAGCGTTGAAGTGGAAAAGGCGCGAGTACCGACCTTTACCGGCGAAGGGGGTGAGCCCCTTCGTAGATGGTTCGCAGAGGTGGAAGATGCCATCTCTGCGCAAAATATTGTTGACGAACGTCAACAGGCGTACTTCTCCACAACATGTCTAGGCGGCAGATCCAGGGCATGGGCGATGAGTCGCAGAGCCACTGATGACTCTGCGTTCCTTAATTAAGGAATTTAAAGCTGAGCTAAAGCTCAACTTTGAAGCTCCAGAAATGGAGCTAAGTAGTCGGCAGGAGTTTATGGAACTCCGACAAGGTAAGCTTGACCTCCAAGCTTACGCTCAGAAGACGCAATATTTGCTGTCAAATACTGTGTATGAGCCGGTGCCCCCTGCTATGCAGGTCACTGGCTTCATGAAGGGACTCAATGATGGTCCCGTCAAACAGAGTCTCTACCGGCACCCGCCAGAGACTCTAAGGGATGCCATTGACATGAGCATCCGTGAGGAGTTCAGCACGCGATCAGCGTCATCGCATGCTGGGTACAGCCGAAGGGCTCAACAGCCCTTCGCTTTTGACATGCCGCAACGGCATGTACAATCAGCAGTCAGGCAGACGAAGCTCACACTTCGTCTCAAGAAACAGCCACCCGAGCCAGAGCATGGGCGGTGAAGGTCCAGAGCCGATGGACCTATCGGTTGCGGTTGCTTCTAGTACGAATCAACCGAAATTTAAGAAGAATATTCGCTTCAATAGATGCGCGAAAATGGGGCATTTTGCCCATGAGTGTATGGCACCGCGTCCGGTGCCACACAGTCAGCGGACGGAACCGTCCGCTGCACGGCGACACAAACAGGGACATCACCCTGTTGGTGCAAAAAACGAGAATCGCCAGTAGGGGCGGGGCGCCCTACTGGGAATGTTATCCCATATGCCGACATAGGGCATGTGAGGGTAGTAGCCCCAGACGGGACTATGTCCTGTCAAAAGGTGCAGGGTGATGGGAAGCCTCTTATCACCCTGGAGGTTAAGCCGCTCTGGAGCGATGTCCCCATGCGAGCTTTGTTTAACACAGGAGCGTCAAACAATTTAGTTAGAACTCAGAGTCTAACGCAGTTGAGCTTCGTGGAGGTAGAGACCCCACGAAGTATGTTGTCAGTCCGGTTAGCAACAGGTGCAACCGTGACTATTCCAAAGCGTGTGATTAAAACACGCTTCGAGTTGAATGAACTATCATTCGAGGATGAATTCATCGTCCTCGATTTAGATGACAAGTTCGATGTGATACTTGGAATCCCATGGATGTCCAAGTTTAAACCTTCGATCGACTGGGTTAACCTATCGATCGACTGCGGCGGACGCACAGGATCTGATCACCCTGTGCGTAATCCGGCTGTATCAGAGGATACAACCGCAGTGTCAGACAGTCTGGTGGATAGCGATGGCGCCACCAGGTCTGTTCTGACACGATCAGCGGAAGGTACCTCCGCTTGTGAGAGTCCAGAGGGACTACCACACGCAACAGAAGAGTCGTTGCGTGTTGGAGAGAAACATTCCACGGGTGATAAAGACCACCGTGAGAATGAAGTGATATCCACGGTGGGAAACACCCACCGTGAGAATTAAATAGTATCCACAGTGGGAAACACCCACTGTGCGACCGAAGGTTCCAACACGACGAATGAATTCCGTGTTGATGAGAGTGAACTCACGATCGAGTGCAATCGTGAGCAAAACTCCGTGGTGGCCAGTGCCCACCACGTTGCGTTAGCCATGCGCACGGGTGATAAAGACCACCGTGTCGCAGAAAAAGCGGCCGATCAGACGAGCACATCTGATCGCCAAAATTCCATGGTAGGCAGTGGCCACCATGATGATGAGTATTCGCACACGGTGAATCGTAATCACCGTGTAGCGGTCAATCAGACGAGTGCGTCTGATTGCATGGGCAGTTCCGTCGAGACGATCAACGTCTTGACGCAAACGGAGACCGGATTAGCTACCCAGTCTCTGTTGATGAAGCACCCTCCGAAAGAAGGTTCGGAGGTGATGGCCCTTCCAGCGCTAAGCTGGAAGAAGTTTGTGAGAAATTTGCACGATATTCAGATCGAACAGATCTGTATCATCGTTGCAACAGATGATGTAGTGGATATTCGTGAACGAATATCCACATTACAAGTGGAAAACATTGAGAAAGAGGTTCCCAATGATCAAACGAGAGTTCAGCGCTTTGAAGCGCAGAGCTGGGAGTCGCTTAAAGCGACCTCCCCATTTTATGAGGTACTTCGAGAATACGCTGAAAAATTCCCAGAAGAAGTACCTAGCGAGCTCCCTAAGGATAAGGGAACTCGTCATGAGATTGACCTCGTGCCAGGCACGAAGTATTGTGTTACGCGGCAATGGCCGTTGCCGCGTGATCAGGTAAAAGCGATCGACGAGTTCTTCGAAGCTCCTCGTAAATCAGGCCAAGTGCGGGAGTCTACTTCACCGCACTCTACCCCCACCTTTTGTGTGAAGAAGTCCACAGGTGGGTGGAGAATCGTTCATGCTTACAACAAGCTGAACGCAGCGACGGTACCGGCACAGACACCGATACCGCGGAAGGATGTCATCATAGATGGCATGTGCGGGAGCACCATCTTTAGTGCTCTCGATCTAAGAGATGGATTTTATCAAATCCTAATGCATGAGAAGGATATTCCTCTCACGGCAGTAAGCACCCCAAGCGGCATGCTTTGGTAGTGGCTTGTTATGCCACAGGGGATTCGAAATGCCCCTGCTACGTTTAACAGATGCGTAACGCATCTATTACGCCCGGTGCGAGAATTCGCACCGAGTTTTGATGACGTGTTCATCCATAGTAAGGGTGAACACGATAAAAGCGATGTAGATGTCCATAGGGATCATCTACGTCGAGTGTTAGAGCTTATGCGTAAGCATAAGCTCTATGCAAATCTGAAGAAGTGCACCTTTGGTGCACCTGAGATACCCGTTCTTGGATCTTTGTGGGAAAGAACGGGGTGCGTCCTGATCCAGAAATGATCAGGGTGATCGTTGAATGGCCTACGCCAAACAACGTTAAGGAACTTCGAAAGTTCCTTGGGTTGGCAACATATTTGCACAAGTATTCGTGCAACTATGCTGGGTTGATACGACCTCTTTCTCAATTACTTAAGAAAGATGTCGAATGGCATTGGGATACCCAATGTCAAGATGCTTTTGATGCAGTCAAGCAAAGCTTGACTGAAGCGCCTGTCTTGGCTATATCCGATAACGAGCGTCCGTTCCACGTCGTTTGTGACGCGAGCGATTTCGCTATCGGCTGTGCTTTGATGCAGCGTGATCACGATGATCGTGATCGCGTAATCTGCTATCAATCGCGTCAGTTGAGCCCATCCGAGCGCAACTATCCAGTGCATGACAAGGAACTCCTTGCCATGAAGTACGCACTGGCTAAGCTTCGGATCTATCTATTGGGAGATAGACCGTTTGTGGTTTACACGGACCATTCGTCACTACGCAAGACCGTGAATTCACCACACATTTCTCAAAGAATGGCTCGATGGATGTCATTCTTTGCTGAGTACAACTTTACGGTTCAATACAAACCCGGAAAGTTGAACGTGATAGCGGATGCGCTATCACGAAGGCCCAATTACGAGAAGAAACCGTCCGTAACCGAAGGGGCCAGTGAAAACGCGATCCGTTGCACTGCTTTGTCGTCGTCAATTATACGACAAGTACGCGAGGCGTACAAAACAGACGAGGATACACGTCTGTTGATTGGTTACTTACTTAATCAATCAAGTGAGAAACGCGACGAACTCCCAGAGTTCCTCCGCGCTTGCGTGCATCGATATCGACTGCACGATGGTCTGCTGCTTTACAGCACAGACCAAAAAGATGAAAGTCGCATCGCCGTTCCAAACGACGATGATCTCAAACATCAAATAATGTTTGAGTATCATGATGAACCGATTTCGGGGCATCAAGGTCGAGAGAAGACATACGCTTCTCTCGCACGTGACTTTTACTGGCGAAACCAGTACAAGTGGGTACGCAAATACGTACGCGCTTGCGAGATTTGCCAGCGCGTTAAGCCTGCGCAGTCTGCACAGGCTTTGCTGCAATCTCTGCCGGTTCCGACAGAGTGTTGGAAGTCCATTTCAATGGACTTCGTATTCGGTCTTCCACCCGACAATAGTCGGAAGCTGGAATAGTGGTCTTTGTAGACCGTTTCAGTAAGATGGTACATCTTACTGCAGTATCAGCGAATGTAACCGCCACTCAAACAGCGCGGATATTCGTTGATACGGTATTCCGTTTGCACGGAATGCCGGAAGACATTGTCTCGGATAGATATCCGAGATTTACAGGAGGTTTCTGGCAAGAAACGTTCTCATTGTTGGGAACCCAGTTGAAGATGTCAACTGCGGACCATCCGGAAACGGATGGGCAGACGGAACGGGTTAACCGCGTTCTCGGAGACATGTTGCGATCATACGCACATGCATTTGAACAGTGGAGTGACTATCTGCCACTCACTGAATTCGCGATTAACAATTCGGTGCATGCTTCAACTAAGCATACACCGTTCTACGTGAATGCCTTAAGGCATCCACGAACCCCAGCTTTACTTGGCGGTAGGCCAAATCTAAGTGGGGGAGGGACCCGCTCAAATTTTGAGCGAGTCAATGCGCAAGTTGCGACTGCAACTTGTGAACAAAACGATGGCCCTTCTACTGAAAATACAGTAGAAGCGGAAACATCTTCAATTAAAACTGAAGCTGCATACGATGAATATGTGTCTGCAGCAATGGCTGCAGACAACGAGGACAATACACCTACTGCTGATAAAGCAGCGCCAAGCTGTAATACGCTATGTAAAGGATGCACTTGCATCTGCTTTTGACAAGCAGAAGCAAAATACAAATAAACAAGGAAGGAAGAACAAAAACTCCTTTCTTAAATGTGAATTAATATTATTAAGTACTACTAATTTGCCTACACATGCAATAAGCAACTTCCCTACACGGATGTTGCTTCCTAAGAACATTGGACCCTTCAAGGTCCAAGAGATTCGGGGGAATGCCTATACCTTATACATTCCCACAGCAATGCGGCTTCACCCAACATTCTATGTTGGGCGGCTCAAGCCGTATCACTCGTCTTCGTCTTACGACGAGACGCAGAACCACGGAAGATGCCGTGCTTCTCCAAGTCTCCCAAGAGAGACTTGTAATCGGCCTCCAGCCGTTGGTGAGAAGAGCGGAGAGTCGTTACCTCCGCCTTCGACTGCTCAAAATCAGCCGTGCGCCGATCGAGCTCTATCTTATAGGGAGAAAGCTCAATGTACAGACGATCATTCTTCTGCTGGAAGGAAGTGTGCGCTCCGAGGATGTCGCGGACATCCTCGCGAAGAGACCGATATATCTTCACACAGTGAGACATATCGCTGCTCAAGGAGGAATAACCCTCCTCGAGCTTGCGGAGCGAAGAACCATGCTCCGCAACAACAACGGCGAGGGAATTCTCAACCTCCGTCGCCCCTGATTGATAATCAGGGGAATAAGCGATATATCCTCGAGCGCTTGATCTCGAAGCGCTCGGTGCCTTTGAAGAAGGGGCAGCGTACCGAGTACTTGGTACGCTGGCTGGGATATCCCCATGAGTTCGACTCTTGGGAGTCGATTGAGGTTCTGAGGGCCGACGCCCCAGACCTTTTAACTGTGTTGGAGAAGGAGTCTCAAACTCATAATGCGAAGTAGCATCAACACCTAGTGTTGATGCATTAGGGCATCGATTAAGCCCTGAATTTCGGCGGGTACGGAAAAACCACCGTACCCCCTTATACTCCTCCTCTGACAGACGAGGAGCGCCCTGCGTACACCGCGGGAAATCGAGGTGAGAAAGGACACAACACTTTAACCCTTCTTTGATGCAAGCAAAATGGATATATTCCATTTTGCCTGTTCGTGAGTGCTTTAAAAAGTGATCGCGCATTACGTGAACCTTATTCACGTAATCATCTGGACTTTTGTTGTAGTTGTCAACAAAAGCATTCCAACTCTGAGTCAGGGCGTCTTTATCGTCCCTGTTCTTCCTTGACCCTTTCCGGCTCGAATAATATCGAACCTGGAAAAAGAGGTCAACAAAGTACAGACGTCTATCGTCTGTACTTCGATCGAATCGACGTGACTGGATGTCTTCGCAGTCATCTAGCACGTTGATATCGAACAACACATACTGGCAGTCCCGTTTACGGTGACCGCCACTGTTGGGGGCAATAGCCCAGCCAGGTTTCAAAACCCCACTTTGTACGGAACATGTGGTTCCGTACGACGATACGCTTTAGAAGCGGCAGCCCTTGCTTCTGTCCGAGCTCTTTTAGCAGGCGTAGCACCGCCTGCTTCAACACCACGCGCCGGGTTAAATCACCCCGACGTGGAGAAGTACTTGGTCCAGGTGGGGCTCTGCGTTCCCGCAACCACCTGTGATAATCATTGTCGCTGTCATAGCTGACAGCGACACCAGAGTCGTCATCGCTGTTAGGCGATGAGCACCTAGCGAGTTTCGACTCGCTAGATCCTTTAGTGGAGACATCTGTATCCCCATCACTTTGTTCGGAGTCAGAACTCCCGAACATGGCCCTCTTGGCAACACGCCATTCGGAAGTTGCCATCGTGCGAGATGTTGCATTAGCAACATCTCCCTGTTTCTTGTCAGATGCCGCCTTAGTATCATCTGTGGTCGAAGACGGTACGTCTTCCGACCTTTGCGTAGTTGACGCTGCTGATGCAGCGTCACCGTTGTCACTCAACACCTGAGCACCTAGTGCTGAGACGGAGGAAGAAGCTCCTTCATTGTTTTCAGCAGCGCTCTTTAGAGCGCCGTAGTGTGCTTTGACCATCGAGTCGATGGTCAATCAGTTGGTGAATGAGAAATTCCGACCAACAAGTGCCACCCATGATTGGCCAAAATAAGAATTATTATTGGCCAACCACCTTAAGTGGGGGGTGATGTAATGGGGTGCCATTACATAATTGATATTCAAGTTAGAATATCACAGTTTAATTTCAGACGCGTTGTCTGAAATTTAATTAAGAGATTATAAGTTATTATATTCTAAGAAGGAAAAGTCGATTCGGTATAAATACCGAATCTTGCAGGTTAACTAATAGTACAGTTAGTTAAAGACTTGATATTACTATATTAATTAGTTAGTTACTATACTATTAGCCTCTAAACCAACCATTAAATAAACACTCTTAATTTTGCGTTCTAAGACTAAAGTGAATATTAATATATTTACTTTAATTATAGGATTAGTTGTTACCAACTAATCCTGCCCTAATTGTATTGCGCGCTTCCTCGCAAGATACAGTGTAAGCCTGTAACAGGATCAGTCCTGTTACAATTCCAGTGAATAGCACGTTCCAAACGTACTTGACTTAAAGTGTCGTGATCGCCAAATCGTACTCCCGTCGAGGGACTTCCGGTAGCCAAAGTGCGCGTGCGGCGCGTCCAGACCGGGTATAATAGGCGAGAGGGGATAATTCAACCCTCTGCCCCCAAACACTCCGCGGTGGTCGGAGGCGACTAATGTACGTGCAAAGAAAAACGGCGAACCCTTGCTGTGGTATAGACCAAGACCAAAGGACTTCTACTTAGAAAAATCCTGCAACCAAAAGACTTCTACTTTTTAGGCAAATCCACAACTAACCAATAATACTACCTCCCTATGGTCCCTAATGTACCCACACAAAATTATGTAAAATATTCAATGTCAGGTGACTCACCCAAGACCAGCGTTCTTGATACTTCTTGAATTTGATAGGCTAAAAAGCCCTCCTTGTTTAGACCAATCCGAAATTCGACCAACTGCCTTAACTGTTTAGCTGACCAAAAGTGACCAAATTTGTGGTACACTTCACCACAAAATCACCCGTACGCGGAAACAGAGACCCGGCAGTGACTCGATCAGGTAGACCCTCGCTCCCGAACTCGCTAACTGTAGGAGTGGAAGGAATAGAAGCGATCGGACCAGAAAATCCGCCTTCATCGTCTTGATCAGGACTTGGGGGATCATTGTCTTCCGTCTTCGCCTCCGAAATAGGAGAAATGAGGCGTGGCCGCTTCAACCGAGAGGAGGATCGAGAACGCCGAGTACGCCTTTTAAGCGAAGGGGCGGCGCGGCTGATCGAGCCGTCAGGAGATGCGGTAAGGCCAGCTGGCGGTGTAATTTGATCAGAACCCGCCGAAGGGGGTGCGGATAACTGGTGCGATCTGCATCCGCAACGACATACCGGCCAACTGAGACTGAAGGTCCGAGTGGAACGAGCGTAACTGTGTGACTTCGCCCTGAACCTCCTGCACTTGATGGCGCAACGTGTCACGTTCTGCGGAAACTTGATCAAAGCGGCATTGCATAGCGGAATGTTCGTTCTCCAGCTGATAATATGCGGCGTGCAGATCGTCCAGCTCAGTTTGGAGGTCAGACACTCCCTTGACCCGATCATATAGTTCCTGCGCCTGGGCCATGATGGCAGTATACTTGTCCATCTTCAGGCAATTGGATTTTTTTTTCTTTCGAAGGCGATGATACTGGTGTTTGCGCCTATCAACCTCGGCAGTGATCCTGAGCACCTGTTCGAACAAGCGCTGATTCCCAGAGGCATCCCGATCGCGTTCTTGTCGTAAAGCGTACTTTTTTTATTAGGCTAAAATAGGGCCTAATGTTGGACATTTTATTAGGCCCATAGGGGGCCTAATATTATGATTAATATTAGGATCTAAATTAGGGGCCTGATAGTGGACGCAGATAGTGGATACAGTAGTACATAATTAGGTACCGCCATGTGTACCACGGTGGGTACAGTAGTACGTACCACCGTGGTGTACATAGACAGGATATAGAAGGGACACGGAAGATGTGCTGATTACTTACAGGTACGCGGCGGATACCAGCGAACAAACAAGGAACAAGCGGAAAATTAGGTCGACTGATGGACGGAAGGCGTTTCGAATGGACGATGCGGATTGGTTGAAAGTAGGAACAGGGTAGATATAAGGGTTTAATTGCTAATATGGTTCTCCTTTTGCGTACGATCGCGCTGATCGTTTTTGGGAAGGCACCTTTGCGCCCCCACCTTATTGAAACCTCTACGTCCCGGGTGGGAGCACTAAGTGCGTTTTTGGCCCACCGGTTGGCGTAGAGTGTGAGAACTCACCCCGCAACTCCGCCCGCAGTGTCTGCGGCTCTTCGTTTAAAGGTTTTTGGTTTTGAGAACGTGATCGAGCAGTGCTCTCACCTCTTCCCGGTGAATTAACGTTTGTCCCCTAGAGTTCGGCTGCTTTAAGCGCCCCACGGGAGCTCTAGGTGGATTTTAATATAAATACTTTTTCCTCATATAGTCTAGGCTAGGAGCGCATTGATTTGGGCGTTCCTTAGCTGTTTGACGGCTTAGAGGCTCCGCGATCAGGCAGTGAAGACTTCCGCTGCCTGATCAAGTACCCCACTACCGATCAACACCTGATCGATACTTTTTCACGAATCGTGATCGTGATCGCTGATCGCAAATCGCGCCAACTGCTACTTGAACGAGTTCCGGTTCTTGATCAAGTCTGATCAAGGTATATTACGACTGGGCAGCAGTTTTTAGCCCCTGATAGAGCCTTTCAGTACCAGATCGCACTTGCGATCAAGACACCTGATCGCATCTGCGATCAAGACAGAATATTGTTGATCGACGGTTATTAACGTCAGCCAAAGCCTGACCAAGCCTGATTACCACTGATCTACATCGTTTCAGCGCCTGATCACGTCGGACTGCCGCCTGATCGCACTTGCGATCAAGACGGAATATTGCTGATCGTCGGTTATTAGCATCGGCCCAAACTTGATCAAGCCTGATCGCGGCTAATTGACGTGGTTTAAGCACCTGATCGCACGTGATCACGCCTGATCGCATCGTTTGTATCGTCACAAGTTAGTTAATTCAATCTTGCACCAAGAATTCGCTGTGCGCTGTCCCC
>CM047580.1:37090565-37104769 GCA_026184515.1 Peronosclerospora sorghi | reverse complement strand
GTTGACAGGACATAGTCCCGTCTGGGGCTATTACCCTCACATGCCCTATGTCGGCATGTGGGATAACATTCCCAGTAGGGCGCCCCGCCCCTACTGGCGATTCTCGTTTTTTGCACCAACAGGGTGATGTCCCTGTTTGTGTCGCCGTGCAGCGGACGGTTCCGTCCGCTGACTGTGTGGCACCGGACGCGGTGCCATACACTCATGGGCAAAATGCCCCATTTTCGCGCATCTATTGAAGCGAATATTCTTCTTAAATTTCGGTTGATTCGTACTAGAAGCAACCGCAACCGATAGGTCCATCGGCTCTGGACCTTCACCGCCCATGCTCTGGCTCGGGTGGCTGTTTCTTGAGACGAAGTGTGAGCTTCGTCTGCCTGACTGCTGATTGTACATGCCGTTGCGGCATGTCAAAAGCGAAGGGCTGTTGAGCCCTTCGGCTGTACCCAGCATGCGATGACGCTGATCGCGTGCTGAACTCCTCACGGATGCTCATGTCAATGGCATCCCTTAGAGTCTCTGGCGGGTGCCGGTAGAGACTCTGTTTGAGGGGACCATCATTGAGTCCCTTCATGAAGCCAGTGACCTGCATAGCAGGGGGGACCGGCTCATACACAGTATTTGACAGCAAATATTGCGTCTTCTGAGCGTAAGCTTGGAGGTCAAGCTTACCTTGTCGGAGTTCCATAAACTCCTGCCGACTACTTAGCTCCATTTCTGGAGCTTCAAAGTTGATCTTTAGCTTAGCTTTAAATTCCTTAATTAAGGAACGCAGAGTCATAAGTGGCTCTGCCGTCTAGACATGTTGTGGCGAAGTACGCCTGTTGACGTTCGTCAATAATATTTTGCGCAGAGATGGCATCTTCCACCTCTGCGAACCATCTACGAAGGGGATCGCCCCCTTCGCCGGTAAAGGGCGGTACTCGCGCCTTTACTACTTCAACGCTATGCGTTGCAGGTGCAGTTGCGGTCCGCGCTGCCTCTGGTGCGGGCCGTACTGGTTTTTCTAGGTGGTTTAGCCTAAAGCGGTTCACCACCTGTACCACTTCCTCTGGAGACTTACTCTTGAGGAAGGTAATGATGTCGGTCCCCATAGACCGAATCATTTCCACCGTCGCGTCTTTACTACGCGACGAGAAGTGAGGGAAGTGTTTATTCACCTCTTCCAGCGTTCTTTCTCGCTCGGCAGCCGACATGTCTCGCGACATGATGCCGAGCGGCTCTTAATCTTCGCTCCGCTAGTTAACTAGCAGAACGGAACTGTGGTCGTTAAGACGGACCACAAAGTGCTACCAGGTGTAACAGGACTGATCCTGTTACAGGCTTACACTGTATTTTGCGAGGAAGCGCGCAATACAATTAGGGCAGGATTAGTTGGTAACAACTAATCCTATAATTAAAGTAAATATATTAATATTCACTTGTGGGTTAGAACGCAAAATTAAGAGTGTTTATTTAATGGGTGGTTTAGAGGCTAATAGTATAGTAACTAACTAATTAATATAATAATATCAAGTCTTTAACTAACTGTACTATTAGTTAACCTGCAAGATTCGGTATTTATACCGAATCGACTTTTCCTTCTTAGATTATAATAACTTATAATCTCTTATTTAAATTTCAGACAACGTGTCTGAAATTAAACTGTGATATTCTAACTTGAACATCAATTATGTAATGGCACCCCATTACAGATTGGTCTTTACGTGGAGATATCGTTTGTGGAGTTCACGGGCATATTGGGTCTTCACGTGGACATATTGGCTCATTTTAACATTGGTTGGATTTTAGACCGGTTTTGGTCTTCTCTCATATTGGTCAGGGGCTAGACCGGTTGATTGGTCTACCGTCTATTATTTCGTATTGGTCAGGTCTAGATTGTTTGTGTGGAGAAGCGTGCCCAAAATTAGGCACACTTCTGGTCAAGTTTCGTCAAGGCATTTGGTCTAATTTCGGATTGGTTTAAACAAGGGGGGATTTTCCGCCTATCAGGCTCAAGAAGTGTCAAGAACGCAAGTTTTGGTGAGTCAACCGACTTTGGGTATTTTACATATTTTTGTGGGGGTACATTTAGGGACTATAGGGTAGTAGTATTTTAGTTGTGTTTTTTCCAAGTAAGAGGGTATTGGTTGTGGTTTTACCTTTTAGGACAGAGGTTATACCTTTAAGTAAGGAAATATTTTAGCTTTCGGATAAGTGGCTGAAACCTCTTCTGGTCTTGGTTCACACCACAGCTAGGGGTCGCCGTTCTTCCCTTTTCGTACACTAGTCGCCTCCGCCCGCCGTGGAGTGTTTCGGGGCAGAGGGTCGAATTATCCCCTCTCGCCCATTATACCCGGTCTGGACGCTCCGCACGCGCACTTTGGCCCACCGGAAGTCCCTCGACGGGAGTACGATTTGGCGATCTCAACACCTCAACTCAAGTACGCTTGGAACGTGCTATTAACTGGATTGGTCTTAGCGTGGAGATATCGTTTGTGGGGTTTCACGAGCATATTGGGTCTTTACGCGGACATATTGGCTTGTTTTAATATTGGTTGGAAACTAGACCGGTTTTGGTCTTATTTCGTATTGGTCAGGGGCTATACCGGAACGGTCGGTCTACCCTCTTTTAGTTCGTATTGGTCAAGTCTTGATCGTTTGGACGATCGAACTATTGGAAGTTATCTCTTGGAAGTGTTTTTGGTCTGTTTGTGTCTGGGGTGAAGAGTTCCTCCCCAGAGATACCTACCCAGATCGGTCTTCTATATTCAAGACCGGTTCGATCCAATCTGCGATCACGATCCACCGAGTGTGTAACTAGCCCATTCCATCCGGTACACACAGTGAGATGGACACTAAACAATCGGAACAAGTGGGTTCTGATGACGACCGGTCGTCTGCTTGCAGCGGACGATCGGACCAGATCTCGAGTGGTGGTCCGCGGAGTACCCCCTCCGAAAGTTGGAAGGCTGGGCGCGATGGTGGTAGTCAGGTTATCGATGCTTATGTTTTCTATTTCGAACTTGACTCCACCACAATGGTGCGCGTGCCCGGATCACTTGGTGATCGTGGATGTCACCGTGCTGATATTCCATCAAAAATTGGATTCGATGATTTGAATGATTTGAATATGGAGTCGTTCTGGAGAGGACGTAAGGAAAGGCTATCGCCTTACGTTATCGTTGTTGATAAAGATGGCGATGTCCGATCTGGCCTGGCGGAGGACCAGATCGGGATTAATGTGTTTTTTTCCTCCCCAAAAGGCTCCCACCGGAGCCGATCGGGACTATAGCAGGTCTTGCTATAGTTCCGGAAAGGTCAGGACCTTGGTCCTGATCCTATGTATATGAATGAAAAAAATGATGGAAAACTAAAAGATTAAAATTACTTGGAGGCTGACTGGAACGATCCGGTCTACCTCCCTAAGGTGCCCAGAAAAGGGCTGGGAATGCCACCCGACAAAGACGACTTCGAAGAAAAGTCGAAGGGCGGGGATGAGGCTATCACCGAACAAGACCTGGACAAGATGTATTATGTTTTTGAATTAAAGCGATTTGTTCGCCAAAACCAGGCATTTCGGGTGTTGAACCTCCAGATCCCCGACCGTCTTCTCGGTCCCACTACCGAGCCGGTCCAGAGTGATCGCCCATTACTGTTGGTGAAAAACTTGGTGGCGATGTTGGCGGAGGTTGGCATTAAAATGCAGAACCCCGCCGGTGTCAATAAATTGTTTGAATTTGATGCTTGGAGACTGGAGGCGTCGATGTCGGACCTCCACGACCGTTTGGTGCCACTGGTGGGGGCGGTTCGCCGCCCAACTCCCACCACGGCAATGAAGGTCGCCGAAGCCTCCATAGCGCTTGTCGACATTGGTTCTGATGACGAATCGGTCTATCAATCTCCACCGGCCTCTAACAGCTCATCGGAGTTGGAGACCGGTGTCGAGTGGATGACCATGGGGGTGGACCATGCCAAGCCTGAACAAAAAAGGGACATACGGCAGCAAAGGGCTGCCTGCCAGTCGGGGCTCCAGCAACCCGCACAGGTCTCAGTTCCGCAAAAGGAGGGTATCAACACGTTGCCCATGACTCCAGCTAACGTTCAAAACATGTTTGAGACGATGATGGAGCGTTTCATGGAAGACCGGGTTAGACCACCTCTGCGGCCACATGCCCAAGACCGGTCTACCCAGCAAAGTGCCAATGTTTGCCGATATGTGGATATGGAATCGGTAACATCTATGGATAACCCTATTAGAAGTGATAAACCAACCGGCAAGGGAAGGCGCAAGCCGCAACTGTCAAGACCGCGAAGACGAAGGAAGACAAGTGACTGTGATATGTAGTCGGTCGGCGGTCTTGACGACCATGGTGGGTCAGATGGTACAGGCGCAGGCAAGGTGCGCAAGGCTAACCTAGCCTCTACTACTTCCTACGACTTTGGATCTGCTGCGATTCCGCGCATCCGTATGGCCGCGACGACCGACCTCAAGGACTTCACCGGCAAGGATGCTGATGAAGACCAGGCCCGGTCTTGGTTCAGTCGGGTCAAGTCTGCGTTCCTGCGAGACCAGACCCCAAAAAGCGAACGTTGTTTAATCTTCCGGGATTTGTTAAAAGGACCAGCTGCGAACTGGATTCAACAGTTGGATCGGGGCGTCCGGTCTGACTGGGACCTGTTATGTGCGGAGTTTGAAGGTCAATATTGTAACTCCGGATTTTCAAGCGCCCGTAAGTACCACCATATGCAGAAGCGGGCCGACGAAACACCGATCGAGTATTTACATCGGTTGAACGTGGCTGCACTTCGCGCCGGCATAACAATGAAAGAGAATAACCCGCCGAACGGTGCCGCCTTAGAACATGTGGGTCACTATATTAGTACCCTTGACGATCAAGAACTGGCGGACCAGCTTACTCTACTGCGTCTTAAGGATGCGGGCGAAGTCGAACAGACCCTGCGGACGTTACAACAGTCGCGTAGTATGAGAGCGAAGACCGCTGGTGGATCAGGTCGCTATCGTTCCAAGACCCAGACCGATCCGGTCAAGAGACCTTGGACCAGACCGACCCGAGCGGTCAAGGCGATCGTAGCCGAAGACAGCACGGGATCGGAAGGGGAAAGTGGAAGTGAATCCAGCCAGGAGTCATCGGATGAAGATCAGTATCGTTACGTCTATGTTGCGGGACCTGCCCCGAAGACCAAGTCGAAGTCCAACCAGGTAGACCGGAAGGGACGGAAGCAAGTCCGATCCAGACCGACCTAGTCAGAAGTGCTCCCACTTTGGGTCGAGCAAACATGATGGTCCAAACTGCTGGAAGAAGATGGTGTGCAAGAAGTGCGAGAGACGCGGCCACCCGACGGACCACTGCCTCTTTGTATGCAAGTCATGTGGAGAGATCCACGAGGCCGGCCACTGCAAGATTGAAGAATTTTTTTTAACATGATACGCAAGTGGTACGTGCCGGACAATCACGCGGGGATGCTGCAGCCGGACGCAGAAAAGATGTTTAGCTAGAACGCTCGCCAGGTTGGAATCTGGACCGAGCCGAGCGTTCTACGGTTCACATCTATGCATATGTCAGCAAGGAGGATAAGACCGACAATACACGTTCTATTCCAAATTGCGTCGACCGAGACCATCCAGTCTACAGTCTGAAGACCGATGAGTACTCCCGGACTAAGGTGGTTACGCAGTTGGACTTGCTGCCTGGAGAATCCCGCGCATACTGGAAGTATCACGCGCCTGATAAATGGTTCAAGCAGGCGAAAGCCTGTGGGAATATTAATAACCAGAAGGCGACGATGTTGTTCGACTCTGGAGCTGAAGTATCGATAATCGATTTCACCTTTGCTCGTAAGGTCGGATGTCGTATAGACGATACCCAGAGACAGGAATGCGTCGGGATCCGCGAAAACTCTTATATGACCGAAGGAAGAACGCGTGTGAAAATTACTTTGTCGGTATCGCTGGTCTACTTTTTCAGCGCTTGGGTTGGCAAGTTGGCTGGTCAAGACGCTTTACTAGGAATGGATTTCATGGTCCCAGCTGGTATTCGCCTAGACCTGTCACATGGAGTGCTTACGCTCCCGGATGAGTTCCAGGTCCAGTTGGCTGGTCGAAGACCTCTGTATGGTTCGTATACCGATCTGGTACGGTGGGACCAATACCTCACTATCCCAGTTGGTCGGTCTGCCGATACCCCGGTTGAGAAAGGTTTTCGTTCGAGGAAGTTGTGGTTGACCGGGGGCGATCGGTGGGTTTCGACCTTCGTAAAGAGTGCTGGTCGACGTGATTTTG
The DNA here is from genome assembly GCA_026184515.1 of Peronosclerospora sorghi. Classification (NCBI taxonomy): domain Eukaryota; phylum Oomycota; class Peronosporomycetes; order Peronosporales; family Peronosporaceae; genus Peronosclerospora; species Peronosclerospora sorghi. The sequence continues at coordinate 37,098,486 of CM047580.1, read as the reverse complement.
TCCGTGTTACCAATATCGGTGACAAGCCGCTGACACTGGACAATAACACTATTGTCGGAATGTGGTTAGCAGAAGGGAAGGTACCAAGGAAGATGGGGTTCGTCTCGATTGGGTCGAGGCGGTATGTCGATTGGCAAAACCTGGCGTACCAATCGACCACCGATCTTATCAGCGATGATGGGTCGGTGGAAGAGGATACCTCACCTTTAGTGGAAAGACCAAGTTATGTCACCCCAAAAAAGATGTTGGTCCGAAGAAACTCGCCGCAGTCACCAGGAACGGTGGACCATCAAGTAGACGAGCCAAGGTTAGTCAACGTGGTGTCAGCACAAGACCAGGCGACAGCGGAGCAAGAAACGGAAGAAGGGGAACATGAAATTGCTAGGTCGGACCATGGCGGTATTCCTAATCAGACCGATATCAGTGAAGGACAGCCCGTTGATCAAGACCAGGGGCGTTCAGCCGGTCCAGATGGTCTAGGTGATATCGCCCCAGAAGATGAACAAGTCTGTATACATGAAGGCGGGGAACAGTACATTCAGGAGCTGGAAAGCCAAATGGCAGTCCTCCCTGAAGTGTCTGCCGGCTCGCCCGAAGTTACAATGGATGATTTACAAGTGGGTGATCAAGACCTTAACAGTCCAGACCAGATCGAGCAGTTGAAGAATATCATATGGAAGAAAAGACATCTGCTGATCGGAAAGGGCAACGCCTTACCACCTGCAGCCCGTGGTGCGATTTGCGATATTGACGTTGGAGATGCCAAGCCGATTGCTCGGCGATGTCGACGCGTGGCGCCACAGTACCGTGAAAAGCTTTCTGATCTCATTAAAGGACTGTTGGTCACCAAGATTATTAGACCGTCGACCTCGCCATGGGCCTCGCCGATCGTAATTGTTATCAAGAAGAACGGCGTTGACATTAGACTGTGCATCGACTATCGGCTGGTAAATCAGTTGACTAAACTCATGGTTTACCAGATGCCGCTGATTAATAATCTGTTGGAAGACCTGGAAAATACCTTGTGGTATTGTTAGCTAGATATGGCAAGTTGATTTTGGGTGGTCTCGATGACTGATCGAGCCCGTGAGATTTCCGCATTTGTGACACCGTTTGGTCTTTTCGAGTGGAATCGTATGCCGTTCGGTCTGAAGAACGCGCCCCAGATCTATCAAAGGCTGATAGACAACGCATTGTACGGACACTTCAATATCAAGACCGATCGGGACCCCGTTGAAAATTATATTGTGTTTAGAGAGGGTGAACCCGATCGGGAAAGAGGACCGTCCGTTCTAGGGAGGCGGTCGTATATCGACGACATTCTGATACCTTCCTCGTCATGGAGCGATCTGTGCGAGAAGGTTGAACAATTGTTAGAGACATGCGACCGCTGGAACCTGTCTATCAGTGCCGTGAAAAGTTTTTGGGGTATGTCCAAGGTCGCCTATTTAGGCCATATGGTCTCGAACAATGGTCTAGAGGCTAATCCCAAGGACCTGGATTCGCTGAGTAACCTCTCGTTTCCCAAGTCTCTGAAGGCAATGCAGTCCTTCCTAGGAAGTTTAAACTACTACAGCCGCTTCATCGAAGATTTTGCTATTTACGCGGCTGTGTTGTATGAGCTCCGGGAAGTGGACTACCGTATGTTGCGCGAAGAAGACAGGGCAACTTTACATGGGGGCGCCGACTCTGGTCTTGCTGCAGATTGTCCGCAAGTGGAGGCCGAAGACCATATGAAGCGTGCAAAGTTTGCTTTTGTTATGTTGAAGGTTAAGATGGCGACGGCACCGATTTTGAAGCATTTCGATCCCGAAAAGGTCCCGACCATTATTGTATATGTTAGTCAGTGGGCCATTTCGGCCACTCTAGTACAATATCATGATGGTGTGTACCATCTGGTCACGTTCACGAGCAGAACGCTGAAGCCAAATGAAGTGAACTATGGAATTGTCGAGAAAGAAGTTCTGGCGTTGCTACGACTTCTGGATGTGTGATACAACCTTCTGGTCGGCCGACCTATAAATATCCTGTCAAAGCGGTCTACTTTGGCCTTGCTATTATCAGACAATGGGATGGACGGACGTCTAGGCAGATGGTCGGCGGTCTTGTCGCAGTGGACCCTCGAGGTCGTTAAGTGCACCAGGGGCGAGGAAGAGATATTGGGCACATTAGCTGCCAGTATCACCCCTCGGTCTGAAGTGGACGAGGAATTGATAGCGATTGCCCCGAGGAAGCAACCTCGGCAGTCAGTTTCGAGACCGCCACCGACCGTCGACCATGACGAAGAGCTCTTGGTCTTAAGTTTTGACGGATCTGTAAGCTTGAAGAAGAAGGTCGGCGCCTATAGTGCCATATTGTGGAAGTTGCCACAATGGTCTATAGTTGCAGCCGCTGCTGATTTCACGCCGAATATTACTGTTAACGAGGCGGAGTACCGAGGTCTACTTCTATGTATGGACCTGCTGTCATCGCAAGAGAAGGGGCGAGTCATCATATGTGGTGACTCCAACCTAGTGATCAGGCAGATCACCGGAGAGATCGACTGCAAGACTCCACGGCTGAGGTCGTTAAATTATCGGGTAATGAAGGCATTGAAAGACCATCCCAACCACGAGCTGTTTCACGTGAAACGGGACTGGAACAGAAGCGCCGACTACCTCGCGACCAAGGCCATGCGAGACCTGACCGGGGCCACGATCACCGAGGAGGACGTTCTGGATGAACTGATGAATATAAACAGGCTCCCCGAGGTGATCGGACCCAAGAACGTTCCGGGACAGGTGCATGTGATGGTCGCGACTAGACCGAAAGCTCGGAAGTCCCACCAACCGTTCCCGAAGGAACGGTTGAGTGAATCTGTTGTGCAACGACTAAGGGCAGAACGGATCCTCAAGGCGCAGGAAGAAGAAGAATGGATTGTGAATTTGAAGACCTACCTGCGCGGTGAATTGTCTAAGTTGACGAATGGTCAAGCAAAAGAATGTGCCAAGATCTCAGACAGTTACGAAGTAGATGAGGATGGTTTCTATATTACTGCCGCGATGCCGACCAAGACAGTGCATACCGGGACCGATTGGCAAAATTGGTGATACCTGAGTTGCTGCAGCCGGATGTCCTCCATCACTACCATGTGAGTCTAGAAGGGGGACATCAGGGCATAGGCAGAACGTATCACAAGATCAGGTCCCACTTTCACTGGAGAGGTCTTTTCCGAAGTGTACAGAAATATGTGGGTTGTTGTACGGATTGCGAGACCGGAAAGGGTAGACCGGTAATCAAGGGGCGATCGACCGGAAATATCGAAGCTACCTACCCTTTCCAGGTCATAGCGATGGACCATATACCGTCGCTGCCTAAATCGACATATGGCAATACTGAGTTGTTGATCTGGGCAGACCTGTCCACCGGTCTAGTTATTGCGAAGGCAAGTGCGTCCCGGTCTGCCGAGCAGATCGCCAAAAGTTACGAAGAATGCGTGTTCCGAAGGTTCGGCGCCAGCGAGGTCATCAGGCACGATCGGGAACCCGGTTTTATGGCCGAAGTGTTCCGGTCCTTCAATAACATGCTGGGCCAGAAACAGAGTGCGACGATGGCATATCGTCCGCAAGCAAATGGATCGGCGGAACGCATGGTGCAGACCATAACGAGGGCGATCAAGATGTACGTTGCTGATCCAGACCAGCGAGATTGGGACGAGTATGCAGAAAGGCTGGTGTTTGCACTCAACTCGTCGACCGATCGGGTCCGAGGAGAAACGCCTTTTATCTTGCGTATGGATGGGAGCCTCGGTCGACACTGGAAGCTGCGATACCTATCGGTTGCACCCGGACTCGCGATCGCGATGCTCTACGCTGGCGCATGCAGGTCCAGAAACACTACCAGCATGCAAAAGAAGTCGTCAACAAAAAGCTGCGTCAGGCCACACAAGACCGGGCAGACCGGACCAATGACCAGGTCCGACCCCACGGTATAGAACCAGGGGCGAGGCTATGGCTATACCTATACCGAGTGAAAGAGGGATATGCGAAGAAGCTGGCTCACATGTGGCATGACCCTTTCCGTGTCGCCGAGTTGATCGGTGAGCACGCTGCCCGTCTAGTAACAACTGGTACAGATTACAAGGTCTTCCCGATTGTGCATGTGTCCAAGTTGAAGCTGGTCCGAGAATTTCCGGATCGACCCAAAACTCCCTGTCTGGTAGACGAAGAAAAAAGATTTGATTTCGATGAAGCGTTACTGCCGGAGGACAGTGGGGAACGAGCATTAGAGGAAGACTAGTTTGAAGTGGAGAATGTCTTGGATGTTCGGTCGACCAAGAAGACCAGGTTCGGTCGGACTCACCGAGAGTACCTGGTCCGATGGAAGGACCATGATGAATCAACTTGGGTTGACGAGCTCGACTTGAATTCTGGGGCTCTACTACTAGAGTTCGAACGAGAACGAGTCAGTCGTAATCGCTTCGCAGTGATGCAGACTCATGAAGACCAAGACCAAGACACGCAGTAGCATCGGTCGGTCTAGACCGGTGTGAAGATGTGGAAGGTCCGGAGTTGATGTGAAACTGTGATGAACTGTGACGGATTAGAATAGCGGAATGATGAATTTGATGACTATTTTTCGTGATGGGAGTGGAACTGTTTACGATAACGTGTTCGGTGCAACTATGGAGAGAGTGGTAAAATTAGTTCAAGTGATTTGACGATCGGACATATGAAAAGAAACGATGACATGTATTACGAGTTATCTGGTCGACTACCTACGACTTCACTTGCTATGCCCCACCGACGGCCGATGAACATCGACGATGATGTTCCACTTGATCCTGAAACTGGTTACGCCAGGGGTCCTTCCGGTCAAGCTGGACCAAAGCATCCTTGAGGTCCGCGACCGGCTCAGCGCAATCAAGACCGGGGTACCATGTGCCTTCGTCGTCCAGCAGTCTGATCTTCTCAACGCGACACCTTGGCATGTGGAGGAACACCGGGTACAAGAACACGTCGACGTCACACTCGCGAGCTCGCATCCCGTCCAAAATGTACTGGCACAGGGGTTGCCAAGACTCGCCCGCTAGAGTTCGACGTCGCTTGCGCTTGCTCTGGAACGTCGCCAGGTCCGGATCTTGTCGCACCCGGTCGGTAGGAAGCACCAAGTAGTGGGACGCTTCCCAAATCGCTTGGCCGTGGATCCTGTTGAAATTCTTCACCCGGCCTAGCAAAGTGCCGATCCATGGAGTCAAGTGGAACACAAGTCCTATCTTGGAGTGTTCGAAGATTTTCCATGGTTCATCGCCGTACAGGCGGGAGATCTGCGCCGATGTAATCAGGTCCGCCCTCCATGCAGACGCGGCAGGGGTTTTCTTGGCCGGTGGAAAAATCCAGGAGTCCGGACGAGAGAAAGACCGGGCCAGAAGCTGCTTGGTCAGGGTAGACCGGAGTAAACAGCCGATTTGCCCCCACGACCACGGCCAAGTGACTTCAAACGTACGCGGCGGAAGGGAGCTGGTGTCAACCGCCATGTTCTCTAATAGGGCGTACTTGTGAAGTCCGGATGTCCCGGGGAGAACCGAAGGCACCGGCGTCGCGGATGTTGATACTGGTGCAGCGTCACTTGGCAGACCGGTCTTCTGCTCTGACCCCACTGTCGACGCCACTTGGACGAAACTGTCACGCAAATTCGTTTGTGATTTGGACTGGATGGTGGTCATGAACTCGGAATCGTCGGACCCTTCGCTGGAGTCCTCCTCGGACGAGAACCCTGTTTGCTGGATGCGACTTGCAGTACGACGCGAGGGCGCTCGACTTTCCGAGGGGCTGTAGATGTCGTCCATGTCCGAGTTCGAGTCCATGAGAAGCGCCTGTGTCTTGGATCGCTTATGGGACACTGCACGCTTCCCCCCGATTCCGGGTCCGCGCGCAGTGCCCCGCGCCCTCGAGCTACTCGGCGCGTCCGCGCGCTTCTTTGACTTTGGTGTAATTTCAGACTGCTGAATATCATCCAGTGAACGAAGCCGGTCTTGGTCCTGCTTCAAGCGGTCTTGGTCTTGCCCCGAGTCGACTAAGGTTGCCGATGCGGACCAATCTACGCTGGAGGAATCAGTCGGACACGGAGGTAGCAAGTTCATTAAGCGCTGGCGGCACTGGTCTAGTGCCACCTGACGACGACCCGACTCTTGCGTCCAAGCGTCGGACCTGTCTTGACAGGACCGGACCTTCCCGGTCTGGTCTTGAATCGCAATTTGCAACTTGGCAATGCGTCGCGCGAGGTCGTCGCCTTGCATGCGCAGTGAAGTCGCGTCAAACTGTACGTCCAGCTGCTGCCGACGAACAAGTGCAAGTTGATCCCGGAGATGGGACTGATGAGCCACCAGACGGGACAGCTCATGGCGCGCGCTTATCAACTCCTCCAAAATGTGTCGAGCTGGCCAACATGATCGTTGGACAGCCTATCGGCGTCAACTAAGGCACCTATTGCCTTGACGACGCTGGGAGGGATGAGAGCTGAAGGCAAACGAGGGTCAAGACAAGTATAAGACGAAGACCAAAAATGCGCACCTCGTGTTGCCTGGTGGGCCACCTGGGTCCTGAGACGCATGTTTTCTGCAAGCATATCCTGCATCTGCGTGTCGACTTCAGTATGACGCCCTTCCGATGTTTGAAGTGCACGAGAGTTACGTGGGCTGTCAGACCGAGCCGACCGGACTGGCGAAGCAAGGTGGGGCGACTCGGCGCATAGAATTTCTGCAAGAACAACAAGAACAAGCGTCAAAGGGAAGCATAAGAAGATCAAGCGCAGTAAAGGCAGTACCTGACGCAGTTGGCGAAGATGTTTGATCCATGGGGAAGAAGTGTGAGTGACCAAGGTCCAGTTGGTCGAGTGATGGGTGAGTCAGACCGTTATCGTTGTGCGACACGGTCGGACTCAGGGGCGGCTGTGGTGAAGTGTACCACAAATTTGGTCACTTTTGGTCAAGGCAGTTGGTCGAATTTCGGATTGGTCTAAACAAGGAGGGATTTTTAGCCTATCAAATTCAAGGAGTATCAAGAACGCTGGTCTTGGGTGAGTCACTTGACATTGGGTATTTTACATAATTTTGGTGTGGGTATATTAGGGACCATAGGGAGGTAGTATTATTGGTTAGTTGTAGATTTGCCTAAAAAGTAGAAGTCTTTTGGTTGCAGGATTTTTCTAAGTAGAAGTCCTTTGGTCTTGGTCTATACCACAGCAAGGTGTCGCCGTTTTTCTTTGCACGTAAATTAGTCGCCTCCGCCCACCGCGGAGTGTTTGGAGGCAGAGGGTTGAATTATCCCCTCTCGCCTATTATACCCGGTCTGGACGCGCCGCACGCGCACTTTGGCCACCGGAAGTCCCTCGACGGGAGTACGATTTGGCGATCTCGACACTTTAAGTCAAGTACGTTTGGAACGTGCTATTCACTGGATTGGTCTTTACGTGAAGATATCGTTTGTGGAGTTCACGGGCATATTGGGTCTTCACGTGGACATATTGGCTCATTTTAACATTGGTTGGAGTTTAAACCGGTTTTGGTCTTCTCTCATATTGATCAGGGGCTAGACCGGTTGATTGGTCTACACTCTATTATTTCGTATTGGTCAGGTCTAGATCGTTTGGACGATCGACCTATTGGAATCTATCTTTCGGAAGTGTTTCAGGTATGTACGTACCTGGGGTGAAGAGTTCCGCCCTAGGTACACTTAGGCAGCACGGTCTCATATTCAAGACCGAATCAAATCGATCTGCGATCCCGATCCACCGAGTGTGTAACTAGCCCACTCCAATGGGTACACAAGGTGAGATGGTCTTAAGTGAATCGGACCAAGTGTCTCTGGATGATGACCGGTCGTCTGCCAGCAGCGGACGATCGGACCAGATTTCGAATGGAGGTCCGCGGGGTACCCCCCCC
>CM047580.1:37076565-37090555 GCA_026184515.1 Peronosclerospora sorghi | reverse complement strand
TTTTTTTTTGGTTCGCATAAGTCGCCGCTCCTATCGTGGAATTACTGGGAGCGGAGGGCGAACACGGTCCCCTCTATCTCAACTTTCCCGGGAGAGACGCGCAACAGGCGCATAAGTCGTCCGGAAGTCCCACGACGGGAAGCGCTCCTTTACGTTCACTCACCCCTCAAGTCCCACACGTTTGGAACGTGTTAATCATCATTTGTATTGGATGTGTCCCCACCTCGCATCTAGCGATCTGCCGCAGATTATTATTTGGGTCTACATATCGCGTCACGCGGTCCGCCCCAAATTTGTATTGGCTGGGTCCCCACACTGCTACGTGCGGTCTGCCCCAGATTATTGGTTGGGTCCCCACACCGCCTCGCGGTCTGCCCCAAGTTTTCATTGCATTTGTAGTGACTATTTCCACTCCATTTGCCGATAGGATTGTTTCGATTATCTTTCGTTGGATATTGGTACAAATTACCCACCCTCCATACTGGTACCCATCAAGTTCCATATTGCGCGACGGTCCACCGAGTGTGTTACCACCCATACCAATGGGTACACAAGGTAAGAATTCAGAAGATAAATCGGACCAGGCGTCGTGCAGTGCTGATCGGTCACCCGATCGGCATACAGGCGAAGGTTCGCGGGGTCCCCCCCCTCTCCGTAAGTTGGTCGGCTGGGCACGATGGTGGTCCAGCTCAGGACACTTCGGTGTTCGATTTTGAACATGACTCCACCACAATGGTGCGCGTGACCGGATTTGATCCAGGGATATCACCGCGATTTCTTGCAAAGTATGGCTTTTCAAGTTTCGGTACGGATTAACTCTGGAGAGGATACAAGGAACGCTTATCGCCTTGTGTTCTAGTTGTTGGAAAGGAAAGCGATGTTCGATCTGGTCAAGGGGAGGATCCTATCGAAATTAATGAATGTACGATTCCATATACCGCTCCTGGCGGAGCCGAAGGACACAAGGAGCGCTTATCGCTTTGTGTCGTGGTCGTGGAAAATAAAATCGGTGTTCGATCTGGCCAGGTGGAGGGCCAGATCGAGATTAATAAGTTTATTCCTCCCCATAAGGCTCCAATTGGAGCCAATCGTGACTAAAGCAAGTCTTGCTATAGTTCCGGAAAGGATCAGGACTCTGTTCCTGATCCTATGTATTTCGACGTCAAATTACATAATGTGGAAAACACTGTGGGGGCGGATTATCCTGATCCGCCCGAATTTTCTATGAAGAAACCTAAGCAGAGTTTCACGATGCTTTCAGATGATGACGACTTGGAAGAAAAATCGTCGATTGGTAATGGGGTTGTTGATGACAAAGAGCTGACCAAGATGTATTACGTCTACGAATTGAAGAAATTTATTCGCGAAAATGAGGTCACGCGAGTCGTCAACCCCCTAATTCCCGATCATTTTCATGGCCCTACAATTGAACCGACTGGTTCTGATCGACCGCTGGAGCTGGTGAATATTTTTTTAGCGATGTTGGCTGATTTTGGTGTGAAGGTCCAGAACCTTTGTGGTGTCAGCAAGTTGTATGAGATCGATACATGGAAGCTAAAGTTAGTGATGTCGGCCTTACACGACCATTTGGTGCCTTGGTGGGGGCGGTGCGCCGCCCAACCACCACAATTGCGCTGAAGGCCCCGAAACTCGTGCCATCACTTGCTGAAAAGTCTTTTTCCGATAACAGCTCGCTTTATGGGTCGCCACCTTCCTCTAGGTGCTCGTCCGAGCTGGATGTCGGTGTGAAGCGGATGACTATGAGTCATGGTACCAGTCGCACGGGACAAAAAAAGAACATGCAGTAGCGTGGGGCGGCATGCCAGTCGGGGGCCCAGGGGCGCCCACAGGTATCGACACCCTCCACCCTCTAAAAAGGACCCGGTCACCTCACCCGCAACTCAAGGAAGCATGCAGGCCATGTTTGAATCCATGATAAAGCGTTTCATGGAAAATCAGGCCGATCATCTCAGCGCCCTCATGCACCAAGTCGACCGTTCCGGCAAAACGACGCTGTTTACGCGGACGTCGATATGGAGTCGGAAAAATCGACAGATAAGATGTTTGAAGGTGGTGGAGTGGTTCATAAGACGAAGCGCAAGTCGCATCCAGCCCGCCCTTGCCGATCGACAATTAGCAGTGTCTTGAACATAGAGTCGACTGACGAAATTGACGGTGACTACGGTCGTACGGACATAGGCGGGACACATAAGGCGAACTTATCCTCGACAACGACGTTTGACTTTAATTCGACGGCGATACCAAGGATTCGCATTGCTGCAACCACTAAGTTGAAGGATTTTACGGGCAAATATGACGACGAAGAGCAAGCCCGATCATGCTCCAGCCAAACGAAGTCCGCCTTCCTCCGTGATCATACGCCAAACAAAGAACGGTGTCTGATCTTTCGAGATCTGATGAAGGGGCCGGATGAGAACTGGATCCAGCAGTTAAGTCGGGATGTACGATCGGATTGTAGTCTGCTGTGCATGGGGTTTGAAAGGCAGTACTGCCACTCCGGCTTTTCTACTGCTCGAAGGTATCACCACATGAGGAAAAGGGCGATGAAACGCCGATCGAGTACCTCCACCGGCTTAATGTGTCTGCGATGCGTGCAGGGGTCCCGATCAAGGAGACCGTTTCACCAACCGGCGCTTCCCAGGAACATGTTGGCCACTTCATCGCACGATTGACGATCAGGAGTTGGCCTATCAGCTTACCTTACTGCGTCTCAAGGACATGGAAAAGGAGCAAACACTGCGGTGCACCACTCCCGCAATATGAGAACGAAGGTTGCTGTCGGATCAAACCGATTCCGATCGAAGACGCAAGCTGATCCCGTGAAGAGGCGTGCAACCAGGTCGGTTCAAGCGATTAAGGCAAACGTGGCTGATTTAAGCACCGGGTCAGAAGAGGAGAGCAGTGGTTGGTCCAGTCTGGAGTCATACGAGGAACAGTATCGTCACATTTTGGTCGCCCAGTCTGTACCAAGAGACCTACCAATGTCAAGCCGTGTCGAATGGAAGAAAAGAAGCGGCAACAGGTCGAACCCAGATTCGCCACGTAAGAAGTGCACACACTGCGGGTCCACCAAAGACGGTGATCGGTGCTGCTGGAGAAAAATTATCTTCAAGAAGTGTTAAAGACGTGTCCACCCCACCCATCACTGTTTGTCTGCATGGAAGGAGTGTGGAGAAATTGACGAAGATGTACAGTGCAAGATGGAAGAATTTTTCAACCAGATGTCACAAGTGGTATGTGCCAGACAAGCATGCGGGAATGTTGCCGCCTGATGTGGAGAAGATGTTAAACTAGGTCGCTCGCCAGGTTGGAATATGGGTCGAGCCGATCGATCTACGTTTAGCATTTATGCATATGTCGGAAAGGACGGCAACAAAACAGTAAAAAGGACAGGAGATGTGAATCATCCGATTTCCAGTCTTACGACTGATGAATATTCCCGAACGAAGGTCGTTATGCAGTTGGACCTGCTGCCTGGCGAGTCACGTGGGTTATTGGAAATATCACGATCCCGATAAAAGGTTCAAACAGGCGATAGCCTGCGGGAATATGAACAATGAAAAGGCGTCGATGTTATTTTACTCTCGGAGCAAAAGTCTCGATTATCGACTCCGCCTTTGCTCGTAAGGTCGGATGTCAGATTGACTATGCACAGAGGCAAGAATGCGTCGGAATTGGTGAAATTTTCTACATGACCTAAGGGAGGACGCGTGTGAAGATCACTCTATCTGGTTCATTCGTTTATTTCTTTAGTGCTTGGGTCGGTAAGCTGATCGGTCAAGATGCGCTCCTTGGCATGGATTTTCTGGTGTCGGCAGGCATACGCCTCGATCTGTCACATGGAGTACTCACACTTCCGGACGAAGTCCAGATTCAACTGACTGGTCGACGCCCTTATACGGATCACTGACTGATCTGGTAAGGTGGATCAAGATAACACTATTCCTGTGGGTCGATCGGAAGATATCCCGGTGGATAAGGGCTACCGGACAAGGAAGTTGTGGGTGACCAGTGGCGACCACTGGGTACCGGCGTTTGTCGAAAGTGGAAGCCAAAGCGATTACATCCGAATTATAAACATTGGTGACAAACAGCTGGATGTTAAACAACGGTACGATCGTTGGTATGTAGCTGGTCGAAGGAAACGTACCAAAGAAGATGGGGTTTATTTCGATTGGATCAAGACGATATGTTGAGTGGCAAAACTTTGCGTGTAAAGCCACCACCGATCTGGTCGTCAATGACAAATCAGCCGAAGAAGACCCCTCAACTTGGACGGAAAGGCCGGAATACACCACACCCAAGATTTGCCGAATGTTATTAGCGCAGTTACCCGATACAGCAGGATCACAGGCAGATGTGCCGACAGTCGTCATTGCAGTTGTACCACAAGGTTGCGTGACAGTGGAACCGACGGTAAATGGGTACGATCGTTGTATTGTTGGAGACGAGTGTTATGGCGCATTGACCCAGTTGATACAGCCCGTAAAATGGGGATCAACATTGCCCGTTTGACAGGGGAGGACTGTGTGAAGTCACCTCTCCGGATGACCTGGTATATATGCACAGGGGCGGACCGAGTGAAGTCACCTCACCGGATGATCTGGTATATATCCATAGGGGCGGAGAGGAGTGCGTTGAAGGATCGGAGAGCCATATGGCCACCCCACCTGAAGTGTCAACCGATCCGCTTGAAGTGACCCTGGACAATCCGCAAGCAGGTGATCAAGTCGTCGACACCCCTGACAGACCGATCAGCTCAAGGAATTAATATGGAAGAAGAAATATTGGATGATCGGGAAGGGGTTGTTGATATCGACAGTGGAGATGTCAATCAGACTGTCCATTTGGATGCCAGATCGGTTGGTAGGACGTGTTTTGGTCAGACTCACCGGGAATATCTGATCCGCTTGAAGGATCGCGAAGAAGCAACTTGGATCGGTGAATTCGATCTGAATTGTAGCGCTCTTCCAAGGAAGTCCGACCGAAATAGAATTAATCGGAATTTTTATTGAGCGACGCGGACTCACGAAGTGGAAAATCAAGACTATACAATAGCGTCGATCGGCATATATACCGATCGGCGTGAATATTTGTGATGTTTTATTGTGAATACGAGTGTGTGACGAACTGTGACGAACTGGTGATATATCGATGGACAAAGTGACTTAAAGATGTGGATATTTTTCAGTGGTAATGGTAATGATTCTCGCATGTGGATGCAGTTGGATGTGGTAAGGGTGGACCTTGATTATTTAAAGGCTACAACATATGGGACATCCGGTAATCGGAAAATAAATTTTATTAATGGTGAATGCGCGAATGATTGCCCGATCGGCGCCTACAATGTCAAAGTTCGCTATCACCCCATATCCGACTGATCATCATGGCTGGGTGATCCGCGATCTTGTGGCGAAATTGGTTGCGCCAAGGCTGCTCCTTGTCAAGCTGTGTCAAGGCGTCCGTCAAGTTATCGATTACTGTGTTGTAGTTTTAGCCGGGGTACCAAGCTCCGTCTTCGATCAAATCCCCGGCTTTCTCCACGCGACGCTTGGCCTGACCCACCCGACTACGACGCTGCTTCCGCTGCTTCTGGAACGCTGCCAGATCCTTTTCCAGCTTTACTTTTCGGGCGGGAAGCACCAGATAGTGTGTGGATTCCCGGATTTCTTTCTGTGGGTGCTGTAGAACTGCCCGAGGCGACTCAAGAATGAGATGATCCACGAAGTCGGTGTGAACATGGTGTTCAAGTCGGGGCGGAACAAAATTTTCCATGGCTTGGTCTCATACAGGCGGTCGATCTGCGGTCCGGTGATAAGATCGGGTCGCCACTCGGTCGGACTTGGATGACTAACCGCCAGCGAGAAAAGTAAGAATTCCGGACGCGAAAAAGTGCGGACCAGCCGCTGCTTGGTCGGGACGGATCGCCGCAGGAGATCAATCTGCCCCGAAGAGCAAGGGTCGGCAGCAGTCAGACCTGAAGGAGGGAGAGGCACGTCAACCTTCAATGCCCCCAACGATGCGTGATGATACAGACCAGAAGTGCCGGGCAGAAGAGTTGATTTGGGTGCCTTGCCAGCCGGTTTGGATATGCGTTTCACACTGTCGTCCTTCTGGCACACCACTTGGTCGGCTCCTAGCACTGGTGCTTCAACTGCAGCACTGGAACGACGACGCTTGGTGGATCGGGATTGAGATAGGGCAAGAAGTAGCTCCTCCAAAACCGTCGAGCCACCCTCCGAATCCGCCCCAGGGGAGGCTAATGGTGACTTGGGTCGAACGTTATGAGGGGTCAAGGGCGCTTGAGTTTTCGTGGCATGAACTGGTGTAGTTGGATCCGCGGTTGCACTTGCATGCTTCGACGGTGTCTTGGCCCTCTTTTGCGGCGCAGCTGGTTTTTCTTCGTAATCCACATCGGCCACTATGCCCTGCGCCCTCGTGCCTCTTGCTGCGCCCTTGCGTTTCTTGCTGAGCGTGCAAATTTTTTTGGGGGGGGGTGGAATTTCAGCCAATGAATGGCGAGAAATTCCACCGGAGTTTTGTTTGGAAATATCGCCGGCAAAATACGAGTGCGTGTCCGCGAGGGTGCTCCGCAAGGAATGGAGATAGCGACTGGCGAACTGGACAGAAACGTAGCCAGCTCACCGCGGCACCCATGGGCGATTCTACAGAGTCGATTCGACTCTTGGGTACAGATGCCGAGTCAATCTTGGAAGACATCAGTTCTCTCGGTATGATAGTCTATCGTGAGTTGTAACTCGACGATCTGCCGATCCAACGCGCGCATCTGAGAATACAAAACCAACCGGTCGGGCTGATTATCCGAACTCTGTCGAGTGACCACCGTGAGCTGCTCTTGTAGATGCGATCGTCAGATCTTGAAGTGACGCATGTCATGATGAGCGCCGATCAGCCCCTCCAATACCGGTTGGAGCTGATAGAAGCAGTTGTTCATCTGCCGGTCAGCATCAATCAGTGTGTGCATGTGAGGAAGCGTACCGTTAATTTTGTGGCCAACTGTGGTGTACATGGACGGGCCATCCGGAGCAGACGCGACGCCTGGTACAGGTACCTAACCTTAAGCGACGGGCACATGATATATCAGGTTGATTGGTCGATGGAGCACATCGGGATGGATAGAGTCGATTGGTCGATATTAGGTAACTAGTTGATTTTAGGATATAAGGAAAAATAAAGTTCTCTTTTTGCGTCCGATTAACCAGATCATCGATTGGGACGGCGTGATAACTTAGCGCCTCCCTTCCATTGCATACGCACCTTCACACGTCCCGGGTGGGAGCACGTAGTGCAATTTTTGTCCCACCGGCAGACGTAAGGTTCTAAGAACTCACCCTCAACTCCACCCGCTGGGTCAGCGGCTTCGTTTGGAAAGGCTACTGCGAACGTGATCCATACGGGTGATCTCTTTCCTCCCCCATGAGTTCGCATCTGTCCCCTGGAAGTTCGGCTGCTCTAAGCGCCCTTTGGGAACTCTAGGTGGATTTTTGTGAAATCCGTCGAACTGCGGATAGAAAATGCAGATCAACCACCTTCCTCTTAAGTTTAGGCTAGGGATACATAATATATTGGGTATTTTCTTAGCGATTTAGGCTTAAGAGCTTCGGCGATCAAGTGGTGATGACTTCCGCCGCGTGATCAAGTACCCCTTCGCTGATCACCACTAGATCGACACCGTCGATCTGCGATCATCAATCTGCGACCTGCGATCTGCTACCATCAACCCGCAATCTCGCCAATTCGTGCCATATCAACCAAATCGATCTGCGATCTGCGATCTGCGATCATCCGGATCACGTCGGATAAGCACATGATCAACCAAGTCGAACTTTGATCTGCGATCATCCGTGATCACGCCGAATTAGCACAAGATCAACTAGATCGATCTGCGATCTGTGATCATCCGGATCACGTCGGATAAGCACATGATCAACCAAGTCGAACTTTGATCTGCGATCATCCGTGATCACGCCGAATTAGCACAAGATCAACTAGATGGATATGCTATCTGCGATAATCGATAATCGATCATCGATCCGCAATCTTCGACCTCCAGTTTATCCCCGCGACCTCGAATTAGCGATTTTTGGCACCTGATAGACACCCGTCGATCTACTACGAATTCACCTCGATCTGCATCGGAATTGCACAGATCTACGTCCCAGTCACCTGGAGAGCGACCCACGCCCAAACCGTCGGTTACAAAAGTTGAGCAAGACATAGCCCTGTCACACAAAAATCGGAGGACCCCCTTCGTTAGTCGGTAGTCCGGGCGCTGTGCCTGATCGGACATCAAAAATTCTGATCAGCCGATCCACCACATGCACGGTTTGAATGATATTGATTGGTAATGGATCTACATACAGAAGGAAGTGAGGATCATCTCAAGGTGGTGTTAACAGTGGATTTACATACCCGGTTTGGTTTGTTGCGGAGCCGGTGCCTTGGGAGGCTTAAGATCGGCTGTCAAGAGTGTGCGATCAGCTTGGAGAATCGCTCTACGTCCTGGCTCACTCTAAAACGCGGCGTTGACCACGATCCGCTTCTCGTGTTCGACTTTCAACTCCTGTCGGAGTGTATCAATTATTTTTTGAGGCCGATCGACCTCGACTCGGAGCTCATCCTGTTCATTGACAGTCTGAGTATTGCCCGAGTCGTCGAATCAGATCGGCCAGGGACGGGAATATGCGGATAGTGCTAACACCTATAGCCTAGAAAAGTGTTAAAGAGTAAATGTGGCGATCGGAGATCAAAAGGAATTACCTGGTACAATGGACGCGGATGAATGCATGAAATTGAGGACTGTTTGTGAGATCGGACCACTACCGTTGTGCGGCTGCGACCAGACTCAATGTTGGCTGTGGTGAAGTTCAATAAGCGATATCTAAAGTATCTGACCAAGAAGTACTTGAGGAAGCAGCAGCTACGTGACTACCTCCATTTCATTGATTCGGACAAGAATACGTATGAGCTACGGTACTTTAACATTCACGATGCTAGTCATGAATCGGACGATGACCATGAGTACATACTGAGTTTGTTCTTGGTACCTCGGCTCCTTGCTATTGAAAATTTTTGACCAGCATGTACCAGTGTACCAGTTACTAAATTCGAGCGATCGGGTTGGCTAAAAGGATGGAGTGTTTTGGTCCAATCATGTGTCTGGAGCGTAAGGTTCGCAGATTTAAGGTGAAGCACACGGTTTTGCATGTGGTTTACATATTGGATTTTAATTTGATATTAAACATAGTGTTCGTTTACTTTGGGTTGCATAAGTCGCCGCTCCGCAGGAGTTATTGCGAGGAGGGGGCTTACATGGTCCCCTCTAGCTCATTTTTCCCGGTCAGGACACAGCTTCGCCGAAGCCCCACGACGGTAAGCATCTCACTTCATTCACTCACCCTTTAATCCCCACACGTTTGGAACGTGTTATTCTCTTTCGTATTAGCTGGGTCCCCACATCGCGTCGAGATATCTGCCCCAGATTATTGGTTGGGTCAACGCGCCGTTCCACCGGTCCGCCAAAATTTCTATTGGCTGGGTCTCTCACCGCTGTACGCAGTCATCCCCATAATTTCTATTGAGTAGGTCCACTCACTGCTGTGCGCAGTCAGCCCCAGATTTTCCTCGCAATTGGAGTGACGATTTCCGCTTCATTTGCAGATCTGATTCATTTGGATTATCTATCGTTGTTTTTCAGTACAAGTACCCCAGAAGCGATACACCCATATCGGTACCTACCAAGATCCATACTAAGCGACGGTCTACGGAGTGTGTAACCACCCATACCATGGGAACAAAAAACATACCAATGGATACACAAGGTGAGATTATTGAAGACAAATCGGACTCGGCGTCCTACAGTGCTGATCGGTCGCCCTATCGGCTCAAATGCGAAGGTTCACGGGGTAACCCCCCCCGTAATTTGGTCGGCTGTGGTCAAGTTCCGGACACTACGGTGTTCAATTTCGAACTGGACTCCACTACAAGCGTAACAGACGCACTAGGTCTACCGTAAGCTCCACGGCGAACGAGCAGCTTTAACAACACTCACCCTCAAATCGCACACGTTTGGAACGTGTTTTATATTTTATTGGTTGGGTCTACGCATCGCTACACGTGATGCGCCCCAAATTATTGGTTGGGTCTACGCACCGCTACACGTGGTCCACCCCAAATTACCGGTTGGGTCTACACACTGCTACGCGCGGTCTGCCCCAAAGTATTGGTTGGGTATACACACCGCTACACGTGGTCTGCCCCAAATTTTTTGGAGTGACGATTTCCACTCCATCTACAACCCGTATTTAATGGATTATCTATCGTTGGACATTGAGGTGTCGAGATTGACTTTCTGCCCTTGACACAAGTTGCCCCAGAGGTGGTACATTCCATATTGGTACCCACCGAAATTCATATTGCGCGACGGTTCACCGAGTGTGTTGCCACCAAACCAATGGGTACACAAGGTGAGAACAGTGAAGATAAATCGTACCAGGCGTCCTTCAATGTAGATCGGTCACCGATCGGGATGCAGGTGAAGGTTCGCGGGGTACAACCCCCGTAAGTTTGTCGGCTGGGCACGATGGTGTTCGGGTTCAGGAAACTTCGGTGTTTGATTTTTATCTCGACTCCACCACATCGACACGAGCGTGACGTCAATGTGTCTCTCCACAAAGTCTTGCTGATTTTGCCAAGCATTATCCACACGCATGAAGTCGACCAATGAACGCACTTTGAAGACTCTTGAAACATGCAACCTACAACTGCGTTGAGGTTCGGGAACAATTCTGATACACAGACGGTGAGCTGGGTTGGAGGGATTCCGTGGTGTCTGCTGATAGTGCTGTTCCGCGTCGCAGTGGAACCAGATCGGCTGCAGAAGGCCATACCAAGCACGTTTGCTCGTAGGAAGGTCTCACCATGTGATATCTCACCGAATCTTAAACCACCAAAGCCAAGTCGCGCGCCACCACGATGAAGTTCGTTTCCACTGGATCCGGTCCCCATGCCGAAGAGGGGAGATTGTGAGGAAGTCGGGAGCGTCACAACCACCAGTGTGAGGAAGTACCAACTTGAACAGCTCCTTGCTTGCTGTCGTCCAGTTTCCCACCCACAGAATGCTATTCGCTCTAAAGAATTGCAGCACAAGCTGAAGTCTTTTCCTCATGAGGGATGCTTCAAGACACGGAATATGCGGACCCCCCTCGCGTAGAAGCGCCGTTCAAGGAACTCAACGAGATCGCTATTCAAAGATGATTGACTGAACGGAATGACAAGAAATTACACCGTCTTCCACGCGACCGAGCACTCGCAAACCTAGGAGTGGTGGGCATACATGGTTCCGGTTCATTTTCCATAGCTTCGACTTCGTAAGGTTTAGTTTTTCTCCGGAGCCCCTGCAGTACCCCTCGACGAGATCAAGTTGCGCTTGAATATATGGGATCTAGTCGTCCAGAAGAGTCGAGTCATCCGCAAATAACATGCTTGTGCTGGTGTGGTCGACGTTCAGAAACTCCATACTCTTCATAGGAGTGCAGAAGGTTTCCCAGAGGTTCGATCGCCAGAATAATAAGCAGTGCAGACAAGGGGTCGCCTTGCTTCTCACCCCGCGTGGGATGTAGCGCGGGATGTATGTTCTGGTTAAAGAATATAGTAAGAAAAATGTGGACTTTATTTGTGACGGTTTCAAAATCAAAACAAAATTATTCATTTTACTACAAGTTTGAATTTGAATTTCCGCTAAACAAATGTAAATTCACAATTTAGCAATCACAATTCAAGAAACGATAAAACTCTATCAATTATGTGCGTAGACAGACAAAATTGTTTTATTCAAAATGGTATTGCTAACCGCTGCTGTGATTAGTACGGTGGTTGTGATGCTAGACGTGTGGGAAGTTGACATGAGTTGAGGAAAAGTTCCACTCAAGTCGGCCAGTACTTGAGTCTTCCGGTGCGCGAAGCAAGGAGCGCCCTATGTGTCAATATAGAGCATTGGGACAGAGTTTTTTTGTTAATATAGAAAACGTAAAAGTGAATTAATATAAGAGATGATATCGTGCAGCGGTAAAAAAGGTATCCTACAGCGGTAACCAGCCACATTACCTCGTGCGCCAGCCACAACAACAATAATCAACTCGGTTACAGAGAAGGTATCGTGCATCCAACTACATTACCCACTTTTCCACGACCTGCACGAGTCGAAAGAATTCGCAAGGTTTACTTTCACCACTTCTGGCTTTTTCCTTGGATCTTTTTGCATTCTTCGGGCGCGATCGTTTTCAACTCGTACAAAATTTGTTCATATTAAAGTTATTGCGCCAGCCCCAAAAGACTTCTACCGAAAAATGTCGATTATTCCCGAGCCCAATGCAACCTGTGAGGTAGGTGCCTCCCATTCGGTACTGTCTCCCGCGCCTCCCCTGTCCGTTACCCCAGCGGACCCCCTTTAAGCACCTAAAAGTTCTACTCTATCGACGACTTGATGTCGCCATATCGTCAGTATTCGACCCTCGCTGGCTACAGGGTATACAAAACCCGTGGACCCAACGGCGTAAAAGATCCTTACACCACGAAAAATAAGCCGGCAGTTTCACCCACTACACGATAATGTGGTGGAGCGGCAGGCCAAATTTTGAGGCTTGGACAGTCGTTCCCACAGCGCCGGACTACCGACTAACGAAGGGGGTCCTCCGGTTGTCCTGTGACAGGCCTTTGTCTTGCTCACCTTGTGTACCCGACGGTTTCGGCGTGGGTAGCTCTCCAGGTGACTGGGGACGTAGATCAATGAAATTCCGATGCAGATAGAGTTAATTCGTGGCAGATCGACAGGTGCGATCTGGTGGAAAATCGCAGATCCGAGATCCCGGGAAAAACTGGGGATCAAAGATCGCAGATCGATGGTCGATAATCGCAGATCGCAGATCGACCCAGTTGATCTAGTGCGAATTGGCGAGATTGCAGATGATCGCATATCGATGATCGCAGATCGACGTTGTCGATCTAGTGGTAATCAGCGAAGGGGTACTTGATCACGTGGCGGAACTCATCTCCACTTGATCGTCGAGCCTCTTAAGCCTAGATCGCTAAGAAAATACCCAATATATTATGTATCCCTAGCCTAAACTTAAGAGGAAGGTGGTTGATCTGCATTTTCTATCCGCAGATCGACGGATTTCACAAAAAAACACCTAGAGTTCCCAAAGGGCGCTTAGAGCAGCCGAACTTCCAGAGGACAGATGCAAACCAATGGGGGAAGAGGTGAGAGCACCCTGCTCGATCAGGTTCCCAGTAGCCTTTCCAAACGAAGCCGCTGACCCAGCGGGTGGAGTTGAGGGTGAGTTCTTAGAACCTTACGTCTGCCGGTGGGACAAAAATTGCACTACGTGCTCCCGCCCGGGACGTGTGAAGGTGCGTATGCAATGGAAGGGCGGCGCGAAGTTATCATGCCGTCCCAATCGATGATCTGGTTAATCGGACGCAAAAAGAGAACTTTATTTTTCCTTATATCCTAAAATCAACCAATTACCTAATATCGACCAATCGACTCTACCCATCCTGATATGCATCATCGACCAATCAACCTGATATATCATCCGTCTGTCGCTTACCATCATGTACCCTTAGTCTGCGTCGCACCGGATGGCCCGTCCATGTTCACAACAGTTGACCCCAAAAATCTTCCATACGCTTCTCCACGATAATGTGCCTCTTTGACGACGTGGTTGCAACCTGCGGACAAAATATTCGGCAGTCGTCGACGAAGAAGTTTGACTGAAAATTCAGGATTTTTTTTCGTAGTGCACCAGGAAGACTGGAAAGAAGTGAATGCTGGAATTTGATAGCCCTAGTGTGTGCTAGAGCATAAAAATCACTCCGCGCAGAATATGGAACATGTCGCGACTTTCTGGGAGCTTAACGCTGAGGCTAAGTCCCAGATCGCTGGCTA
>CM047580.1:37048592-37069328 GCA_026184515.1 Peronosclerospora sorghi | reverse complement strand
ACGTACCGATTGTGACCGTAATCGCCCCCCTAAATAAGGCCCTATAATAAGGCCCTATAATAAGGCCTTATAATAAGACCCGTTATTTGGGCCCAATTATAACACGCTTTACGACACGATCGGCTCTCGCACCCCCCCCCCCCCCCGCATCTTCAAACTCCTGACCGATCGGAGATCGGACCATTCGGACGACTCGGGTGACACTCAGATCGTCGCAGAACAAGATGAGTCCCGAGTCGAGGCCGATCGGTCCTAACAAACCATTGCTGCGCTCCAAAAGGAGTTGGAGGTAACGCGCAAAAAGCAGATAGTGACCGACGCCGCGTTCAAAAAGGTGCGCCGAGATTCCAAACGACTTTCCAAGCTTATAGACGCTATACAAACAGATTGTTCAGACTTGATGGCCGAGAATAAGCGTCTCAAGGCCTTGGTCCCGCAACATAACATATCAGGTACGCCATTCCACTGATGACTCCACGTTAGATCGATCCTCACTTCTTGCTGTATGTAGATCCACTGGTGATCGATATATTCCCGACTGTCCAGACACTTGTCGACACCGTTCGATAGGTGTACGGTCACTTCGATCTGCTCCTAACAATGTTGGAAGGGCTGATCGGCACTCGTCACGACTTGCGTCGTCTCGAGATCAACCGATCGCGTCTTCAGGAGCTGCACGCAGTGGTCGTTTGACAATGCTCAGAGCCGCAGGGTGATCGGTCGGTCATATAATCCCAACGACTCGAGATGGATCGGCAGATCGCTGAGATTAAGCTCACGATCGACGACTATTCCGGCAGAATTAGTGCCTCCCAAAAGATCAGCTCGGCATTTGTACCCAAGAGTCGAATTGACTCTGGGGAATCGTCTGCGGATGCCGTGATGAGTTGGCTACATGCCTATCCAAGTCTCCGATCTCATTCCTCGCGGAGTAACATTGAGCGCCCTCGCGGACCCACATGCGCATTCAGGTGGTGCGATTTCCCAACAAAATTCGGGCGGAAATTCTAGTCGTTCATTGGCTGAAATTCAGCCCCCAAAATTTGCGCACACAACAAGAGGCGCAAGGGTGCATCAAGAGGCGCGAGGGCGCCGAGCTAGCGGCTGACCTGGAGCGTGAAAAGAAGCTGGAAGCGGTTCAATTGCTAGCCAAGACACGGGCGCAACTTCCAAGTGCGGCGGAGGATCCAGTTATGGAGAGGAAGGCTTCGAAAAATCCCGCGCCCTCCACCCGTTTCGCTGCTCAACGGGATCGGGTGGATTATCGTGCCGCTCATTGGATAAAGATCCGACCCACAGAATTTGCACACAAAATCGGAAGCGCGAAGACTCGTGGAGAGGCTCTAGGACGCCGGACGTAGCGTGCGACCTGGAGCTTGAAAAGAATCTGGAGGTAGTGCAAACGCAAGCCAATACACGGGCGCAACTTTCAAGTGAGGCGGCAGGTCCGGTCACGGAGAGGAAGGCTTCGAAAAATGCGCGCCCTCGACCCGCCGCACTGTTCGGTCCAAGTCAGCATTGGCTTTGCCTGGCGGATTCGGAGCGTAGATCGGTGAGTTCAGATGATCTACTTCTCGCTTTATCGCAATCCCAATCCACTCAGCGTCGTCGATCTGCTGCCGAAGTTGAAGCGCCGACGTTACGAGCAGACCAAGAGGTGCACCCGGAGGGATACATCGCTAAATAATCGTCAAAACCAGCTGTCGAGGTGCCCAAACCAACTCTTCTACCCGGAACTTCTCGTCTATATCGTCTTGATTCGTTCGGGGGAATTGAAGGTTGACGTGTCTCTCCCTCCTTCAGGTATGGCTGCTGCCGACCCTTGGTCTCCGGAGCAGATCGAAGGAGCCGATCGAATAATCGTCGTTCATATTTCATTAATAATAGACTCCATTTTAGATCATCCTATCGTCCTATTTGACATAGCCCTTATCCACATTGGTCACGGTCCACCCTTACCACATCCAACTGTATCTACATCGAAAGAGTCGTTATCGTTGTCACCGTAAAAATCCATCCACAACCTTAATCCACTTTGTCATCATCCATTCATCACATTTCCACACACCCGAAGCTGTAATCACAATAAACATCACAAATTCACACCGCTCAGTATTGTCTGTACAAGATCGATATTGCCGATCTGTATCAGATCGGTGTCACCCGATCCGCATTATTTCGAATCTTGTTTTCCCACTTCGTAAGTCCGCGTCGCCCCATAACAATTCTGATTCGGTCGACTCCGTTTGGACTTTTTAGTCAGATCGCCATAATCAAAATCGGGTTTACCGATCCCAATTGTTTCCTTGAGATCCTCCAAGTGGATCTGGTTTTATCGGTGCGTTTGGATACAACATGTCTTCTGGGTCGATCTGTCATCCAACTGGGCGGTCGAATTGGCATCATTACTATCGACATCAGTTGCAGCCTTCCCGATCAGCCAGTTTCTCTTCTCCAATCTTAATTCTTTGGGCTGATCGGTCCGATCGGGGGTGTTGGCGACTTCCGGATCGTCCATAGTCACTTTGAGCAGATAGTCTAGCACTTCAGGTGAGGTAACCACATTCCATATCGGGTTCGCCGATGCATCAACACACTTTATCTCCCGCCCATGTGCATACACGCCAAGTCATCTGTTTAGGCGATCACGCTCTGTCCGCCCCTGTCAAACGGGCAATGCTGATCCTCGTCGATGGGCTGCCCTTCTGTGACACCGACTTGAGTGGATGTATCGCCATAATCATCTCCAGAGATATTGCTTTCGTCCCCATCTGCCGTCGGTTCCACTGTCACCCGATCTTGCGATACAACTGCGTTAACGACCTTTGGCGCATCTTTCTTCAAGCCCACTGTATCGGGTGACCACGCTGGTGACCTCTGGCACATCCTGATCGCTACGTGATCTGGCCCTTCCGTCCGAGGTGGGAGGCCTTCTTTGACTGACTTGTCGTCGCCGATCCGATCGATGTTAGCCTCACGCACAAAGCTTTTTCACTGCATATAACGTCTTTATTCGATCGAAATAAATCCCATCCTCCACGGAACTTTTCCTTCGGCCAGCCACATACCGACGATCGTACCGTCGCCTAACATCAGCGGTTTATTACCGACATTAGCAACTCGTACGCTATCGCTTCGATCTCCATCGTCACAAACGTCGGTACCTAGTGATCGCCCCTGGTCACCACAACTTCTTCGTCCGATAATCCTTTCCCACCGAGAAAGCTGCTGATCGACCTACCGGAATGGTGATATCTTGGTCCCACCTCACCAGATCAGTACGTGATCCGTATAGGGGCCGTCGACCAACCAGTTGGATCTGGAATTCGTCTGGAAGCGTAAGCATTCCATGCGACAGATCGAGCGTATGCCTACCGGCGCCATAAAATCCACATTTAATGCGTCTTGGCCGACCAGCTTACCAACCCCGGCGATGAAGAAGAAGAGCTCCCATTCTGCTCCGGAGATCATATCAGCCACGATCGCTCTGATCGCTCTGGCCGGCCTGGTTGCATGTCTCTTCACATGATCATCCTGCCCTTTCGATCGGGATCGGCTCGATCCGACAGCAACCTTCGTCCTCATACTGTGGGAGTGGCGCAGCATACGTAACGTCTGTTCCACGTCCCTGAGGCGCAATAAGGTCAGCTGATCGACCAACTCCTCATCGTCCAGCGTACTGATAAAGTGGCCCACGTGTTCTTGGGCAGCGCCGATCGGCGGATCGGTCTCCTTGATCGGGATCCACGCACGAATCGCAGCCAAATTTAGCCGGTGAAGGTACTCGATTGGCGTTTCATCGCCCCTCTTCCTCGTGTGGTGGTACCTTCGCGCAGTAGAGAAGCCGGAGTGACAGTACTACTTTTCAAACTCCATGCACAGCAAACCAGTCAGATCGGACATCCCGACTTAAGTGATGGATCCAGTTCGCAGCCGGTCCCTTCATCAGATCTCGGAATATCAGATACCGTTCTTTGTTCGGCGTCTGATTCCGGAGGAAGGCGGACTTCGTTCGGCTGAACCATGATCGGGCTTGAACCTCATCAGCATCCTTGCCCGTAAAGTCCTTCAACTCGGTGCTTGCGGCCATGCGGATCCTTGGGATCACCGTCAAATTGAAATCAAACGCCATCGTCGAGGCTAGGTTCGCCATACTTGTCCCGACTCTGCCCGTACCACCGTAGTCATCGTCAATTTCGCTGATCGACTCCATATCGAAGTCGATGCTACTTGCCGATCGGCGGGGGAGGATTCGGCGTGACCTGCGTTTTGTGTTGAAAACAGGGCTAACACCTTCGGACATCTTTTCTGTTGATGTTATTGACTGCATTTCGAAGTCCACACAAATTGGCTCGTTTTCCTGGGCAGATCGGCTTGGTGCACGAGGGCGCAGAGGTGATATGCCTCGATCAGCGGCGTAACGCTTCATCATAGCCTCAAACATGGCTTGCATACTTGCTTCCATCGAGGGCGAGGTGACTGGATCGGTCTTGAAGGGTGCCGATACCTGTGGGCGCCCCTGGGGCCCCGACTGGCATGCCGCCCATCGTTTCCGCACGGCCCTTTTTTGTTCCGTGCGTCTGGTACCGTGAATGGTACAGCGATCCATGGTCATCCGCTCCACGCCGACCTCCAACTCGGAAGAGCAATTGGAGGAAGGTGGCGACCCATATAGCGAGCTATTCTCGGAGAATGACTTCCAGACGAGTGATTACACGAGGTTTGGGGTTTCTAACGCAATTGTGGGAGTTGAGCGGCGCACCGCCCCCACCGATGGCGTCAGAGGGTCATGTATCATTGACATCGCTTGTTTCAACTTCCACGTATCCATTTCAAATAGCTTGCCAACGCCAATAGCATTCTTGACCTTTATCCTAACCTCTTCTAGCATCGCCAAATGATTCTTGACCAGTTGAAGCGGCCGATCGGAGTCGATAGGTTCGGTAGTCGATCCGTGTAGACGATCCGGAATTAGGGGCTTGATAACTCGGATTACCTCGTTCTCGCGAACGAATCTCTTTAGTTCGTACATGTAGTGCATCTTGGTCACCTCCTCGTGATACACAGTCCCATTATCTATCGGTCACTTTTCCTCCAAGTCGTCGTCGTCCGAAAGCATTGCGAGCCTCTGCTTGGTCTTTTAAATTGGTAATTTGGGCATATCGGAGTGATCCGCCCCCACAGTGTTCTTCACATGCAATTTTTTGTCGATATGCATGGGATCAGGAACAGGGTCCGGATCCCCTCTGGGATCAGGAACAAGGTCCTGATCCCTACTGGGACTATAGCAAAACTTGCTATAGTCCCGATCGGCTCCGATCGGAGCCTTGTGGGGAGGAATAAACTTGTTAATATCAATCTGATGCTCCACCTGGCCCGATCTATCATTGTCATCCTTTTCAACAACCACGACACGAGGCGATAAGCGTTCCTCGTGCCGATCGGCTCCGCCAGGAGCGGTATGGGGAGTCGTAATTCATTAATTTCGATCTTATCCTCCACTTGATCAGACCAAACATCGTCATCCTTTCCAACAATTAGTACACAAGGCGATTTGCGTTTCCTTGCGTGCTCTCTAGTATCCATAATAAAATTCGTAAAATCCACACTTAGCTGGATATTGCGGTGATATCCACGGTCACCAAATGATCGGGGCACGCGCACCATTGTGGTGTAGTCAAGTTCAAAATCGAACACCGTACTGTCGAGAACCTGACCACCATCGTGCTCAGCCTTCCAACTGACGGGGGGGTACCCCGCGGACCTTCGCCTACGATCCGATCTGATCGTCCGCTGCCCGTAGACGACCGATCATCAGCATAGGACGCCTGGTCCGATTTTTGCGTCTCCATCTCACCTTTTGTACCCGATGTAATGGTATGGTTGCACACTTGGTGGACCGCTGCTTGGTGGAGATTTTAGAGAAGATCGATATGGATGTACCACTTCTGGGGTACTGATCCAAAATGTCAACGAAAGACAATGCGAACTAGCCGATCTGCAAACGAAGCGGAAATCTTCACTCCGAATGCGATTAAATCTGGCACTTGAACGCCCGAGGTAGTGAGTAATCCAGCCAATAGTAAATCCTGGCACTTGATTGCAGAGCAATGAGTAATCCAGCCAATAAATGTTTCTGTCACTTGACCGCAGATCGCGATGAGTAATCCAGCCAATTTCTGGGACTTGATCGCAGCAGATCGCGATGAGTAACCCATCCAAAAAATAACCCGCCTCCCTTGAGCGGGGCCGAACTTGAGTGGTGAGTGAACGTAATGGGTGCTCCCCGTTGTGGGGATTCCGGTGGAGCTCTGTCCTGGCCGGGCTTAATGAGCGAGAGGGGACCCTGTTATCCCTCTGCTCCCAATGGCTCCTACGGAGCGGCGACTTACGCAACCCAATGTAATACGAACACTGTATTTAATATCCAATAAAAATCCAATATGTAAAATATATGTAAAACGTGTGCCTTACCTCAAATCTGCGTACAAAACACTCCAAGCACACGATTGGCCCAAAATACTCCGTCCTTTCAGCCAGCCAGATCGATCTGCCTTGAAAACTGGTACACTGGTACAAACTGGTCAAGAATTTTCCCTTGCACTTCACCACATTACTGGTTACTTATCAGTCCTGTAGCCGGTGCGTAACGCACGATGCGGATAGCGCACAGAGGAATACTTTCCTTTAGCGGTGATACGCCGCTACTTATCCGATACGCCCTTATATAAGGGCTTAGTGGGAGATCGCTCTCTCACTCGGGGCCAAGATTCCCTGAGTTTACGGTTAGTAAACACTAAAGCCTTATTCAAAGGCTTCCCTAAGTAGGGAGTAGCTAGGGGAGGTGCTCCCCTGCTACGACACTCAATGCACGCGCGACCGTTCCGGGTCGTGCCCCTAGCAGGATTCAGTGTATGTGTAAACTGATTTATTTATTTAATATAAAATTAGCCTAACTTAATACACTAATATAAACTATATGCAAAACTAGGTAGAATTTACTTAATCCGTACCTAGCCAAAAATGTAGTGCACACCATCAAGGGCTCCCAACCGGATTGGTTAAAACAACAAATAGGTCCGAACCTTTCGGACCGGTCAATACTTGACCTCAACCGTTGTGTAACGGGTTTGCATTCGAGTTACATTTAGTGTCGGTGTACATGAGTACACTACGGTTGAGGTCAGTATTGACCGGTTTGAAAGGTTTTGAACCATTGGTTATTTTAACCAATCAGGACAGGGGCCCTTGGGTGGTGGCGCGTCAGCCATCCACATGTCAGTACACAGGTGTGTACACTACATGTTAGCTAGGTACGAATTTGGTATGTTCTACTTATATTACATATAGTTTACATTAGTTTAAATTAATTTAGACTAATAACATATTAAATATATATTCAGTTTACATTTCACTCTATCGTACAGACGCGTGAACTCAACCGGTCGCGCGTGTAGTGAGTGCCGTAGTGTAAAGGGAGCCCTCCCTTTACCTACACCCTTAGTAAGGGAACACTGCCGTTAAGGCTAAGAAGTAAACCAACCCGGGAATCTTGGCCCCGAGTAGGAGAGCTCTCTCCTACTAAGCCCTTTTATAAGGGCGTATCGGCTAAGTAGCGGCAGACGCCGCTTTGAGGAAAGGTCTTCCTCTGTGCGCTAGCCGCACCGTGTGTATACGCACCGGTTACACGTTTTGTATTTACGTACACCAACGTAACTAAATGTAACCCCGTTACATCCTACCCCATCAAGTCTTTTGCCACGCAATAATCAATTATAGTTGGAGACTCCAACTGCCAGCCAGAACTCTGGTCTAGAATGAGCACCTTTGGTGGTGACGATCATTCTCCCCGAGAAGGGGATGACAGCTACTCCGACTCCGGTATGTCGGAGGAGGGGACCGTTGGGGATAGCTCCCATAAGGATGACCGCTCCGACAACGCCGAGCGGCGATGTCGGCAGCCTAATACGTTCCCCACACGTGGGGAAAATGCACTAACTCGTGCTCCACCCTTACCAACTTCGGATGCCATATCCGGGTCGCCGATAGCGACCGTCACCAATGAATTGGATGCGGCTCAGGAAGCTCAACTTGCCTCACAGGCACGAGAGGCAGCATTGTGTGGTAAAGCGTACCGCAAAATTGGTACGTAATTAGGGGCATAATTATAGGCACCCCTATAGGCGTAGCTGTGGTAGAGGGTACCACAAATTTTGTCGGTACCATAGTCGGTACAAAAGGTGGTACAATAGTGGGCACCACAGTCGGTACCACAGTTGGTACCCAGACGGTACAACTGTTGACACAACGGTGGCGGACAGGGACGAGGCGTGGATAGGACGTCTCAGACGATGCGACAACTGGCAACCCGAAGGTAAGCGGGTGAATGGTCGACAAAATGTGTAGGAATGGGTAGTTCTGATTGGTTGATATTAGGGTTTTGGTAGATATTAGGATATAAGCAATAATACAGTTCTCTTTTTGCGTACGATCGCGCCGATCGCTTACAGGGATGTCAACTTATGGCCTCCCTGCTACTACCAAATACCTCTACGTCCCGGGCGGGAGCACTTAGTGCATTTTTGTCCCACCGGTAGGCGTAGAGTGTGAGAACTCACCTACAACTCCGCCCGCTGTGTCAGCGGTTCTTATTTTAAAGGTTTTTTGGTCTCGGGAACGTGATCGAGCAGTGCGCTCTCACCTCTTCCCTCATTGGTCCACGTTTTGGCCCCTAGTGTTCGGCTTCTTTAAGCGCCCCACGGGAACACTAGGCGGATTTTAGTGGTAATCGTCGATCAGCCCGTCGAACGCGCTGATCGACCGTCCCTCTAAGGCTTAAGTCCAGAATACATGGTATTTTTGGGGATTCTAGTGACGAATTAAGCTTAAGGGGGGGCTGTGATCAGGCAGTGAAGATTTCCGCTGCCTGATCGAGTACCCCTCCACCGATCACAGCCCTGATCGACACTCTGCAACTCGCGATCCGCGCTCAGCTGCTCGCAACTCGCGCCAACCAGCTTATCAGCGACTTTTAGTACCTGATCAAGCCTGATCAAGTCTGATCGCCGCTGATCGACGACTTTTAGTGCCTGCCCAAGCCTGATCACTGTTGATCAAACCTTATCGCACGTGATTCAAGCCTGATTACGCCTGACTATCGCCTGATCGCATCAGTCGACTCATCACAATTCAACACAGTCTTGCCACAAGGAATAGTAGTGTGCCATACCCGCCACCTGAAGAGCGACCCACGCCCAAGCCGTCGGGTACACAAGGTGAGAAGAAACACAAGCAGTCAAGGACAACCGGAGGACCCCCTTTGTTAGTCGTCACGGGCCGTGGTACCGCCTGATCAAGCCTAAAAAACTTTGATCAGCCGCTCCACCACAATGGTGCGCGTGCCCGGATCTTTGGGCGACGCGGGATATCACCGCGATTCTACGCAAGATGGCGCTGATGTGGACGTGAAAACGGAAGCAGAAGTAGAAGTTAAGATAAAGGTGGAAAAGGAGGAGGAGGAGGTTGTGACGATGGAAGGCAGTACGCCGTCGTCATGTCTGAAGACGAAAGGAATGCTGATTATCAGGACTAGGGAGGTATCCTGATGAGATAAAGGAGGAGAAGAAACCTCAAATATCTCCCAAGGCTTCTTCGGGGACCTCTGCGGATCATAACGCAAGTTATGATCCGCCAATTACATATGCATATGATGATCTGGATTGGAAGCCGTTGGGGAAATACTACAACCCAGACCAACCGAAGGCGTTGCTGAAGGCGCCGGGTTCGGAAAGTGATGAAAGTCGACCAAGTATCCCAGCATCTGAATCCGATTTGGAAAGGACGTTTTATATGAAGGAGCTGAAGAATTTCTTATTTATGAATTCAATTATGAACCTACACGGGGCCACGATCAGTGGAAAACTGAACGAGTCGGTTAGTCGACCGATAACAGACGAGAAGGACAAGCTACATTTGGTGTTAGGTCTGACACGCCTTATTAAGCAAGCTGGTCTAACTACAGGTGTTTACGATGCCGAAGAGGTGTTCGGTCTCGACCCTGAAGACGTCGCGACCACTACCGAGCAGTTATTCGGACTTTTGGTACCTATAGTGGGTCGATCCGCTAGGATGGAGCCACCTAGTACTATGCTGACGATTAAAGCGGCCCGTCGATTAACGTGGCAGAACACACGGGATCATCGTGTTACGAATATGCCCCTTCTGAAGGCGATGAACCTGAAGAGGAGTCGAATAGTGCTGGAAGTATGGAGCCCAAGATCACCAGGATGACAGTTTGCCAGAAGGATGAACCCAATTTTTCAGTTATCAAGAGGGAACCGCAATCAGTCAAGGCAGACGATAACCGATCATCGGAGGTCCCACAGCTGCAAACATTTTTCGACAAGGCCATGAAACAGTTTTTGGCGGAAGAAAGAGGCAAGTCGACACCTGCAGTTGTTCGCACAAAAAGTCCCCAACCCAAGCCAGGAAGTGTTACGGCGGTGAAGGACGTGGATATGGAATCAGTGCATTCGCTCCGTGATTGTCAGTCAAGGTCAAGAATATTGGCCACGGTTAAAGATGTTGACATGGAATCTGTATATTCGCTCCATGATCAACAATCCCAGCGTGATTACATTGACCCAGATGAGCCGATCACTCTGCCTCGACAAGTCACGGTTGCGACAGCGTACCCTGGAATGCCTGACCAACAGACGATTCCCAGAATTCGGATGCCGGCGATCAGTGATCTTAAAGAATTTTCAGGGAAGGAAGCGGATAAAGATCAAGCGCGGAATTGGATTAGTCGTTTGAAGTCGGCATTTATGCGTGACCAAGCCTCCGACCCAGAAAAGTGCTTAATTATGGGTGATTTACTAAAAGGACCAGCACGCAATTGGCATCACAGCTGCGTAGAGCTACCCGATCAAGTTGGAAAAGTCTCGTGGATGAGTTTGAAGTTCAATACTGTGGAAGTGGCCAATCGGCGTCCCGCCAGTATTATTACATGAAACAGCGATAAGATGAAACTCTCATTGAGTATCTGCACCGGCTGAATGTGGCGGGATTGCGGGCCAAGTTGCCAATCAGGTATGGATCACCTACAATTTTACGCGAACATGTGCAACATTTTCTGGACGCATTGACCAATCGCGAGCTCGCCGATCAACTGGCACTTCTGCGGCTGGATACCGCCGCGGATATGGAAGAAACGCTGCGGGCGTATGCGAATAAGTGGTACCAGCCAATGGCGACGGTAGGCACCAACCGATTCCGTCAGAAATTCAGTGATGATCGGTCACCTACACCAGCGCGGAAGCCTAAAGCAGTGTGCGCGATTAAGGTGATGTCTGGAAGCGAAGAGTCAAGCTCTTATGACAGTGGAAGTGAGAGTGACCAGCGTCGTTACATGATTGCTGCTATGCGCGATCAACCAGTAACGCAAGGTCTACATAGTGAGACTCTATCCGGTAAACAAGGCGAATCAAGTACGGATGACCAAGGGGCGATGAAGAAATGCAGCCATTGCGGATCAATTAAGCATGACAATTTACGTTGTTGGAAACGCCTGACCTGTCTGAAGTGTGGCAAGAAGGGACACCCGACGGATCACTGTTTGTACGTCTGCCGTGCGTGCGTCGAATCCATGACGTTGGCAAGTGCCCCATGGAGTTATTCTACAATCGCATTCGACAGTGGTACAACCCTACCAAGCATGCGGGAATGTTGCCCAAAGAAGCCGAAGACATGTTAAACTAGGACGCTCGCCAGGTTGGAATCTGGTACGAGACGAGCGTTCTGGTCTGTGTATTTTTGCATATGTGGATAAGAAGAGGGCTGATCAAGCAGCAGGAAGAGATAATGAAAAATGTGATCAGCCTGATTTACCACGATTGGCTAATTTCCGTATTGATGAGTTTTCTCGATCTCCGGTTATCATGGAAGTTGATTTGCTTCCGGGTGAAACGCGTGGATATTGGAAGTACCGCTCGCCAAAAAAGTGGTTTAAACAAGCCAAGGCGAGCGGCAAAATCAATAACGAACGTGCCACGCTACTATTCAATTCTGGTGCCGAAGTGTCGATCGTCGACTCAACCTTTGCTCGTAAGGTGGGTTGTCAGATCGACACGAGTCAAATACAAGAATGTGTCGGTATTGGAGAAAGTGCATACCTCACGGAAGGGCGCACTAAAATAAAGATTACATTAGCGTGCTCGTTGGTATATTATTTCCATGCATTTGTGGGCAAACGTGTTGGCCAAGATGCTATATTTGGAATGGATTTTATGATCCCAGCTAGCTTCAGATTGGACATCGCTCACGGTGCGCTAAGGCTGCCGGATGAATTAATCATCCCATTAGAAGGCCGCCGACAGATGTATGGCTCGAGTGGAAATTATATGAAACTTGGTCAGTTCGAACAGATCGCAGTAGGTCGATCTGCGGAGGTCCGAATTCGTGATCAGCGATCTCGGAAGTTATGGATTACTCATGGAAAAGATTGGGTCCCCACTGTGACTAGGGGTGTGGGTAATTCGCGGTATCTGCGTATTACGAATTTTGCCGATCATCCTATCGTTTTACATGACGATATGATTTTAGGTATTTGGATGAATAAGGATGATGTGCCCCGTCGCCCTGGGTTTATTTCGGTGGGCTCTAATCGCTATAAAGAGTGTCAGAATCTCGCGTATCAAGCTTCTACCGATTCAGTGTATGACGATCAAGAAAGTGTCGACCAGGGTACTTTGGTCGAGAAAAAGGAGTACCCCATTCCTCAGGGAATTTTAGTACGACCTGCGGACTCGATCACGGCATCGGTGACAGTAGTGGCCGGAAGACCGCATAAGGTAAAAGAAGTGCAAGAAAAGGGCAATCAGGAGCCGAGTATGCAAGGTCCGACCGTTGGTCATGAAGTTGAGCGACTTGTTACCAGTGATGGTCCTGATCAGGATATGCACGAACATACCGTCTCAACCGATACCAGTGAATTCGGTGTAATTCCTACCTATGACCAAGTATGTTACCATGAAGGCGGAGATTTGTTCGTGAAAGAGCTGGAGAAACAACTTGCCACGATGCCCGAAGTATCCGCAAGCTCCGAAGAAGTGACCAAGGATGATTTGCAAGTTGGCGACCCGCTGATCAACACGGCAGAGGAAATTGACCAACTTCGTGATATAATTTGGGCGAACAAACATCGGTTGATTGGGAAAAGAAACGCGCTTCCTCCTGCTGCACGTGAAGTTGTTTGCAATATCGACGTAGTAAATGCGCGCCCGATCGCTCAAAAGTGTCGGAATGTCGCTCCACAATTTCGCGAGAAGTTATCAGCCTTGATCAAGGGGCTATTGGCCACGAAATTTATCCAGCCGTCTACGTCATCCTGGGCATAACCTATAGTGATTATGGTGAAGAAGAATGAGGTTGATATTCGGTTTTGTATCGACTATCGCGCGGTGAATCAACTCACGCGTTTAATGGTATACCCTATGCCTATGATCTCTGGTTGATCGAGAATTTGGATAAAGCATTGTGGTTTTGCTCTTTGGATATGGCGAGTGGTTTTTGGGTCGTGTCTATGACCGATCGAGCGCGTCAGATTTCGGCTTTTGTCACTACGTTTGGATTGTTTGAGTGGAATCGGATGCCCTTCGTCCTAAAGAACACCCCGCATATCACCAGCGGTTAATCGACAATACACTATATGGATATCTCAAGGTTAAGGAAGGCGCCGATGAGTCATCGGATTTGTTACTACGGGAGAGCCTGACCAAGCGCGAGGCCCGTCTGTGTTGCAGCGACGGTCATATATCGATGACATTTTGATCCCGGCACCTACATGGACAACCCTGTGTGACAAGGTGCGAAACCTGTTGGAGAAGTGCGATCAGTGGAATTTGTCGATCAGCGTAGTCAAATCGTATTGGGGGCGAAGTGAAGTGCCTTTTTTGGGACATCACGTCTCTGGCCGTGGTCCGGAAGCGAATCCGAAGAATTTGGTTGATCTGATCGTTTTGCCTTTTCCTGGCACTTTACGTGCTATGCAATCGTTTTTGGGAAGCCTGATTTATTACCGTCGATTTATCGAAGACTTTGCGATTTATGCCGCTGTGCTCTATGAATTACGGAAATTGATTATGAAGAGTTAAGGAGACGGGCATTGGCCAACTAGAGCACGGCGTATGAGGATAATCGATTAACTAGGGCGCGAGTGGCATTCAGCATGCTGAAGGCTAAGATTGCGTCAGCCCCAACTCTGCACCATTTCGACCAAGCAAAGACGCCGGTGATTGTGGTGTATGCCAGCGAGTGGGCAGTGTCTGCCGCGTTGGTGCAAGAGCATGATCAAGTATATTTCCCTGTCGCATTTGCCATCCGTACACTGAAGAACGGTGAGCTGAATTACAGCCCCGTTGAAAAAGAAGTGCTGGCCCTTCTACGGATTATAGACGTCTACTTTACGATGCTGTTCGGAAAAGCAGTCGTTGTCCTGTCGCGTCGATCCACGTTGAAGTGGCTCTTGACGTCCAACGGGCTAGATGGAAGACTGGGAAAATGGGCTGCAATCTTATCGCAGTGGCACTTGGAGATCAAGAAATGCGTGCATGGAGAAGAGGAGGTACTAGGGGCGCTGGCCGCAAGTATCACTCCTCGCACTGAAATTGATGAGGCCTTGATCGCAATCGCACCAAAAAAGGAGACTCGACAGACGATTGAAGTACCGCCTCCCACGGTCGAGAAAGGCGAAGAGCTGTACGTGATCAGCTTCGACGGGTCTGCTAGTGTTAAGCGACTCATTGGTGCTTTAGGGGCTATCGTGTGGAAGCTGCCGGAGTGGAAGATCATGATCGAGGTTGCGGACCATGCACCCAACATCACGGTGAATGAAGCCGAGTACCAGGGGCTGCTGCTAAGTTTGGATCTACTATCGCAATATCCCAAAGGAAGGATAATCGTGTATGGATATTCGAATATGGTGATCAGGCAAATGCGTGGCGAAATAGAGTGTAAAGATCCGCGGTTGCAGGTATTGCAACAGCGCGCGTTGAAACTCCTTCGCGGATGGCCTGACCATGGCCTGTTGCATGTTAAACGAAAGTGGAATAAGAGTGCCGATCACATCACCACCACTGCCATGCGGGATGGGGCACGATTTGAGATAAATGATGGGAAACAGCTGGAAGAATTGGACGATCTTAACAGATTGCCGGAGATTATTACTTGGAAGGAAGATCCCACTGCTGCACAAGTGCTGGTGACGACGCGATCACGTAACATTCGTCAAACGCAATCGTCAACATGGCCCAAGGTATCCATAAAGGGGATAAGGGCGGAACGAGTTAAAAAGGCGCAAGACGAAAAAAAGTGGATCTGTGCTTTGCGATGTTACTTGAATGGTAACGTGTCACAGCTTAGCGCAGACGAGGTGAAAGAGTGCGCAAAAATCGCCGATTCTTATGACGTCGACGACCAAGGGTTGTTGACCTACTGCGGAAATATGACCAAAGGAAAAGCCAGCTTTGATCAGGATGATCGAGACGAGCGACGCTCCTCAATTAATCTGGTCATACCGGAAACACTACATGCGGATGTCTTCCACCATTATCATGTGAGTTTGTAGGGGGGACACCAGGGTATAGGTCGAACATATCAGCGGATCAGACGTTACTTTCATTGGCGTGGACTATTTCGTAGCGTGCAAAGCTTCGTTGGACAGTGTGTGGATTGTGAAACGGGGAAGGGTCAACCTACGATCAAGGGGACGTCACCCGGAAATATTGAGGCCACGTACCCGTTCCATGTGATAGCCATGGATCACATCCCGTTGCTGCCTCTTTCGATTGATGGACATAGGAGTTGTTGATATGGACAGACCTATTCATGGGTATGGTAATCGCGAAAGCTGGATCGTCTCGTACAGCACAGAAAGTCGCTGAAATTTATGAAGAATGTGTGTTCCGACGATTTGGAGCTAGTGAGGTGATTAGACACGACCGAGAACCCGGTTTTTTGTCCGAGGTATTTCGGGCTTTCAACAAGATCGTGGGACAGCGGCAGAGTGCAACTATGGAATACCGTCCGCAGGCGAACGGCAAGTCAGAGAGAACAGTCCAGACGATTACAATAGCGATTAAGATGTACGTATCGGATGTCGGTCAGAAGGATTGAAGTTCGTATGCAGAGCTGCTGTTGTTCGCGCTGAACTCGACCCCAGATCGTATCCGTGGAGAAACACCGTTTTATTTGGCGTACGGGTGGGACCCACGATCATCGTTGGAATCGACATTACAACTGGGCGGAACTCGGCGTAAAGACCGCGATGCGCGTCGATGGAGATATCGGCTGCAGAAAGACTACCGCTACGCCCGGGATCAAGTGAGCACCCGACTGCACCAAGCGGTAACAAGCCGGGCAGAGAAGCATAATGATCAAGTGAAACCGCACAAGATCGAAGCGGAGTCGAAGGTCTGGCTGTACCTCGATCGAGTGAAGGAAGGGTTCGCAAAGAAACTGGCGCATATGTGTCATGGACCCTTCAGGGTCGACGAGGTAATTGGTGATCATGCGGCAAGGTTGATTACAGCTGGTACCGACTGTCGCATATTTCCAGTCGTGCACCTGTCCAAGTTGAAACTGGTCAAAGAGTTTACAGATCGACCTACTGCTGTGCTAACAGCTGGGGTAGAGAATCGTTTTGATTTCGATGAAGTTCTATTACCCGAAGACAGCTGGGAGAGGACTTTAGAGCCAGACGAATTTGAAGTTGATAGCGTCACCGATGTCTGATCTGGTCGGAAAACCAGATACGGTAGAACGTTGTGTGAATATCAAGTATATTGGAAGGGTCATGATGAGCCATCATGGGTAGACGAGGCCGATCTGAATTGCGATGCACTAATCAAGGACTTCGAACGGAAGATGATTACCAAACACCGGTTTGATGTAATGCAGGTGAATGAAGAGTCCCACTAGTGCATGACCGGCTAATGGACTTGGAATTATGATTGAAGACTTACGATTAATGGGGAAATAACGATTGACTTAATGTGGTTAATTTTTGGTGGGTATTGCGCGACGTGGTGATGGGGTAATGACAGATGAGACTGGGGAAGAACGATTTGTGTGGATACACTGAAAACGATGAAGCAACAATTGGAATTATTACGATCATGAATGTTTATCGGTGGAAGAAGAAAAGATGGCTAGCGAGCTAGCTTGATCCGTAAAACTTGCGACGGAGGAGGGTAATCTTGTTGCCGGAGTGATTGTCTGCGGAAAGGCAATACTGGAGTCGCCAAGTCTCAACGACGTCCACCTCGCATAACGCATCCTGCAAGGTCGAAGGCGGTCGGTCCGATAGGTACCCTGGGTACCAGGTGCCATCGTCCGCCGGAGCGTATTCCAAGGGGCGATTACGGGCGCAGTGGGAAATCGCCGGATCCAAGAAGATGTCAAGATCGCACTCCCCGCTGGTCATGCCCTGCAGCACGAACTCCACGATCCTCTTCCACGCTGCCCCGGCGCGGCTTCTACGCTGCCGTCGACCCTCGTAAAATTCTAGGAAAAAAGCGTCGCGCTCTCTAAGGTCTTGA
This sequence comes from Peronosclerospora sorghi, assembly GCA_026184515.1. Lineage (NCBI taxonomy): Eukaryota > Oomycota > Peronosporomycetes > Peronosporales > Peronosporaceae > Peronosclerospora > Peronosclerospora sorghi. Next base: position 37,051,731 of record CM047580.1, on the reverse strand, counting down.
TCCACGTGGAGGTAATGGGTGGACTCCCAGATCGCCTGCGCGTGATGGTCCAGGAATGTCTGGTACCGCGCCTCGAAGTCAGCAAACCAGCTGACCTAGCGGAATTAGATGGGTGGCAGCATGTTCTTGAAACAATCCCACGGGCGCTGCGAGTACAGTAACTCCACTGCTGATTGGGTAATCAGGTGACTGCACCACTCGTCAGGCGCAGGGGTGTCTGTGACGGTGGGAAACATCCATCCCACCGGACGTGTCAAGTAGTCGAACATCGTTTTTACTGAGACGCTACCCATATCAATACCGCTGAGCTGATCCGAGGTCCACGGCAAGATGGCGTCGTCAGTCGCCTCACCTGGCAACAATATCAGCGACTTGAAGTCACCTGTCCGGGGAAAGAGGAATTCGGCGGAGTTCAGATTCGGCGGACCGTCGCCGCCTCACTCGCTGATCGTGGGACTGGACGGGATTTGCGCGCCACGCAAAGCGGAAGGACCACCTTGGACACCATCCGGTTGGCCAGGCGGGCAAATAATATGTGGTGAACAGCTCACAACGGGAATACCAGGAGTGAGACGTAGCCGTTTGGACTAGGAGATGGATTGCGAGCGTGCCCAGCTCATATCAGGAATGTCAGGTTGTCGCTTGGACTGGGAGGTGGATTGCGAGTGTGAACAGCTCATATCGGGAATAGCAGGTTGCCGCTTGGACCGGGAAGTAGACTGTGAGCGCAGGGCATGTCCTTCGGTATCACCCGGCCGACCAGGTGGATTAATGTCGGGCGACAGCTCCTTCTTCCCGGAAACGCCAGACGTTGCCGCTTGGGCCGGGAGGTGGAGTGCGAACGCCGAGCGCGCTTTCTAGATGAAGAGGTCGGTCGGATGAAGGAGTTTATAGACGGACCACCCGAAGCAGCAGACGGTCTGGCAGCCGGGTTAATCCCCGCATTAGTGGAACCGGCGCTCGGAGAGATTTGCAGGTGTGATGCTACGCCCGCCAACATGGTCTGACATCGGAGAATTGGGCCCGCAGTTGTTCCGCCTCATCCTGAACGCGTCGCAACTCGAGGCGAAGTGCGTCGCGCTCCGCAGATGCGTGGTTGAGACGACGACGCGTCACCGAAAGTTCTCCTTTTAACTTAGAATTCTGAGTACGCAGTCGCTCCAGCTCGGCCCTGTCAGCCGACACCGTGTCAAGACGCGCATATAGCTCGTCGGCTCGAGCATGAGCATTGGCGAGGCTGTTCATCTTTTGGAGAGTGGTTTCATGCTCCGTCCGGATACGATCACGCTGGACCTTTCGTTTACGAGGCTTTGGAGGAAAGCTTAGCCAGAAGCTCGGACAAGCGCTGGTTTTCTGACAGAGCATGGTCGCGTTCATGTTGCACTGCGATCAGGCGCTGGCGGAGTCGGTCTATCGTTGCGTGATCCTGAGATGCTTCAAGACGCGAAATTTCTTGCGCCTGATGATCGACGGTCTCTTCGCAGACCGACAGCAGATACTGGTTCCGGGCCTGGGCACCTTCCAGATCGTGTATCTGACCTTGCTGTTCGGCCAGGGTCTCTTCGGATGTCTTCAGCCGGGATTGGAGGTTGTTAACGGTCGTGCGGACGAAGTCGCGCAGGGGTGCAGCTCGCTCGCGGAACCACTCAATCTGCTGCTCTCGGTAGGCGAGCTTACGTGCGACGCACTCGTTGCCGGCGGGTGGAGTCTTCAAGTACGGAAAGTGAGTCGTTCAGCACGACTATTTCCTCCTGCTGTGTGCTAATGGTCTCTTGCTGCGTACGAATCGTCTCCTGCAGCGCTCGTATGGTCTCTTGCTGCGCGTAAGCCTGGTGGACCACCGATACCAAGTTGTCGACCGCGGAACGATCGAGGGATGAGCTGCCACTTGCGGTCATCTCCATGATCAGCCTCGCAGAAGAAGTACAAGAATGGATGATCACGAGGGCTTGATCGAGGACGCTACGGTTGAATGATTGGCAACGCTCCGCTCACCTGCGACTCACTCGAAGGAGACAGGGTAGATTGATGGGTGCAGATTGCACTACCGATGACGTCATGATTGATGGATATCGACCTTGATCGAGGCCATCATGACTAATAGTTAGCAAGTGGCAACGATATGATCGATCCCCGCCCCAACCGGTGTCCGACTGGGACGGGGTTCAAGGGCGGCTGTGGTAAAGCGTACCGCAAAATTGGTACGTAATTAGGGGCATAATTATAGGCACCCCTATAGGCGTAGCTGTGGTAGAGGGTACCACAAATTTTGTCGGTACCATAGTAGGTACAAAAGGTGGTACGATAGTGGGCACCACAGTCGGTACCACAGTTGGTACCCAGACGGTACAACTGTTGACACAACGGTGGCGGACAGGGACGAGGCGTGGATAGGACGTCTCAGACGATGCGACAACTGGCAAGGTTACCTGACGGTAACCCGAAGGTAAGCGGGGAATGGTCGACAAAATGTGTAGGAATGGGTAGTTCTGATTGGTTGATATTAGGGTTTTGGTAGATATTAGGATATAAGCAATAATACAGTTCTCTTTTTGCGTACGATCGCGCCGATCGCTTACAGGGATGTCAACTTATGGCCTCCCTGCTACTACCAAATACCTCTACGTCCCGGGCGGGAGCACTTAGTGCATTTTTGTCCCACCGGTAGGCGTAGAGTGTGAGAACTCACCTACAACTCCGCCCGCTGTGTCAGCGGTTCTTATTTTAAAGGTTTTTTTGGTCTCGGGAACGTGATCAAGCAGTGCGCCCTCACCTCTTCCCTCATTGGTCCACGTTTTGGCCCCTAGTGTTCGGCTTCTTTAAGCGCCCCACGGGAACACTAGGCGGATTTTAGTGGTAATCGTCGATCAGCCCGTCGAGCGCGCTGATCGACCGTCCCTCTAAGGCTTAAGTCCAGAATACATGGTATTTTTGGGGATTCTAGTGACGAATTAAGCTTAAGGAGGGTCTCTGATCGGGCAGTGAAGATTTCCGCTGCCTGATCGAGTACCCCTCCACCGATCACCGCCCTGATCGACACTCTGCAACTCGCGATCCGCGCTCAGCTGCTCGAAACTCGCGCCAACCAGCTTATCAGCGACTTTTAGTACCTGATCAAGCCTGATCAAGTCTGATCGCC
>CM047580.1:36987068-37036031 GCA_026184515.1 Peronosclerospora sorghi | reverse complement strand
AAATTAGCCGTGAGCGAGTTGGCCGTCGCGAGTTGGCCGTCGCGGGTCACTCTTGATTGGTAAAAAATTCCACTTATTTTTCCACATTCATACCAATCACAAACAAATTAGCCGTGAGCGAGTTGGCTGTCGCGAGTTGGCCGTCGCGAGTTGGTCGTCGCAAGTCCCTCTGATTGGCTGAAAATATCTTTTCCACAATAAAATTCTTGACCACTTGAAAACATTCGAGAATACCCAAGCTGGTCAACTGGAGCAGCCGAGGGTGCATAACTTTTCGTTGGCTTCACCTCCATGAACGGGCCCACCGTTGTACTAGTAAGTTGCGCCTATGTCTTGACTCCCTTATGTACTGCTGACAGTTCGTCTTCACAGTTTGCTTGCCTTGTTATATCATGTGCCCTAGCGCCCCTTTGTTGTTGAGTATGAGACCAAGGGCGCATGACTTTTCGGTGGCTTTACCGCCAGACATGAGTCCGCCGTTATGCTGGTAGGTTATGCCTGGGTCTTGGCTGTCTTTTGTGGTGCTGATGATTGGTCTTCGTGGTCTGGTTAACGTGCTATCTCATGCGCCCTAGTGTTTCTAGCCGCGGAACATTATGTTGGACCGTTCATGGAGCTGAGGGTGCATGATTTTTCGATGGTTTAACTGGCATGAGGCTATAACCCAAACGACTATGTTGAAACATGATGTAGGAGCAAGACGCACCATTTGATACCAGCGGTGAATAATAACCGGAAGCATCGCGCTATCAGCACTATTCCACACTGAATGCTCACATTGTTCGTATAATGAAGACCCAACACAATTTTTGCTGCTAATGTTCAGTGTTTGAAGAGGTCACCAGCATAAAAGGCAACATAGTGCTAGCATGTAGGGTGTTGGCGTAGTAAAAATTATACAGTGAATTTATAACTACCGCCGACCATCTCTTATATTCGATAAACATAAAATTTATTTCCACTTCACCACAATCGCCCCTTGCGTAACTTCAGCGTACGCGAGCAAAAGGAACGCACATACGCACGCCTGGTCCAAAATTCTTACTTAAATCAATACAACTTCATACATCAATTTCACTCAACTCGAGTTGGCCGTCGCGAGTTGGCCGTCGCGAGTTGATCGTCGCGAGTTGGCCGTCGCGAGTCCTTTCTGATTGGTCGAACGGTCTCACTTAAATCAGTACAACCTCAAACACCAATTCCACTCAAACCCTCCATAATCCGATCAATCGAGTTGGCCGTCGCGAGTTGGCCATCGTGAATCCTTTCTGATTGGTCAAAAATTCGTTTCCTTAAAATGTCAACATCACACACCGATTCCCAGCCTGCTATATCCACTCTCCACACGTAATGCGCGCGCTCTCATTCCTCATGCATGAACTTCTAGTCTCCAGACTAATCACAGTATATGACCCCATTCTGTAGACACCCTTTGACCCAGTGAATCGACTTCTGCTTCTTCCTTCCTTCATATACAGTGTCTTTCCCATGCAACAGGTGGCTCCCTCCCTGGCTCCTCATCCTGGTGAACCCACTTATACTCTCCAAATATATTCTTCACATCGTACGTTCTGTCTTATTCTCATCTCATCAACGCCTAACTCCTTGAACTGTAACTCAATTTCTTCTGCATTCCTCTGATTTCCATACAAGTTCTGCCCGTCAATTGCCCCAAATCGATATACTTTGTCATAAGGTTATCAACGGCATTCAGGTTTATCACCCCATGGCTTATTGTAGTAACATCTTGTGGCTCTGCACAAATTTGTACCCAATAGATTCTTTCGATATCTCTTGTACATTCACCTTCGATGTTCAGGTTTCCTTCTTTTTATTTTACAATGCACGTACAGGTTTCACACCTTTTTCACCCTGACAGGTTTCTCTTCGTACGATCCTTAATTTTGCCGCACAGGTTTCACACCTTTTATACCCTGACAGGTTTCTCTTTGTACGGTTTTTGGTTGTTGCCGTACAGGATTCACACTTTTTAATACCTTGATTGGTTTCTCTTCGTACGACACCATTTTCATTATGTATTTTCGTGGTTGGTTGATATCAGATGTACAGGTTTCACACCTTTAGCACCCTGACAGGTTTCTCTTCGCACGATCTTATTGTTGTCGTACAGGTTTCACACCTTTAGCACCCTGACAGGTTTCTCTTCGTACAATCTTGTTCTCATTGTCTTGTCCCCATATTTGATTGACAATATATGTACAGGATTCGCACCTTTTAATACCTTAATGGTTTCTCTTCGTATCATCTTGTTGCTGCGGTACAGGTTTCACACCTTTAGGACCTTGATAGGCTTCTCTTCGCACGATCTTCATCTTACATGGATTCCACATCTCATTATTAATTCATCGAGAATTAATAGGCTCAATTTTCATTATCGTTAAAGTTAAACATGTCACGCCAATAAACGTTAACGTGTAACTTGTTTACTCCACATATTCAAACCAATTCCAGTTCTCGTTTACACATGTATCTTTGGTTGTATTTTTGTTTTCTCTTGTTATGCCACCTAATGCAACCAACTCGGGTCCGCATTCTACTTATCACAACCAACATGGGTCCGTGATAGGGATGTACTACATCTTCTGGGGCTTTGTCTTTCTTATTTTCTTTGTCGTTTTCTCTTGTTATTTTCTTGAATATCTTGACGCTTTCGTCTCTTGTTTCTTATTTCATGAGGAGTCTACAGTTCAGCCTCTGTAGTGTCCTCTTCGGCTGTCTGAGCTGCGTAATGCCGATTCTCCCACTCTCGTTGAGCATCAAACTCATACAATAAAACGGTGCAGGAAAGATTGTCTTCTGGCTCCCAAGTCATCTAATCGGTGTCCTTCCACTTGACATAATACTCCTTTGTTCGACGTCCATTCCTTGTTCGCTGTTTAACCTGACAATACAATTCGTTCTACTTCCCACTCATCATCATGACCTGGTTCATAGCAAGAGTCCTCAGGGAGTAACGCCTCGTCCAATTCAAGTGTGTCCTCAACCTGAAGTCTCTCCCGAGGTCGTCTCATTTTATTGATGTATGGTTTTAACCTGGCAATGTGCACAAGCGGGAATATTCGACTTTCACCAGTAGGTATCACTAGCCGGTACACCATGTCGTTTATCCGTTCATCTACTACATATGGTCCATGCCATAAATGCGCCAACTTCCTGACCAACCCTGGTTTAACCAGATCATGATACAGCCAAACCAATTCACCTGGTTGATACGCCGTTTTGGTAGTTGACCACACTTTAGTCGCTACCGCGTCATTATGACGTTGGGCTCTATCTTTCATTATCTGTTACTGGATAATAGCAGCCTGTGCCTGCGCTCTCATATACTTCTCAGTTGTATCCAACCTCCCCTCTAATGCATTTCTTTCCGTGATTGACGTATCTTTGGGTGGTATCATTGCTTCAAATGTATTTCTGGGTTCCCAGCCATGTACCAAGTAAAATGGAGTTTGATGATGCTGAAGATCCACTTAAGTATTCAATGCAAATTCTAAGGGAGCCACGTATTCATCCCAATCTCTCTGTTCCGGATCTGTGATGTAACATTTGATTGCCCTGACCACTGTTTGCACCGATCGTTCTTGTTTCCCATTGGCTTGCGGTCGGTATGCTAACGTTGGTCTCTGCTTCTTCTTCAACATAAGATTGAATATCCTGAAAACCAAACTCATGAATCGTGGATCTCTATCATTTCTTAACATTTCTTGGGCTCCAAACCTCTTATACACTCCCACCATATACGCTTCTGCTAAAATTTTCGCAGTGGTTGTGCTCATTGGAATTAGGATCACATACCCAGAGAACAGACATATAAAGTACAACAACGCTTCATGGCCCATAGCAGTTTGTGGTAATGGCAATGCGAAATCCATCGCTAAATTTGGAATGGTCTTGACGCTATGATGTTTCCACTAGTGCGCCCCTGGTATCTTGGCCTCCCTTTTGCGGTGGCACAATCTTCGCACGCTGCAACATAACTTTCAATGTGGGCATACATCCCTCGCCAATAATATTTGAGCCTCAACCGAGCATAATCCTTTCCGACTCCTTGATGTGCTCCACTTCCGATCTCCACATGATATGCATGTAGTATATCTTCTTGCAATATGGTCGGTACCACCAATATCCACACATATTCTTCGGGTTTATCTTGAGCTTTCGAGACATAGTAAAGGACACATTTATTATCCAACACGTAAGTGAGCGCATGTCGAGCTATCTTTTTCCACTCACTGGCGGAATTTATCTGATCATCATCCCCTCGTAGATACGCCATGACTTTGCTACATCACTCATCCTGTATCTGGGCTGTTCCAATCCGTTCAATTCGAATAGCTGGGGCATTTTCATAGGGATCATTATCTACTTCATCCTGAGGTTCTTCAGATCTAGCCACATCAGTATCCACTGCGTGTAAATCACCATTAGTGTCCGCCCCTTGTCCAACAATGACATTCTTTTGGTGTTGGGGCTGCCCATTACGAGAGTTTACCATACTTCGCGTGAGAACAAACACTTGCGGCGATGCATAATCATCATGCACCCATATATCATTCGACTTCGTTTCAATTTTCCCCCCATTATTAGAAGTGGTGCCATAGTGTCACAGAGTGGTTTTTCAGTTGTCTCTTGAGCATCATCTGCAGTGGCATACAACAAGTCTAGCAGACGATTTAGCAGCTGCAGATCCGTTTTTCTCTCCTCTCTGATAATTTTCCCTGCCCGCTGCTCTTTCATTGCACATTGAGTCAAAAAAAATCAGCTGCTTGATTATACTTGCGAGCCACGTGTATCAGGCTGACTGCTTCGAATTTCTCTATCAGTGAACGCACTCTGCCCAACCAAACCAATAGTGATGCATGATTGCAGCGTAGATCTCCATGTACTTGTCCAATAACCAATCTAGAATCCCCACACACAATTGCTTTCGTTACATTATGATCTTGTGCGAGCTGTAATACATGGATTAGTCCGTGATATTTACTCTCATTCACGGTAAGGTTATCTTGAATCCCATATTCTGCTGCCACTACTTCCCAGGTTGGTAACTCCCACACTATCATGCCAAATGCTCCTTTCGGGTCATTTTTAAGACGCACTGCACCATCAAACGATAGCACATATCCGGTGCTATGACGTTGTAGACTAGGAATTGTCTTATTTGATCGGCACATCTTTCAACGATTTTAACGGAGCGATATCTTATAGCACTTCATTCATCTTTTCTGCGGGCACAATGGACGCGGCTATAAAGCAGGTAATCCCACAGCTTCATGATTCGTTCGTATGATTTCCAATGACCACGGAGACAACATTACTGTCCATTGGATTCCTCTGCCTGTCAGACTTTTTTGGAGTGAACAGCCATCGCATTGTAGAATATCTTTCATACACTATTATATGCTGTCCAAACAAAATGTGACTGGCATTATGTAACGTTTTTAGCAACGCTAGCACCTTTTGTTCTGCCCCGGTATATCTCGTTTCAACATCTTTGAAAACCTTGCTAACGTAACGCACTGGGTGCAGTATCCTATCATAATCTTGACACACTGTTGCTCCGAACGCCCATGGATTGGTATATAGCACTATAATCAATGGTTTTGATCGTTCAATATGTCGTAACAAAGGTGCATTCACCAGACGATCCTTAAGCAACGAAAACGACTTTTCAGCGTGCTTCAGTTGTGTACCATCCTTTAACTGTAGTTCGGTTAACTCATACAGAGATGCAGCTAGTGTTGCAAAATTATCAATAAATTGTTGGTAATATATCAAACTTCCAGTGAATCTTTGAACTCCTTTTAATGTCCGTGGGAACGCCATTTTGACAATCGAGTCCAAATTTCGGGGGAATGCTTTAATTCCTTCTGCATAAATACGATGGCTCAAAAACTCCACACCGTGTTTGCCAAACGCACTCTTCGGCAAACTTATAGTGATCCGCCAATATTTGAATGACTCCAGGAGATTCTTAAGCATGATGCACAATGTATCCCAACTGCTTGCACCAAAAGTAATATCATCAATATATGATCGCCTCCCAATAATAGGTTGTTCATCAGTCATCACTACTTGGCCGTTATGGAACACGTCTTGAGTGATGGATACGTCTGTTTCCAACACATGTGCCCCTTCACTTTCATTATCCATGACTGACTTGCCACCCAGAAGTTTACAGTTTATTCCCATCTGTCGTGACCGCCGTACCATTGTCCACAAAGCGTTATCCACTATACGCTGATATATCTGTGGAGCATTCTTAAGCCCTTGAGGCATCCGAAGCCATTCGAAATGTCCTAAGGGGCAAATAAATGCTGTGATCAACCGAGCTCTCTTGGTCATCGGTATAGCCCAATACCCACTCGCATTATCCATTGAACACAACCATCTTACTCCCTCAAAATTGTCCAGTAAATCATCAATTAACGGCATAGCATACACCATCAATCTTGTCTTCTCATTCACTGACCGGTAATCAATACACAGCCGTATGTCGGTTTTGTTCTTTTTTGACACTATGACGATCGTTGATGCCCAAGCAGACTCCGAATACCTAATTAGTCCGGCCTGTAATAGGCCTCGTATCAATTCATACAATTTAGGTAATAGTGTAGGCGGTACTCTTCGTGCTCTTTGTGCAATAGGTGCGTTGTCACCAACATCCACATCACAGACTACACCCTTAGCTGGAGGTGGTAGCGCATTACCAGAACTTATAAAACCATCAGCATACTCAGACAACAAGGCAAGTAGATTATCTTCTTGTTCTTTAGTAGTAACTCCTGGTTCTCCTACGTCTACAGTAGTCATATCCGGTGGTTTCGATTGGACTTCTATCTACTTTTGGAATGAGTGCCAGCTGTTATTCCATAGCTTCAGCCGCCATCTCAACTCCTTCATGCAAGTACACCTCTCTTTCCAATTTTTTCTGATCCACCTTCATTGGATCTATTGCATCCATTACATACGCAGCAGGAGGTTTATCTCCAACAGTTCTCACGGCGTGCACGTTAGTCCAATTGATCGGTGTGTTAGCGCTCTCCATCACTTGTGTATGCACTTGTAGATATTCTTCTGACTTTAGATCTGCTTGTGTCATTAACGGCAATGGTTCTTCCCTGGGAATCTGACAACTTAAGTCTTTCAAGTTCAAAATTACACCTGCCTTGACCAAAAAGTCTGTACCCAGTATAGCTAGCGCATGTGTATCAATACTAGCGATCCACATATCACAGGTGAAAACCACTGATGAGACCATGCGAACTTTGACTGCAGCCACACCTATTGCTCCAATGGTACTGTCTGTCACGCCACAAAAGCTAGTTGGGGTATCAAACATCCGAACCGCTACTTGTAGCTTCCGTGCCACATTGGTATGTAAAACGGATATGTTTGCGCCTGAATCCAACATTAATGGTAATTCTAGACCATCAATGGCCCATTTACAAAGACTTGGGTTGAAGGATGTTTTTCTTCCCTTGGCCGTTGCCATCCATCTAGTTCTCCCACATTTTTATCCATCCGTGTGACACATGCTGAAGTCTCTGTTACTTTGTCACTTACCATTTGTTCAGCTTGTATCCTATCTCCACTGGAAGTAGCTTGTTTTCTTATTGTTTCTTGTGCTTTCTTATTTTCTTGATCCTCATCCAAAGTGAGTGATCCATCCATATAACATGTATCATTTTTCTTGGTTTTCTTCTTTCCTTGATCTTCATCCAAAGTGAGTGATCCATCCATATAACATGTATTGTTTTTCTTAGTTTTTCTTCTTTGCGCAGGGTGACAGAGGTGTCGCTTCAATTTCACTTGATAATGCCCCCCCCCTTTTCTCTCGACAGTGGTTGCAATGCACTGTGGGGCTAGGCGTTTAACTTCTCCGCCACCTGAGCTTTAGTCAATTCCCCTGACTTCAACTTAGCACGCATCTTGGCCATCTCCTGAATGAATTTCCGACAATACTTCGCATCATGTCCAAAGTTGTCGCAATGCTCACACTTCACCAATTTCCAACAGTGGCTCTTGTCATGTCCCCGTCGGTTAAAGTGCTCACAAATCACAACATGATCATTAGTAGGGTTTGTTGGTGCTTCCCCGCCCATCGCATGTACGCTAGGTTGCGGGTCCTCATACACAGCATCAGCATTCTTACGCGCATCTACCTTCTTTCCAGTCCTCATAAGGCGCGCTTCATGTTTAATTAACAATTTTTCTAGCTCTTCAATGTGTGAGAACGTGATATAGTGGTACTGTATCTGTATAGTGCGATCATGGATGGTATCAAAGAACTGTTGAATGTGTTCTTCCAATAGGGAGGCATTGAACGCATTTCTAAAATCCATCCCTGCTCGCAACGCTGCTGCGTTTAATCGGTATAGATATGTAGTATCCAACTCATCGTGTTTCTGCGTTAATCTTGAATACATAACTCGAGGCGACACTTTGTCCACAAAAAACTTCTTTTGGAAAAGCGCAATCACCTTACTCCAGTCATATTTTACCGAATCGGCTAGTTGTTCGTACCACCATGATGCTGTACTTGTCAAGCTGTCAACAAACATTCCCAGACGTTGACTATCATTCCAATGTGATATATTAGCAACATGTGAGAATCGAGCGACCCAAGCCCGTGCACTTCCGGCATCCTGCCTATTCCCATCAAAAGGTTTTATCTCAGTGTTCTGAATGATGGCTGTAACTGGTTGAGGTGAGGGGTACCATGCATTTGCACTTCCACCAGGTATACCATACCCTGGGGTACTATGAGGCATTCGTGGCTGCGTAACCAGTGTTTGATATGAAGCACTAGGCACCCCTCTCGGTATATTGGGTGTGCGAATAGTCGACAAGGCTGTTGTGACTTTAGCTAATTCTTCCAAACTCAAATATCCATCTTGCATCATCTTCACCAAATTATCTACCACTGGATCTTGTTTAGATGCAGCCATCCTTGAACCCTGTCTATGAGCTTCCACCCCTGGTTCTTGCTTAATCCCAGCTGATCTGGGTGTGGACATGATTTCATCGCCATCAGATGAAAACTCCAACTTCTTTTTAGTTTTTGCAATTTTTCTGGGCAGCAACTGTGGTATTTCATCAGACTCACTTCTGTCAATGAGCTCCAACATACCCAGTGGTTTAGACTCCCTTACTGGTGTATGTACATTATCTGCTATTATGTAATAAGTGGGAATGATATTGTAAGTTTCTTCCCGGTATACCATTAATGATGTTTCCCACTGATTTTCTGCTAATAGGAAAGACATCATCAGTCCAATATCTCCTGCAGTCCGTGCCAAATCGTAATCACACGCACTCTCAAACTCATCCCGTCTGATAATCTCATACCCCAATTTTGGAAACAAATCCTCCAGTGCCAGCACAGAGGCTTGTGAATTCCCAAATGTAGTGAGATCTTCTCGCATCCTAAAGTTGGGTGCAGCCTGCTTCACCTTACGTATCTCAAATAACGAAAACCAACAGCTCGAATCACCTGGTAATCTGAGCACCTGTTGTTGATATTGCGTCATCTTTGCACATGCTTCAGAAAATGTGTAAGTCCTGTTGGTATCATCATCTGATTATTCCAGTGTAAAATGGATATCGGATCATCTTCTTGTCGTACTAATGCCATTGTGTAAGTTTAATCTGAAGGTCGACGTTAGTCCCGGATCGCGTCACCAGTTGTCGTGAAGGAGTTGAAAATTTTAATAATCCACTTAATCAACAACACAAAGAGGTAAAAATCCTGTTCCTCCTTGCTTTACTTCCCGGGTGCTTAATACTACCGCCCGAACCAACAAATCAATCAAACACACTAGGAACACACTTCCCAAAAGCAGTTCCAGGCTGCCCTCAACACTAGATAGCTTTAAAGGCTGCTGCTCCACTTGCTTACGCGTTCACGCAACGGTTGCTTTTTATTAAACTTGGTTTTTGTATAGGTACAGTAGAGAAGGTTTTAGAAGGCCGCCAGAGATCTTTGTAGTTCAGGGGAAATTTGATTCTATTAAAAGTTACTAAGTCCTAAATCGAAGTCAGTCGCCTTTCTTTACTTACTACTTCTTGGTTACTTCAACGCTGACTTCAATACAACTTCATACACCAATTTCACTCAACGCGAGTCGGCCGTCGCGAGTTGGCCGTTGCAGGTCTCTCCTGATTGGTCAAAAATTCCACTTATTTTCCACATTCAAACCAATCACAAAAAATTAGCCGTGAGCGAGTTGGCCGTCGCGAGTTGGCCGTCGCGGGTCACTCTTGATTGGTAAAAAATTCCACTTATTTTTCCACATTCATACCAATCACAAACAAATTAGCCGTGAGCGAGTTGGCTGTCGCGAGTTGGCCGTCGCGAGTTGGCCGTCGCGGGTCACTCTTGATTGGTAAAAAATTCCACTTATTTTTCCACATTCATACCAATCACAAACAAATTAGCCGTGAGCGAGTTGGCCGTCGCGAGTTGGCCGTCGCGAGTTGGCCGTCGCAAGTCCCTCTGATTGGCTGAAAATATCTTTTCCACAATAAAATTCTTGACCACTTGAAAACATTCGAGAATACCCAAGCTGGTCAACTGGAGCAGCCGAGGGTGCATAACTTTTCGTTGGCTTCACCGCCATGAACGGGCCCACCGTTGTACTAGTAAGTTGCGCCTATGTCTTGACTCCCTTATGTACTGCTGAAAGTTCGTCTTCACAGTTTGCTTGCCTTGTTATATCATGTGCCCTAGCGCCCCTTTGTTGTTGAGTATGAGACCAAGGGCGCATGACTTTTCGGTGGCTTTACCGCCAGACATGAGTCCGCCGTTATGCTGGTAGGTTATGCCTGGGTCTTGGCTGTCTTTTGTGGTGCTGATTATTGGTCTTCGTGGTCTGGTTAACGTGCTATCTCATGCGCCCTAGTGTTTCTAGCCGCGGAACATTGTGTTGGACCGTTCATGGAGCTGAGGGTGCATGATTTTTCGATGGTTTAACTGGCATGAGGCTATAACCCAAACGACTATGTTGAAACATGATGTAGGAGCAAGACGCACCATTTGATACCAGCGGTGAATAATAACCGGAAGCATCGCGCTATCAGCACTATTCCACACTGAATGCTCACATTGTTCGTATAATGAAGACCCAACACAATTTTTGCTGCTAATGTTCAGTGTTTGAAGAGGTCACCAGCATATAAAGGCAACATAGTGCTAGCATGTAGGGTGTTGGCGTATTAAAAATTATACAGTGAATTTATAACTACCGCCGACCATCTCTTATGCGATAAACATAATATTTATTTTCCACTTCACCACACACGGCACACACTTGGCCAGCGACGCGTCGACGATACTTTGCTCGAGTCAGTGCTTGACATCCACGTGCGCGTCGTTCACGCGCTCCAACGTTTCAATGCCTTGCTGCTCGAGCGCTTGTAACGCGGCATTCTCGTCCGCGCGCGACGCAATGGACATGAACACGTGCCACTGCGGCCAAAACCGAAGGTAGACGAGAAACTTGGCCACGACTTTAGACGCAGGACCACGTCCGTAAAGTCTCTGCGTGCATCTACCGCGCACTGCGCGTGCGCGTCCTGGATCGTACGAAATTCGCGCGCTAATTGATGCTTCACGAGCTCTGAGAACTCGTAGCTATCTCAGTGCGCGAGAAAGTAAATGAAAAAGATCTGCGTGTCACTAAACAAGCGCGTCACGGGATCCGTCGACGGCAGTGACGATGCACGCGGGGCATCATCGTCGAGCGCCCCGGCGCGTGGCTTTTTCGTTTCTGAACCCCAACGCGCGTTGCTTTGGTCTTTGGCCGGGAAAACCGACGATGCAATCTACACAGTCGATCCGGATGCTCAACCACGTGCTTGTCGCGTAGAATCTTCTGGACAAGCTCCTTGTCGCTCTCGCCCAGGGGATGCGAGCCCACTTGGATCAACTCGAGCACGATAAGCGTTCTGAGCCACCACTTGTTGGCCGGCAGAGCGCCCGCTAAGACCGTGCGCGCCCCCTGGCGCATGACGTCGGAACTCTCCATGCCGTTCCAACTGTTTTGTCACTGTTGAAAGTGCCGCAACAAGTTGAAAAACGCGTCGCGCACGTGTTCTCGATTCGTAAACACGTGCGCGTCCCGTGGCGACCGGAAATGCACGTGTGAGTCCGTCGTGTCATTGAACGGAAGCGCCACGTCCAAGACGGCGCTCTTGGCCACGAGTTCCACGGGCAACGGACATCCAATGCAAGCACTTTCGGCCAGGTGCTGCTCTTCCCGTTGCGTCGCGACGTGCTCGAGTCGATGACGTAACGCAGTCCACGCTTGGCCGTCCACGGTGGGAAGACACTTGAGGACAAGCGTCATCACGGGGGGCCCCAGACGTGCTCCCATGATCGTGACCTTGAGTAGGCTCATGATCAAATCCGTCAATAAGAAATTCTTCAGTTCCTTCATATAAAACGTCCTTGCCAGATCAGATTCTGATGGCGCCTTACTTGATCGACTTTCGTCGCTATCCGGACCAGGCGCCTTCAGCCACGCCTTCGGTTGGTCCGGGTCGTAGTATTTCACCACCGGCTTCCAATCCGGATCATTATAAACATGCAATAGGTGGATCACAACTTGCGTTGTGATCCGCAGGGGCTCCCGAAGGGGCCTTGGGAGGTGATTGAGGCTTTTCCTCCTTATTCTTATCAAGTTACATCCCCAGGTCCTGATGATCAGCATTTCCTTTCTTCTTCAGACATGACGACGGCGAACTGCCTTCCATCGTCACAACCACCTCCTCCTTTTCCACTTTGATCTTCTATTCTGCTTCCGCTTCCGTTTTCACGTCCGCATCAGCGCCATCTTGAGTAGATCGCGGTGATATCCCGCGTCGCCCAAAGATCCGGGCACGCGCACCATTGTGGTGGAGCGGCTGATCAAAGTTTTGACGCTTGATCAGGCGTTACCACGGCGCCCGGACTGCCGACTAACGGAGGGGGTCCTCCGGTTGTCCTTGACTGCTTGTGTTTCTGCTCACCTTGTGTACCCGACGGCTTGGGCGTGGGTCGCTCTCAAGGTGGTGGGGATGTAAACACGGCAATTCCTCGATGCAAGATTGGGGGAACTTGTAACGAGTTGACCTATGTGCTGATCAGGCGTGATAAGGTACAATGAAGCTTGAATCATGTGTGATCAGGTTTGATCAGCAGTGATCAGGCTTGATCAGGCTTTATAAGGCGCTAAAAGTCGTTGATCAGGTGTGATCAGGCTTGATCAGGCGCTAAAAGTCGATGATGATCAGGACCGCCGGCCTTTGATCAGGGGATGATCAGAGTCGGTGATCAATGTAGTCTATTTTGTATAAGTTGGCGCGATCTGCGTGTTGTTGATCACAGAGCGCAGTTGCAGATCGATGATCTTGTGGTGATCAGTGGAGGGGTACTTGACCAGGCAGCGGAGATCTTCACCACTCGATCACGGAGCCTCTGGAGTCTTAATCAGCTAACAGAATACCCTATCGAAATGTATTCTTAGCCTAGACCTACGAGGGGGGATCGATCAGCTACGGGATGGTCGGCAGTTTCCACTAAAAATCCGCATAGAGTTCCCATGGGGCGCTTATAGCAGCCGAACTTCTAGGTGCCAAACGTGGACCAATGGGGCAAGAGGTGAGAACACTTTCCCCAGAAAAAAACCTTTACAAAATAACCGCTGACACAGCGGGTGGAGTTGAGGGTGAGTTCCCCAGACCTTTACGTCTGCCGGTGGGCCAAAAAGTGCACTACGTGCTCCCGCCCGGGACGTAAAGGTTGCGTATGCAAAAGAGAGAGTGGCGCGAATAGATCACTCCCCCCCGGTGATCTTATCGATCGGACACAAAAAGAGAACTTCATTAGTGCTTATATCCTAAAATCTACGAAAAACCTAATATCATCCAATCAGAGCTACCCCTCCCTATGTGCTTCGTCGACCAGTCGACCTGATTTTTCCACTTACCATTAGGTAACTTTATCAGTTGTCGCGTCGTCCCATATGTCCCGTCCATGTCCCGTCCATGCTCGCCACAGTTGCGCCAACAGTTGTACCGACATTTGTGCCAACACTTGTACCGACTGTTGTGCCGACTACCGACTATTGTACCAACTATATACCGACTATGGCACCTAATAAGGTAACAAAGAAGGTACCAACTATGGTACAGACTATGGTACTGCAAAAAAATTGTAATATGCTTCACCACACTATAGCAACTAGTAGACATCGCGTGGTTACGAAATGGGAACACCGACGGCACAAAGACGATTGGCTGCGGTTCGCACAAGAGCAATCTCGTAAGGACATGAAGCTATCATATGTTAACTGTTTCGTAACGTATCCAGGTGCTACATTCGTAGCTCAGTAAAATCTATATTATCAAGGTTATACAAGCGCGCTGAGTTGTGCATCAGACATTTAGTGTTCCAAACCAGGTAAATGGGTCACACATTGTCTGAAGTAGTAAAGGTCTTTTGTTATGTTTATTGAAAGGGTGGATAAGTCATGTATGTCATTGGAGGCAGCACATATATTCCATAGAAATCTGGCAAAAAATATTTTTTTAGTAGAAGCGCTATGGGAACAAAGCGGTCCCATACAGGAGATCTTGTTGAAACTTGTTTCCATCCATCATAGCACAGTGGCGTAGTAAACTTGAGGTCGTAGATGTCGAATAATACAGCAATAATACCAAATCGTCTCAAGTCAATATCTCAGCAACCAATTACAGCTAGGTTGCGAGATTGACACCCGTAGAGAGATTAATATGCGTCTGACGAAGTATATTGAACGAGGTATTTCTTCAGTGCAAAGTTTATTGAGAAGTTATTAGCTAGCCTAACATGCATATGCATAAGGAGTTCAATGTATACTATGCCTCCAACAGCTGTTGTGTTACCTACATTACTTATCAGTGCGAAAATAGGCAGTACTCTGAATCGAGTACGGATACCGTATTTTTAGCAGCTAAAAAGTAAGAAATACAGATTGCTAGCTAAAACAAATAGTCCTACCGAATTTTAATAACTAAGTATACAGGCTATTTTTAACACCCTCTTCAATGTGTATTGCGAAAAATCACACATGTTGAAGGCAGAGCGCGGCGCGTAGCTCCTCGAACCTTGACGCAGGTAAAGCCTTGGTAAGTCCATCAGCTATAATATCTTGAGAGGAAACGTAGGTATCCTCGATAAGTCCAACCTCTAACTTGAAGATAATAAAATTGACTCGAATTTCGACATGCTTCATTTTTGAGCTTGTTTGGTCGCCCTTGAAAATCTTGATCGCTGCTTGGTTATCCATGCAAAGTTACATGGGAAGCTTCATCTTGACTTGCACTTCCTCAATGAGTTCTATAAAACCCAACAACATGACCACATTTGTCGAAGCCGCGTGCAATTCCGCTTTCATGGTCGATAATGAGACGGCACCTTGTTTCTTGCAAAGCCAAGCAACCAAAACGCCATCGAGAAAGATGAGTCAACCTGAGGTCTACTTTCTGTCACTTTTGTAACCTACGTAATCCGCATTGCTGTAATCCTTGATGCTTAACTCGTTGCTCTCCACCTCACTATGCCCCATACAAAACTTATGATGTTTCGTACCCTTGAGTTAACGCAAAATCTTCTTGTAAAGCTGCCAATCTGCGGTGGTGGGGGCATGGGTACGTCAAGTAGCCTTATGAACGGTGTATACAATGTCGGGTCTGGTTCAGCGAGCGATCCAGAGCAAGCTGCCGACCAAAGACTGAAAATCCTTGATAGTAGTTAAACCAGTACTTTTCAGAGGTTCGCTTGGTTGAAGCGATATGCCGTCAAAGTCCGTGCCGATCGGAGTGCGTAGTGCGTTGACACCTTCCATCTTGAAATCTATAATGACTGCATCAATCGTGCCTCTTGATCCAACTTGTATCCGGAGTTGTCGTCAAACGTTACTCGCATGCCGAGGAATTTTGATATCTTACCGAGGTTTTTAATCTCGAGGCACTTCAAAACTTAGAAAAAATACTCCACGAGCTCCTCGTTTGTACCAGTTACTAGCAGTTTATCAACAAAGATGCCTATATAACGGTTTCACCATTTAAGTGCTTGACGTATAGACACATGTCCGTCAAGCACTACGAAAAATTCAAATCCAGCAATTTTCCAGGAATCAAAAGATTCCATAATCGTCCCACCTGCTTGAGGCCGTAAAGCGTTTTCTTGAGCTTTAACACCTTGCTTCATTGAGAACCTTGAACGTCCTCACTTGTCTGCAAATTCATGCCTTGGGGATGAACAGAAAGATGTCGTGCTCGTTTTCCTCTGCCTTGACATAGGCGTTTGGAATGTCCCCGTGCCTCGCAGGGACCTGCCACTTGGTCGCCAACGCCAAAACCAACTTCACGGTGTTCATGTCGATAACGGCAGCAAACGTTAAGGTGTAGTCGATACCAAAACGTTCCTCGTTGCCACATGCAACGAATCTAGCCTTAAACCGTTCAATTTCGCCATCTTGGTCCAGTTTCTTCTTGAACATCCACTTGGTGTGAAGGGGTAGAAAATATTGAGGCTTGTCAACGACGCTCCAAACTTCGTTACGCTCCAAAGCATTCAGATCCTCCTGAACTGCAATCGTCCACTTGTCCTTGTTAAAGGACTTCATCGCCTCGTTAAAACTTTTAGGGTCCATTTCACTGACGAAATGTACCGACCCATCGTCTTCGACTGCACTTGGAGTTTCAGTATTATCTCCATCAATATTAGTTGAATCTTCATACCTGGACTTGGAAACACTTTGCGTAACTCTGCGCTCGCGTTGCCAACTCATTTTCTTGCGAGCCTTCATCTTCTTGGGGGTTGGAGCAGTAGTCACATCCCCCCCCCCCCGATTGACGATCTACCACCATAGTTTGTTGAAGTGTACGGTTTTGGCCAGGGGTCAGAGTTTCAACGTTTTGATATGTTGAGTGACAACAATCTTACGTTCACTCTTAAGTTAAACCTTAAACCCCTTGACCTCTTCGCTTTTGCCAACCACAAACGCAACCTGGGCACGATGTGTTAGTGAATCCTTTCCAGGATTTCTATACACAGTGCAGATAGAACCGAAAGCAACAATCTCACCAAGGTTGGGTTGTTTGCTTGTCAGCACCTCCAAAGGCGACTGGGGCGAGAGTTCGAATTACTCGGGCTGATTTTCAATATATATGCTGCATATTGAACCTTATCGCCCCAAAAAGTAAGCGGCAAACCACTAGCGAACAGCGTGCACCTCGCCATGTTTATAAGGCTTCACTTACTTGTCGCTCAACACCAGTTTTAATTGAGAAACCATCCAGTTTATTATATTCTTACCCACCATCGGTACGTAATATGTGAACTTTGCAGTTAAACTGCCGTTCGAAAAAAGCCATGAAATGTTCAAATTTCTTGGACGCAACATCTTTTGTTTTGGCGAGAAAAACACGCACCTACCTAGATTTATGATAAAAGAAGTTGATCATGTATCTGTTGCCAAGGCGGTCTTTGGGGTAATTGGACCTTTTAGGTCAGAACATATGACACCACCGTACGATCAATCGGTGAATTGGTGCCTCTGTCCTTGAAATACCTCTGTGGTGGAGTCAAGTTCGAAATCGAATACATTTGTATCGACAACCTGACCACCACCATCGTGCCCAGCCTTCCAACCTACGAGGGGGTACCCCGCGGACCTCCATTCGAAATCTGGTCCGATCGTCCGCTGCTGGCAGACGACCGGTCATCATCCAAAGACACTTGGTCCGATTCACTTAAGTTCATATCACCTTGTGTACCCGATGGAATGGGCTAGTTACACACTCGGTGGATCGGGATCGCAGATCTATCTGATTCGGTCTTGAATATTAGACCGTGCTGGCTAGGTGTACCTAGGGCGGAACTCTTCACCCCAGGTACGTACAGACCAGAAACACTTCCAAAAGATAAATTCCAATAGGTCGATCGTCCAAACGATCTAGACCTGACCAATACGAAATAATAGAGGGTAGACCAATCAACCGGTCTAGCCCCTGACCAATATGAGAGAAGACCAAAACCGATCTAAACTCCAACCAATGTTACAATAAGCCAATATGTCCACGTAAAGACCCAATATGCCCGTGAAACTCCACAAACGATATCTCCACGTAAAGACCAATCCAGTGAATAGCGCGTTCCAAACGTACTTGAGTCAAAGTGTCGAGATCGCCAAATCGTACTCCCGTCGAGGGACTTCCGGTGGCCAAAGTGCGCGTGCGGCGCGTCCAAACCGGGTATAATAGGCAAGAGGGGATAATTCAACCCTCTGCCCCCAAACACTCCGCGGCGGGCGGAGGCGACTAGTGTACGTGAAAAGAATAACGGCGACCCCTTGCTGCGGTGTAGACCAAGACCAGAAGAGGTTTTTGCCACTTATTCCTAGACCAAAATACTTTTACTTGGAAAATCCGCAACCAAAAGATTCTTACTTGGAAAATCCACAACTAACCAATAATACTACCTCCCTATGGTCCCTAATGTACCCACACAAAATTATGTAAAATACCCAATGTCAGGTGACTCACCCAAGACCTGCGTTCTTGATACTCCTTGAATCTGATAGGCTAAAAATCCCCCTTGTTTAGACCAATCGGAAACTCGACCAACTGCCTTGACCAAAAGTGACCAAATTTGTGGTACACTTCACCACACCTCGGATTTTTTGTCTGCTTTTCCTGGGCACAGGTCAGACAGTTCATCTTTTTATGGTCCGTCAGTTCGATGAATCTCGAAGAACCCTTATCCAAGCGTTCTATGGCATCGTAATTCAGATGTCCAACTCGTGCATTAAAATGCATTAACGACCCTTTTTGGACATCTGTTTGTCGAGCCGATTCGGTTTCATTTTCTTCAATAATGGCCATAACGGCCGGAAAACGAGTCTCATCATTGATAATCACCGAGACATTCACCGTTATGACCTTGTTGGTCTTTTGGATTTTAAAATCTGAGATCGGGTGGATGTATGTAATAACATACAATTGTTATTGACATAGGCCATCTCACACCCTTTCGCCTCCAAAAGACCATACGACAAGATTTTTTCGCGAAATTTTCCACGTAATAGACGTTATCCACTCGCACCGTCTTTGGCTTACCATTGGCGTGGATTTTTATCAAAATCCAGCCTTTAAACGTAATTCCCACCTGTTTTCCGTCAGCCTGGAAACACGTGCCGTCAACTGGTTCGGTATCACGCAGATACTTTCGCTGATTGACCAAATGCATGCTGGCAACGGAATCAAAGTGTTTGAAACTGATTTGGGGGCAAAATTCGAAACAGCCAGCGAGAAATCGATCTTTATTTCCGGCTTGTTTGGACATTTCGGTATAATATGACCTACTTTGCCACACCCATGACACTTCACCACTTTTTTCTTCTCCTCGACCAAATTCACTGGCCCTCACAGTACTTGTTTCGCCTTCGAGTGCTTGAGCAAAGTGCGTTAACTCTTCAGCGTGTGGAAGAAAATCAGTCCGCGTATGATCGTACTTAGCCATCAAAATTGTCTTCAAATCAGATGAGGCATAATGGACCACATAGTCCAGTACGAGCGGCTCACTGTCCCAACTGCCTCGGATATTTGAACCATGTAAAGAAAATGTTCGTTCCACGAACAGCTTGGGGCTCTTCCGACTGGTGAACAATTTCATCGCCTATGTAGAGGTGATGGTTGTATGAAATGCATTAAGAATATTATTTATCAAGTGCACGAGAGTGGGCGATTTGTTCCACCATGTGTTTACCCGTTGTAGTACTTTTCTGCTGTACCACCAAGGTAGTGGCCTAGCAAGTCCACTTTGATTTCCTCGCTCCAATAGTAACCGCAGGCAGATTCAGCAATCGAAATCTTCCGGATAAATCTTGTTCCCCAGTCCTTGAAACCCGCTCCAAGTCCGCGGTACACCTCGGTACGATCAAAAATCTTGATTGAGATCTTGCACTCTTTTGCGGAAGGGGTATTGAATGCCGGGGGCCGATTTTCCATCGGTGCACCCGTACCAAAGTTATTAGGTGTATATTCAGATGCACCTCTGGTTTCTTCTCGGGAGTGCTTTCAAGCGACTCCATCCGCATACGCGTACCCAGAAGCATCGAGTTGTTGAAGCCAGAGTTTTTAAGCTTTGGTTGGACCCTGCTAGCCTCGAGCTTATCCATCCGGTCACACAACTTCTGGAACATCTCCAGTATCTTCATCCCTTCGGCGCCCATCGCAGCCGGTTTTTCTTCCTGGGATCCGTCGTCGCTCGAAAAAACATGACCCTTTGAGCTCATAACCTGTTGAAACTTGTTTCCATCCATCGTAGCACAGTAGCGTAGTAAACTTGAGGTCGTAGATGTCGAATAATACAGCAATAATACCAAATCGTCTCAAGTCAATATATCAGCAACCAATTACAGCTAGGTTGCGAGATTGACACCTGTAGAGAGATTAATATGCGTCTGACGAAGTTTATTGAACCAGGGACTTCTTCTTATGCAAAGTTTATTGAGAAGTGATTAGCTAGCCTAACATGCATATGCATAAGGAGTTGAAGGTATACTATACCTCCAACAGCTGTTGTGTTACCTACATTACATATCAGTGCGAAATAGGTGGCGAGAGAACATTTGAACTGTGTCTCCCACAGTTGCGAAAAGTGGGAGAAGAGGAATTGACGAAAAACGTTGCAATTTCGGAATTTTATACCTAATAGAAGTAAAAAAAAAAGACCGTACTTACACAGGATCATTTCTATTGTGCCTTCTTTTCTACTTGGCTTTCCTAATAATAGAAGGAGTACGACTACGTTTGTACGTAATACAATATGCCAGCAAGTGCAGGGCGTGTCCGCATGCCGCACAACAACCGCATGCACAGCAGTGCCACGCTCAAGATGACGGGTATCTGGAAAGATACAATTGGTTACGATCCTTATGCGGCCGACAGTGAGAAGAAAGAGGCAAACAAGACCACGCACGAACAGGCCAAAGGGCTTATGGCACTCGCCAAACTTTCGAACACGTCGGTGGGTTGTCGCAATTGACCATGTGTATGCGAGTAAGAAGAGATAATTTATTTGCTTTTTGTACCGGAATAATATCATGTATTGTTAGAACGAGATCCGTGGCGCTTGCAAGAAAGTAAGAGTTAATGACGTCGCTATTTATTTGTGTAACTGTTTAAACATGTACTTTTATATGTTGTAGTGTGGAATGACCGGGCACTTAACATTTCAGTGCCGAAACCATTTGAGCATAGAGGAAAAACCGAGTACTGTAGCATCAGAATCATCTTCGTCCTCGGTAAAGCGTAAAATTGAAGAAGATAAAAACGAGAAAAGATCGTCGTCACGCCGTCTATCATCGCATGGTCGTAGCCGAAATCGCAGTCGTAGTCGAAAAGTACGACGTCGTGATCGGTCGGAACGTCGATGTCGTAGCCGTAGCACTGAAAGTCGTCATCGGAAGACCTCGTCAATGAAACGACATAGCTCAAGTCTTCAGTCGGGCAAGCGAACGACAAAGTCATAGTGGACCATCGATAATAAGAAGCGCTGGAGCTCGTTTAAGACAAAGATAAAAAGCTGAAGATTGTAAAAACGTCATCACCACGATTCGCGCTAATCTCACTCTAAAACGAAGCGACGTCAATTATCGAAATGTCGAGTGCCAAAATGACAGTCTGTTGATTAGATCTGCTACACGTTTTCTAAGCAATGTTCATGCCTTTTTCTTAAAAAGACACGCGGCGTCATTGTTTTGAGAAGACCTGAAGCACTTTCAGGATGCAATCGGAAGGGTCGGTGCAGTGAAGCCGAAGAGGTAGAAACAACGCAAAGCTTGTGTCTTTTAAAAAAAGTTGCTAAGACCCATTAATCGATGAAAAGAGTCCACGCACACAGAACACAAATCACCGTGTTTCAATTGTGTGGTGCACCGGCAGCTAAATTCTGAATATCTGACATCTTCTGCTACAGCATATCTCACATCATGAACTAGGCCACTGATTAGCTTCATTTTGTCTACGGTAGACAGCTCTGACTAGATGTACGGGTGCGCCAGAGTAGGGTAAGCCATCAAGCTTGGTAAAAAATACGATAGACTAACTTCACACTTGAGACATCTCGAATTAACTCGTGAAATCAGGATAAAATACCACTAGACATCTTCTGGAACCAGTCGAATTGCCTTTACCATGGTGCCCATAACTTTTACCCACAATGCGAGCAGCAGTACGCTCAACTTCTTGTGCACTCATGCCAATACACAGCCGACAACTCAATCTTCGAACACTACGAGCTCGGGATTGATTTTTAAAGCAAGGAAAATACATCTTTGGATGATAAATACACAAATGACAACGATTGGGAAGCTTCTAAATGAAGAGCTAGCAATCCTTGAGCCATGAGCTGTCGGTAGACATGAAAGCCTTCAGCACCCATTTTCTCGACCATCTCGAGCGTTAGTTTGAACGGAGCTGTCTCAAGGCTGAAGGTGCTGCCGGGTGCAATGCCTAAAACGAAGCCAAATCAATGTGCACAACGTGGCCTTCAGTGTCCAGCATGATGTTACCATTGTGTCGATCCTTCACCAGAAAATATAACAAAAGAGTCTGGAGGCAGCCATACTCTTGATAAAGTTAGCACGAGCACTTTCCAAACGGACCAAATCATGCTCGCCGATAATCGGGTCATGACCACAAGCCCTCTCAAAAATTTTGGGCAGTGACGTACCAACTCCATCGATTGTTTTCCCTTTTTCTTTAGACCATCCAGCTACTGAGAATCCGTGATCACTTCCAGCAGCCCACAATCCTTATCTACACACACGATATTGTAGTAGCACATCCAGAGATCGAGCTTATGTTTGCGAAAATGAGCTGAAATAATTTGTCGTTAAGTGATCTGGAAATTTTTGGTAATAGTTGATACGGTTGGCCATATACAGTATCTGATCACCCATTCAGAAATAATAGGGGGTTCACACCTAGGAAAATCGGCTGCTGATTTAGGTCTGCTGATTTTGTAAAATAAACGCTATAGTTAGGAAAAGTCTAATGCGCCCCCCCCATTTTGGCTAACACGCCCCCCCAAATGAGAATCTTGAATATTTTTTCAGAAAAAGTTATCCTTTTTTGGAGGAATGATAAATCCACGGGCTAGGGTAAAATCACCCCAGCTTTTTCGCAAAATCACCCCAACCGTGGGCTTTTCACCCAAACAACCCGACCGATGCTCGTTACTGGGCTCGTCTACTATAAACCGTACTTGAAAATCTGAACCTAAAAAATCCTAATAAAGGCAAAACAATCCGACCGTGATCGAGTGGTTCACTACTCACTGCGGGACCGGAAGGTCCCGGGTTCGATCTCGGGCCAAAACAAGTTGGTTGGTTTCTGAAAGTATAATGTGACGAAATCACCTAATAAAGGCAAAACAGAACCAAATTCCTAATGTAGCCATAATGCATATTCGGCCACAGTGGTCGCGTATCTCTTGAGGTTTGTATACTCTTGGTCTGAACTCCAGACAGTATACTTCAAAAAAAATCAACAACCGGTTTCCGCTTATGTAATGCCCACATCTCACAGCACAAATCCGAATTGTCAAGTAAGTATGTCTTTCACTTTACGATGCAAAAGTCGTCGTTCAATATTAAGCACTTATACCCCAGCACCACGCTGTACGCTTCTTCAGATTGCGCACCCACCAGCGCTCATTTTTCTCAAACTGCGTAATGCCGTACTTGGCCGCATCGTATTTCTCACTCTTCAAGTAATTCTTGAGATAAAAAAGGCACACAAGAGATTGCGAACGCTTCGAACGCCACTCGAACTGCCCAGACGTCGCTGAGGTCTTCATCGATGACGACGCATTGCAACCGCTCTCTCTACACATTGGATTCGCATTCTTGAACATCTCCGCAAGCGTTTCTTTGTGCTCATTTTCAATGAACCTCCTGATAAACTAACGCACGATGTCGCCACGTTAAGATTCGACACTAGCCTCAACAGATTTGACGTCAGTTTCGACAGACTCACCTGCCCAAATTGGCCGTAACAAAACGAGCAAACGATAAAGCTGAACAACTTGGAGCTCTCTCGGTTGTTTCCATGGGCGACGTCGATCTCAGGATCGTACCGTATGACGCGTACCGCTGTCGCAAATGTTTTTTTCCCTTCAACGTCTCTCACGCCAGAAAGAATTCGCTTTACTCGACCAGTCTTTCGTCTTCATGCACCCGAGGAGGTTATCCACGTCCGTTCCTTCATCGTAATTTCCTTGTTGCCCTTCGAGCGCAACTGTGTGGCGATCTCCACTCTTTAGACGCATGCCATGGACGGTAAACACACATCGGCCGGCAAGCAATTACGCTCGGTGGAGTACTTCTCATAGGCTCGTCGACCCTTTGCGATTGTGGATCCTGTAATGGTTCGTGATCACCACCGTTCACCCGACCGATTGGAAATAGGCGCAAGCTTTATTTTGTGGCTCCAAAACCCGCGGTGTGGGACAGTGACTGAGTTTACTCTTGCACAACCGTTGAATTCTTCAGATTTTTTGAGAAACTTGGGGTCTCTTGTTCTACCCCCTGTATAGTGCGCTTGACGAAAGAAAAAAACAGTTTCGCCCAATCGATGGGTCAGTAACGAGCGCCGGTCGGGTGGTTTGGGTGAAAAGCCCACGGTTGGGGTGATTTTGCGAAAAAGCTGGGGTGTTTTTACCCTCGCCCGTGGATTTATCATTCCTCGAAAAAGGATAACTTTTTCTGAAAACTTATTCAAAATTCTCATTGGGGGGGTCGCGTTAGCCAAAATGGGGGGGGGGCGCATTAGACTTTTCCTATAATTAAAGTGAGGGCGCGACTATTTTCACACCCCATTTGACTATTTCCACACCCCACTTTGACTATTTCCACACACACCCTTCACTTCATTACTTTCTGGACGCAATAAAACACGCTCAAACACGCTCAAGACTGAAGGTGAGCGTCCTACAGACAGCACCCAAACACTCTGGAAGTTTTTTGGCGTTTGGACGTGTCTGACTGGAAAGAGAAGGGCAATTTGGATACTGAAGGCAAGAAAGAAAAGGAGGCAGAACCTCATGACGCGGAGTGTACGGAGTCCCACTTGCCTGAAAAGGTGGTCACGGAAGCAACACGCGAGCCGCCGCCCAACCTTGTCGACTTGCCTGTGGATCTTCTGCACCTGGGAGTCGAATTGTACAAGAACGTGGACGGGGATGGTAACTATGGGTTCCGAGCATTGGCAGTGACGTTGGGGCTTGGTGAAGACGATTGGGTTATAGTTCGCCAAGAGATGGTTACGCACATGGAGGCGCGGGCCGACTTTTACATGAAAACATTTGGCACCGAACGCTTTACGAACTTGCTTTCCAGCACTGGACAATGCAAGTCTCCAGCTGAAACACAGGACGGGTTCAGCCTGCCATATCACGGAATCATTGCGGCAAACGCGTATCGTCGACCGCTGGTTGTATTGAAAACAACGAGCTTTGCCGGTACTTCACATATGTACGTTCCGGACACGATGGAAAGCCGGACGCCAATTGCCATCCTCTTCAACGATAGCCACTTCAAAGCTGTAACAAAGATTGCCAAGGCCTGCCCATTGCCACCGATTCTAGAAACCCTCTCGCCAATTCCAGCCTCAAATTACGAAATTGCGTATCTGGCATCGTGGCGCACCTGGTTCGCACGACGGCTCGAGTCGTGGCCGGATGCAGCAGAAATTGCCTGCCAGCATAGAGAGAAGTACGGCATTCCTGAAGAAGGTCAATAACCCGAGTCTGCCATCAAGATCGATAACTAGATACATTGTCAATGTTTTTGTTTGTTTTTTTTTCGATCGGAAATTTGTGAGGGGTGTGGAAATAGTCAAAGTGGGGTGTGGAAATAGTCAAAGTGGGGTGTGGAAATAGTCAAATGGGGTGTGGAAATAGTCGCGCCCTTAAAGTGAAATCAGCAGGACCTAAGGGGCGCTCTAGAGCGAAACCAAAAAATGATAGAGCCAAACCAATCGCGCTCCCGATTTAGGATCACCCTACCCGCACCTAGAATTAGGTTACCGGCACCCCACGTGACTGTGGAGAAGCGTGCCCAAAATTTGGCACACTTCTGGTCAAGTTTCGTCAAGGCATTTGGTCTAATTTCGGATTGGTTTAAACAAGGGGGGCTTTTCAGCCTATCAGACTCAAGAAGTGTCAAGAACGCAAGTTTTGGTGAGTCACCCGACATTGGGTATTTTACATATTTTTGTGTGGGTACATTTAGGGACTATAGGGTAGTAGTATTTTAGTTGTGGTTTTTCCAAGTAAGAGGCTTTTGGTTGTGATTTTACCTTTTAGGACAGAGGTTATAACTTTAAGTAAGGAAATCTTTTAGCTTTCGGATAAGTGGCTGAAACCTCTTCTGGTCTTGGTTCACACCAAAGCTAAGGGTCGCCGTTCTTCCCTTTTCGTACAATAGTCGCCTCCGTCCGCCGCGGAGTGTTTGGGGGCAGATGGTCGAACTATCCCCTCTCGCCCATTATACCCGGTCTGGACGCGCCGCACGCGCACTTTGGCCCACCGGAAGTCCCTCGACGGGAGTACGATTTGGCGATCTCAACACCTCAACTCAAGTACGTTTGGAACGTGCTATTCACTGGATTGGTCTTGGCGTGGAGATATCGTTTGTGGAGTTTCACGAGCATATTGGGTCTTTACGCGGACATATTGGCTTGTTTTAATATTGGTTGGAAACTAGACCGGTTTTGGTCTTATTTCGTATTGGTCAGGGGCTAGACCGGAACGGTCGGTCTACCCTCTATTATTTCGTATTGTTCAGGTCTTGATCGTTTGGACTATCGACCTATTGGAAGTTATCTGTTGGAAGTGTTTTTGGTCTGTTTGTGTCTGGGGTGAAGAGTTCCGCCCCAGAGATACCTACCAAGATCGGTCTTCTATATTCAATACCGGTTCGATCCAATCTGCGATCCCGATTCACCGAGTGTGTAGCTAGCCCATTCCATCGGTTACACAAGGTGAGATGGGCACTAAACAACCGGACCAAGTGGGTTCTGATGAAGACCGGTCGTCTGCTTGCAGCGGACGATCGGACCCGATCTCGAGTGGTGGTCCGCGGAGTACACCCTCCGAAAGTTGGAAGGCTGGGCGCGATGGTGGTAGTCAGGTTATCGATGCTAATGTTTTCGATTTCGAACTTGAATCCACCACATGACTTTCGCCAAATTGAAATAAACTCACAAAACCATAATAGAACGCGAATCATACTTATCCAATATATATTCTGCAATT
The DNA here is from genome assembly GCA_026184515.1 of Peronosclerospora sorghi. NCBI lineage: Eukaryota > Oomycota > Peronosporomycetes > Peronosporales > Peronosporaceae > Peronosclerospora > Peronosclerospora sorghi. The sequence goes on along the minus strand of CM047580.1, from coordinate 37,008,658 downwards.
TCCTTTGTACCTCGCAAGTAACCAAAAAGAACCAAGCACTTTCCACTCGCTGAACATGTTGAACTTATATCCACCCGCGACACACAGTGCCCGGAATGGTCAGGCGATCTCGTACCCACCGGGAACAGACTCCATCGTGAACGAGATTTACGAGGCCACCAAGGGCATCGGTACGAAGGAGAAACAGCTGAACATGGCTCTGGGTTGGAAGACAGCTACGCAGCGCGGCTACATTTCCAAGCGCTACAAGGAGCTGCATAATCAGAGTCTGCGCGACCTCGTGGACGAAGAGACTTCGGGTCACTATGGCTTCTTGCTCAAGCTGATCGCTTCGTCCCTGCCAGAGGCAGAGGCGAGGATTCTGCATAAGGCTACGAAGGGACTCGGCACGAAGGAGGATCTTATCTACCCGTTGTCGTGGGCCGCAAAAACGTCGAGATCAACATCCTTAAGAAAACGTACTGCGAGGTGTAAGGTATGGACCTGGGTTCCGTGCTGGACAGTGACTTTCACGGTGAATTGCAGACAATCATCTCGGCCTCGCTGCAGGCCACACTAGTCCCCTACGACGCGACCATCCACAATGCCGCCAAGGTTGAAGCTGATGTCGAGAAACTTTACTAGAATGGCCGTGGCAAGATGGGTACGGACTAGGAGGGCTTTGTGGGTGTGTTAGCGTCGAGTCCACCCGAGCACTTGCTCGTTGTAGCCGCCGTCTACGAGAAAAAGTACGGGGGATCGCTAGTTAAGGCTGCAGCGCACGAGCTTAGTGGTCATGCTGAAAAGGCTGTGCTATTCCTCATCCGCATGATCACTGGGCTGCTCGAGCTGCTAGCTCAGTTGTTCGAAAGTGCCATCAAAGGTTTCGGCACGGACGAAAACGCTCTGAGCTCGGCTGTCGTGCGCTACCACATTGTGCTGCGTGATATTAAACCCGTGTACAAGAAGAAGTACGGTAAGGAGCTGCGCGAGCGCATTGCTGAGGGTGTGAGTGGCGACTATGGTGAGCTGCTGCTGTCTGTGTTCGACGCCCGCGATTAGTCTCAAAAGCTGTCGTGCTCGTCTTAACTGCTTCTGCTGCTGTATATCATGATGAAAGCATCGGTGCTGTTACCATAGTGGACGCGAATGAATATATTGTTGTTCCTATTAGCCTATAGAACTATCTGCCAATCATGATCACCTGTCGTTGTATGTTGTAGGAATGTCTGACTTTTCGCCTTTTACATACAACCGAGCAAAGCATATCTCTCAACTATTGATGGCTACAGTTTCTGAATGTGTATTAACGGAGGCGATTTATCAATTGTATAGTCCACTTAGCTCGCCACGTATACGTAGACGTGCAGACTCATTACTGCAGCAATTTCAGCGCTCGCCTGCAGCTGATCAGTCCCCCCTGAAGAATATTACATTAGAACTATATTAACTGAATATTAACCTAATTCTAGGTGCGGGTAGGACGATACTAAACCGGGAGTGCGATTGGTGTGGTTCTATCATTTTTTGGTTTCGCTCTAGCACGCCCCAGGATCTAAACAAAATCAGCAACCTCTAAAGTTAGCTGATTTCGTCCATTAAAATTAACGAAATCAGCAGGATTCTTGCATCAAAATAAGCAGAACGAAATACGCGCTACGTGGTCGGGACCGACTGGCTCGGTCGGCCACGCTCCCGTCGTGTTTCGTTCTGCTGATTCCTCTTGGAAGCTGTGGCTCCAGGTGTTATAATGACGCCAGTAGCAGCATTCTGGAAGCATTCAACGCTGGGAACATGAATCCGGAGTTGCAGTCGACACGTTGGATTCGCGGTACGGTTCCACGTATGCTGCGTGAAGTGATTTTTGGTGTCGGTCTCAACCAGCTTTCGGAATATTTCGAGGAGGGTATGATGGTGACGTCAAGCCCCGCAATGAACAATGCCCTCGGAAGTATGATGGATGGTGTGTGCGGTTATCTATCACACGTACCGCACAACTTATCCACTATGAATGTAACAGGGTTACATTCTGGTTACATTTAGTATGTGTGGTGTACGTGAGTACACTACGGTTGGGGCCAGTATTGACCGGTCCGAAAGGTTTGGACCATTGGTTATTTTTAACCAATCAGGGCAGGAGCCCTTGGTGGAGGCGTGTCATCCAGGTACGTGTTAGTACACAGGTGGTGTACACTAATTTTATCTAGGTACGAATTTAGTAAGTTCTACTTAGTATTACATATAGTTTACATTAGTTTAAATTAATTTAGGCTAATTACATATTAAATATACATTCACTTTACATTTCACTCAAAGACTACAGGACGCGCGACCTCAACCGGTCGCGCGCGTAGTGAGTGTAGTAGCCTAAGGGAAGTTCTTCCCTTAGCTACCCTTTTAGTAATGTAGCCTTGAGCTAAGGCGTTAGCTTGTGCTAACTAGTAAACCAAAGTGGAATCTTTTCCCCGAGTAAGAGAGTTCTCTCTTACTAATACCTTTTATAAGGGCGTATCGTCTAAGTAGCGGCACATTGCCGCTTTAGGAAAGTCTTCCTGTGCGCTCTAGCCGCACCGTGCGTGTACGCACCGGCCACAATTAAGCTGATGCATCCTCAGAAAAGTTACGTTGAGCACATCGATGATTTCATCCGGCTTGCGGAGGTGCGCGTTCCTAAGACGATGTCACCTCGTCAGCTGTACTTGGCGGCCACGGCGATGGCTCTACTGTTCCCAAAGGGTCTGACAGTGCGTACTTCGCAGATCGTTGGTTCCTTCATTATCGTGAATGGTTCTATCAATTCGCTCAACGAGGTTGACATCAACACGACTAAAGGATACGTGTCGGGCTAAGGTCTGATGTGGTCGAGACGTGCGTCCGTGTACAACTTAACGCAGCTTGGCGAACTACGACGATCGAAGCTAGAGACGCCTGTATTGCGTAGAAGATGTCGACACGGGGAAAGTAGAGCAGCTACGGCTGCCCCGAGTGATCCAACTACATGTACAAAACAGAATTCATTGCGTGCGAAATTTATTTCAAGACTAAATAATGCCAAGTCACTCACGCACCTGAAACTTCTATCAAGCCGCATACTCTTGTAAAACTGCTTCATTTGTGTTCAATACTTGGTATTCGCCGCACTCGCGGCGTCGACGAGAATGGGTCGCGGTACAAGCATCCGCTGGAAAGAACGTCAATTGTAAAATGTTTCGATCTGTCTTTTACTTGTATATTTTTAGCGTCGTAAAATGGCGGATGAAATGAACATGTTTGTTAATTGGAATTCTGCCAAGTCGAATCATGTGTCAGCAATGATGATAGACAGATTTCACGGCTGAATACACGCTTGAGCGACTCAGGAATGAGACGTCTGACATGGTTATTTTAGCCACTGGATTCTCAAGTGAGCTAGAATTCACGTGACTTATGTAACCAAATAAGACGTCTCGCTTCCTACGTCATGCGCGTACTGGCGCGAAAAAGGTACACTTCGTATGCTTGCAGTAAAAGGTGAAGAGATGTTACGGAAACCAACACGATATGTTTAGCCTTGCCTTCCGGCAAGATGGCGGCGCCTTCGCAACCGAAAATGTACACCTGTTGTTTCATGGAGATGTCGCTGACCGTAAGTGGTTCAGGGCCCGTCTGGTACTCAATTTGCCAACTGCCGTTGCGTTCCTCACACACGGCAGGCTTAGATACCGAGGGATTCGGCTTCTTGGAAACAGTAGGCGCACGCAAAGGTGCAGCCATCTCGGGCTTGTAGTCCTTGCGCCAATTGAGACGAGAAGTAGCATGGCGGGCGCGTGATTAGCGACTGAAGGTAGCGCGGTGCACGTCCAAGTGTGAGCTCCAGTATCGATCGCACCTCGAAGCGAAAGCATCCTCAACGGTCGAGACATCCCGAAAGCAAAGCCGCAGACTCCATGCTATCGGGATCGAATCCAACGCGCTTCGAGTGGCTGTGCATACTTGGAGCTCGCGGCATTTGTGTTTAAAGCGTTGTTTATAGGAGGGCATATTTGTTTTACGTCAAATCAGCAGGATTTCCCGATTGAAATCAGCAGGGTACCTCAGGGTGTGAACAGCATGATTTACGATTATAATTACTAGTCAAATCAGCATGCTGATTTCGTTATCGTATTTTGACCTTAAAACGCTAGGTGTGAACCCCCCTAATGGTGCAAATATTCGCTCAAATAGTAGATCATACAGGATCGAGGTGAAGTTCATGTAAAAGGGGCGAAAGTTGCCACCATGTTCTGATGTTGGAGCGAAAATATTCGGAGGATGTATTCTCCAACTGTTCTCCCAATTTATTTACCTTGATCTTCTCTGTCCACGTAAATCCGGAGGCCATTTCTGCGATTTCTATGGCCTCCATGAAGAGGTAAGCCCACTGTGTTTGAGCCTGGCACCTAGGCGAGGGTAAATTTCCACTCCCTAATGTTGCAGGAATACCTGGCTTGGAATTAGTGCCGACGAGTAGATTAGTTCTTCTAATTTGCATTCCATTTGATAAGTGATTTCCCTTTTTTTCTTGGTTTATTAGCAACTATCTCTCATTCAGTATATATGTTTTGTCAATATTAAGAAGTTTACCTCTTCTCCTTTTTTAAACGCAGTAATCCTTAACATTGGCTCTGTGAGGTGATACATAACCAGTTGACATCAAAACGGGCACCGGCGGGAAGTGTATTGGCGCCACGACGATGCTTTCATCAGCTGATCAATACTGATCACCTACAAAAGTTCTCAAAACGCATGCCAGGGGCAGTTAGTTATTCTTTCCCGGGAAAACACATTGGACTATTTGAATTATATTGGGGTGTTATTGTTGCCGTTATGTGACAATTGGTTTGCAAAACCTCGGTATAATATCGGCTGTGCCGGCGTAAATACGTTTATAGCTCAAGTAAAGAGTGTTCGTCTGATCAGAGTTACACAAGTCATGTGGTGAAATGCTATTGAAAATTTTTGACCACCATATGCCAGTGTACCAGTTGTTGAGTCGGAGCGATCGGGTTGGCTAAAAGGACGCAGTGTTTTGGGCCAATCGTGTGCTTAGAGTGTAGGGTACGCAGATTTATTGTGAGGCACACGGTTTTGCATGTAATTTACATATTGTATTTTAATTAGATATTAAATATAGTGTTCGTTTTACTTTGGGTTGCATAAGTCGCCGCTCCGCAGGAGTTATTGGGAGCAGAAGGCTAGCACGGTCCCCTCTAGCTCATTTATTCCCGGCCAGGACACAGCTCTACCGGAAGTCCCACGACGAGAAGCACTCATTACGTTCACTCACCCCCTCAAGCCCCACACGTTTGGAACATCTTCTTCTTTCTCGTATTGGCTGATTCCCCACATCGCGATCTGCGATCTGAACCAGGTATTGGTTGGGTTTCTCACTGCTGCGTGCAGTCAAGCCCCAAATTTCTATATGTTCGATTACGTCCTCGTCTTCCATCGCCACTTATATGCGCAAGGTTCCAGTAGTCAAACGTACTCAAGCACAAACAGTAGTGTAACAGCAAAGGTAACGTGATAACACAGTAATAAAAGCAAGAGAAACTTTATTAACTCCAAAGTACCACTCGTAACACTCCACAAAGTCAGACACCCCCTCGACCCGATCAGATATTTCCTGCGTCTGGGCCATGATGGCGGTGTATTCGTCCATCTTCATGCAATTGGACTTATTCTTCTTCCGGAGGCGATTATACTGGAGTTTGCGCCTATCAATCTCGGCGGTGAGCTTGAACGACTGTCCGACCAAGCGCTGATTCCTAGAAGCAGCCTGATCGTATTCTTCTTGTACTTGGCCATGCGCTGCTGAAGCTGATACAGCTCTCGCGCTTGATCAGAGATGGTCTCCTCATGAACCGATCGCCTATAACGATCACGGGCACGACAGCTCTCCAGATCCCGGATCTGGGCGCGTTGATCGGCCATGGTTTTTTCTTGATCGGCCACAACGTTTTCTACGGACTTCAACTTAGTCTGGAGATCGTTGACTTTAGTGTCAACGAAGTCATGCAATGGCTTGAGCTGTTTGAAGGCGGTCCGCTTGATCTCAGTATCTCTCTCCACCACGGCGCGTTTGGCGCGAGCGAGCTGCTGCCGAAGCATAGCGATAGTGTCTTCGCTCATCGCGAGCGAGTCGGATAACATGGCGATCTGATCATCGCGCGCGTGGAGGGCCTCTTTTAAGCTGTACGCCTGATTGAAGGCAGCGATCGCCTGATCAGCTGCGGCCCGACCCAGGGCAGGAGCGTTGGCGGTGTTTGCCGGGGTGCCGTCGGTTATCGTTTGCATGATGGAAATGCAGAAATGCCTGATCGAGACAGCTTGATCGTAGATGCCACGGTTGGTGGATGATGAACGTGGGATCGCGAGAGGCATTCCACCAACTATAACGGCCTAATAGATGGGGACCTGATCGGCGGGAGAAGGGGCGGAGTGATGGGTGATGATTACCAGGTCGATGATGTCATGATTGATGGGTGTGGACAAATCGACCAACAGTAGCATGATCCATGATATCCAACGGCATGATCGACCCTCGCCCCAACCGCTGTACGGCTGGGACGAGGATCAGGGGCGGCTGTCGTAAAGCGTGCTATAATTGGGCCTAATTAAGTGCCTAATTAGGGGTCGGATTGCGGGCACAAATTGGGTACGTAATTGAATACGATTGTGTCTGCCACGGTGTATACAGTCGCGTGTACAACCGTGGTGCACATAGAAAGTACATAGACGGGGCATGGGAAGATGGGACGATTACGTACAGGTACCCAGCGAACACCGACGAACACCGACGAACGACGGAGGACGCTGGAATGGACGGTTCTGATTGGCTGAAATTAGGGAAATGGTAGATCTAAGGCTTTAAGCAATAATAAAGTTCTCCTTTTGCGTCCAAACACTAAGGACACCTCAGGTACGGCAACTAGTGCCTCCCTTTAGTTAATATACACCTTTACGTCCCGGGCGGGAGCACTTTGTGCGTTTTTGGCCCACCGGCAGGCGTAGAGTGTTGAAAACCCACCCCGCAACTCCGCCCGCTGTGTCAGCGGTTCTTCTGTAAAGGTTTTTGTCTTGGGAGTGTGATTGAGCGGTGCTCCCACCTCTCCCCTTTTGGTTCACGTTTGGCCCCTAGAGTTCGGCTGCTGTAAGCGCCCCACGGGAACTCTAGGTGGATTAAGTTAAATTTACCCCCCACCCCTCGTAGGTCTAGGCTAGGAATACAGATATTTGGGTGTTCCTTTAGCTGTTTAAAGACTCCAGAGGATCCGTGATCGGGCAGTGAAGACTTCTGCTGCCTGATCAAGTACCCCTTCGCCGATCAACACCTGATCGACACTCTGCGACTCGCGACCCGCGATCAACAACTCGCAGATCGCACCAACTTGTACCTGAGAGACTTTTAGCTCTTGATTAAGCCTGATCAAGTCTGATCACAGCGGATCAACTACTTTTAGTGCCTGATCAAGCCAGATCAAGTCTGATCACAGCTGATCAACCACTTTTAGCACCTGATCAAGCCTGATCAAGTCTGATCACCGCTGATCAACGTCTTGCAGTACCTAATTAAGCCTGATCAATCCTGATCACAGCTGATCAACGACTTTTAGTGCCTGTCCCAGCCTGATCACTGCTGATCAAGCCTGATCGCACCTGATTCGAGCTTGATTGTACCTTATCACGCCTGATCAGCACATAGGTCAATTCGTTACAAGTTCCCCAATCTTGCATCAAGGAATTTCCGTGTTTACATCCCCTCCACCTGGAGAGCGACCCACGCCCAAGCCGTCGGGTACACAAGGTGAGCAGAAACACAAGCAGTCAAGGACAACCGGAGGACCCCCTTCGTTAGTCGGCAGTCCGGGCGCCGTGGTACCGCCTGATCAAGCGTCAAAAACTTTGATCAGCCGCTCCACCACACTTTTGACACATCCGTAGTGTCTCTTAGTAAACTCAAGTCATTCGTTGAAGGCATACTCGCTTTGCTGTCGATAATCCATTCTACTTTTTAATGTTTCCGTTATTAGTCGTAATAGTCAAAGTAAATTTTGTGTCTCTCGCCTGCCTTTTCCGGACAATTCTGTTTGAAGTGTCCAGCTTTGTGTAGTTTTGAAGGCGTTAATCAAGATGATGAACAAGAGTATAGAAACAAGTGATACGCAAACAAAGTGACCGAAAAACATTATGAATTTGACTGTAGTTTTTGCCTTTATTAGGATTTTTAGGTTCGAATTCTCAAGTAGTTTTTTAATACTAAATATCTTTTTAATTAAAACTAAGAACAGCCCCGTGCGCCCCGCACTGATCACGTAGGGCGCATTTCTACTAAAGATACAACTCCCAGACATTCAAGCGCTAACGGCCAGCACAGTTTCCCCGTATACTTGACCGTGCCCCCAACTCTTACTGCATCGTCAGCCAAAACGGAAACGGGGGTGCGTAAGTTTCTAAATCTAAGTTTCTCGTTAGAAAGTTAACGTTCTGTCTCATGGATTGCGTGGAACGGCCTCCTGGAATATTTGGAGAAACTTCGTTGTTTCGTTTGTTTACGTTGTTATCTCTATAGTGGTTTTAATGGGAAATCTATGCACGGAGAGAAAGCTTCAACCAGGAGGGTGCACAGAAGGCGCTCCTCGTTGAATGGGAAAAGTAAATAAAAGGCTGGAACAAATGGAAGAGGAATGGTCGTAGAGGTCTGGATGGAGTGTCGCCGATCGCAACGTGGGATTCTCCGGTTTGGAGCCCTGGTAGCGTTTTCCAAGATATTACAAAGAATTTAGCTCTGTTTGGTCAACAGATTACTCTGGACTTGACTGTTGACGAAGGAATCGATAAGGGAGAATACCTCGTGTGGGAGTTCCCCAGGAAAACGAAGCTCACGCAGGCATTTCAGATGAAAATCAAGCGGCGGTATATATTAGAAATCCGGGCTTACAGTTGCGCCCGTACAAGATTCCGAAATTGGTGATCCAAACGTTTTCAGAAATGGGAATTTATCCCAAACTTGGTACTGGTTTCCGTGACGGGGCGTACCTGTTCATGGAGGCGCTAGAAATCGCGGAAATTTCTTGTGGATTCCTCTCGACCAAAAGGTTAAAAGTTTACAGCTTGGTCAATAGCTTGATAGAGCGGCTTCTCGTTATTTCGCTCATACATCGGGATCTAGGGTCAGGTGTCGTAGACACTGCAATTTTTGTTGGATAAAATGTGACGTGGGTATCGTGTGGATGTAGCGCACCAACAAGCCGCTCAGTTATTTGGTGCTGAAAAAGATCCAAGGCGGTCGTGAAAAGACCATTTACTTTACTTGACAGCTCTGGCACAAGCGCACGGGTCTAGTGAAATGCTAATTTTGGAAACTTGGTGTAGTACAAAATTCCAGTGTTGAAGTATGCAATGATGACCTGGTACAATCCTGTGAGGATGGACTACCCAATAGTTAGTAACATTGGCCAAAGAAGTAGAGGAAGACCCCATAAGGGCAGGAAGACACCAAGATTGAGTGTGAACTCTGCGGAAGGCGGAAGAGAACGATCATTTACCACAATTGTCGTGAAAAGACAATATCCGAAAGGAATGACCGAAGAAATCTATTAAGCGGGATAAACAAGCTTATAAGAAATTACAGGGTGGATTTGAGAAAGAGTACGGTCTGGCAACGATCGAGGAATGCGCGAGCACACCCGAAGTGTGAATCTCTTTCCGGTGATGTTTGGAGTCTTAACAGAGGAGATAGTGGTCATCTGGTCGGGTATGAGGATTGCTTAGAAGACGTGGCCCCTTGTACGGGAAACACAAGGCTGACACTACCTGACGGAAATTTTTAGCACTACCTGGTAAGAGAGTAAGTCTTTTTCTAATTCTATATTTGTCACAAAGATGGGAAAAGTCCGTTTAAGAAGCGTTGATGACCCTGATATAGCCGTAGTACATCACGAAGTCTATTGTTTGCCTAAATAAGCAAGGATCCTACTTTCACTTGGAAACGGATGCTAAAGGGATGAAATTTTGTGAACTGCAATGACAAAATGGAAGTAATGCTCATAGTAGAGAGTAGAGTTACGTTTTAATGTGAAAATAATGGATCCATTTTGATCGCGAATTTGATCCTGGAAAGAGACAAAAAGCTTCTTTGCGAATCTGTCGGAAGTTTTCTGAACACAACTATGGAGAAAGATGAAAGTGGTACTCGAGAAGTCAGTTTATATCAATCTATCTTACGTGACATACGATAAAATTGAAAGATTGGTCGGGGACCCGCCGTCAGGTATAAAAATAACGAACACGGCGCGTCCGAATTGTTTGACTTGTGCGGAAGGAAGGGGGCTCGCCAACCCAACCCAAGATAGATTCTGGTACAAACTCAACTATTGTTTGAATTGTTCGTGTCGTTTGCAGTACCGACGGGTCCAATTACGCCTCGGGACCGACGTGGAAACAGATATTTGTGATTTTTGTGGATCATTTCTCGTCTTACGTACGTGTGTTCCGGCCAAGGCGAACGCCCAGACTGCTTAGAACTTTGAACATTTTTTAGTATGGTTCGAGAGAGAAATTGCCTGGTACGTGTCTTGCGCACAGACGGTGGGGTGAATATAAAACTGTGGAGTTGTTATGCAAAGAAAAAGCACTGGCATAAGACCCCAGGTGAGGGAAACTGGGTATCCTGTTTCAAATGAGAAAGCAGAGCGAATGAATCGGACCATCTTCAACATGGTCCGGTGTATGGTTTTCGATTCCGAATACTCAACCGCGCTCCCACATGGTCAAATCCAGGGAGAAATCTCCGTATGAAATCTGACCAAAGTTAAACCGAAGTTAAATAATATCGTGGTTTTCGGGTCTCCTTGTATCGTTTAGAGAGATCCTAGAATAAAATCGATGAAGAAAAGGTCTGAAAGAGACCGGAACATTGGAAAGAGTGATGAAACAAAGGGCTTTTAGTTCTACTGTTAAAGGATCGGGTGGTAACGACCACCCGACATATCGATCAGATGGAAGCTTTGGGCAACAAAGCAAGTGAGCAAGTTACGAAGGCTCTCGCAGGAGGAGATATCACTGAAGACTCGATGGATGGAGAAGAAAAAATGCGTGGAGTCCCACGAAAGCGAAGTAGATGAAGACTGCATAAATATAGGAGATCAAGTCAAACACGCATCGACACAAGTTAGTCGGAAGACGGCAGGGAGTGTATGTGAGACCTTGAGTTTTAGCGAATACAAAAAGAGTTCGAAGAAACTGAAAAAAATGGAAGTCACTCTTGGAAGAAGGATCAAGATCAAGCAAAGCGGTGGTTTTTTGAAAGCAGAAAATGGGGGCAATTACGCGGTGTTAAATTCAAGTGATACTGAAATGCAATCATATTATGCAAAGGACCCACAAAATTTCAAGGAAGCAAACAGGCGTGAAGATTCTCCTATGTGGAGGTTGACAGAGGAAGCCGAATGTGAAGGCATCGGAAGGACTTGATCAATGGGAGTTCTAGAAACCGTGCTTTACCCTACCAAGGGGTGTATAAAAAGAAACTGAAAGCAGATGGGTCAATTGAATGATATAAAGCGCGTTTGGTGGCACATTGAGACAAGCAAGTGTATGGAAGGGATATCGTTTATACGTCCTCAACTTTTATGGATCTTAGTAATGTCAAGGTCGTTTTCTTTAGCCATGGCACAAGTGTGGAGTGTTCTACGGCATGTAGATGTGCCGAGTGCTTATCCGAAAGCTCATACGGAAAAACGTTTTGATATATCTCTCAAGATACCTCAAAAGGTATGGAAGTATCCTAAACTTTATAGTAGATTCGCAGAAGCAGCTAGTGTTACAGCTCAAGAAGAATATATATGGTTTAAAACATGCGGGTCGTATGTGGTATGAGTTATTAAGAAAAACTGTACTGGATCTGGATTTCATACAGGCATGACTGATACATTCATCTTTTGAGGAAAAGGGCGATGACATCGTGCTAGTGGGGTTTATGTGGACAATTTACCGGTAGGTGGCACAACTCAGGAATTTAGGGATAAATTTTTCGATCACATGAAAGTTCTAGAGTTGAAGGATTTAGGCCCTGTGGAAACATTTCTGGGTATCCGAGTGTGTGGAAATCAAGAGTGTGGGATACACACTCGATCAAAAAGGAACTGTAAATGAATTGCTTGAGACTTATAACATCGAGAAGACTAACTCGGTAGAATTACCAATATGCGAAAAATGATGACGCTGAGAATGTTGGAATTATGCCAGTGAATACAGCGACCGGAAAACCTACTGTGATAATTTTTCAGTCTATAGTGGGATGTTTACTGTGTATTTCACGGTACACTCGACCGGATATTTCGTTTGCGGTTCACCAAGTGACCAGGCGCATGCACGCACCACGGCTAAGTGACTACAAGCTGACGAGAGATCATCAGATAATGAAGTTTCATCAGAATTTTGGAAGCAAGTGATGGATATTTTTAAATTGCTGGATATCATGATGCCAAGTTTGGTGGAGATAAAGAAAACACGAAGAGCGTCAGAGCGTGTTTGATTTTTTAAATAGAATGGAGGTCGGAAAGACGTGTAAAAAAAGTGCTGTTGTTTTGGCGACTGCCAAGACGGAATTCATGGCCGCCGCTGTCGTTGGAAAAGAATTCCTGGGACTCAAGGAATTGTTGGAAGAGTTTGGTTTAAATGTGAAAACGTATATTATATTACCCATGGAAAATCAGGCCGCTATCAGGCACCTGGAAGATGAAACTAGTGATGCTACGTCGAAATATGTCGACATCAAGCTCACGTTTCTCATGGAATATGTGAAGAAGGAGAAGTGAAACAACTGCACGTGGCAAGTTATGAAATGCTCGCAGACCTCTGATGAAGCGACTCTGTGCTGCCAAGGTTTTGCGGTTTAAAAGTGAGATTCAGGTCAAATAACGACCCGGTGTCCGCGGAAGGAGTGCGAAGTTTTGAAGGTGTTTTCAAGATGATGAACAAGAAGAGTATACAAGCTTCAAGTGATACGCGATCACAGTGGCCAAAAATGTATTATGGGTACATTAAGGATGGCAATTGATATCCGTATCCCCCCCAAATTACTACCCGTATCCCCCCCCTCAATTATAGGCGTATCCCCCCCAAAACTAAGAGCAAAAACCTCAAGTTTTTCTATCCAATAAGATATGGGGATTGCTAAAAAACAAGTTGATGATGTAATACCCTTCACATGTATATACATAGAAAATACCTAGACAAACCCCTTTTTCCTTACATTTTTACAATGACATTGAAAAACGCCAGCAGTTCCGACACCCATGACAGCTAATAATGCGATTTTCCTCATTCGTACGCTTGCACATGTTAATTTGTTGACCTCTACGTTTGAATTACACCCACTAATGTCTCGTGTCTAACAGTCTTGGGCATGTTCCTCATGGCTACACTTTTACCCGTCCTCGTAGCGACTATCTACCGTCTCGTACTACTCTTGGCTGCTCTTCTCTCCGTGGCAGCCGTTACGAATCCGTCGGACCATTCGTTTGCCGTGTGGATTATCCAGCAGAATGAACAAGGAGATATCCTTCCTGACGCTTCGGTGAGCGTGTCCAAGTGGTTTATAGCCATGTATCAGACTGCCAAGGAGCTTGTCTGCAATAAGCCGTTAACTTGGCGCTTCAATAATGTGCTCGTCTTTAGCGTCGTGCAATTACCGTTACGAGAGCGTGATGCTCTTGGCGTCTTTGGGACATGGCGCTGGGCTGATGAAGCTGGAGATTTCGTTAGAAATTTGTCGTGCACCGTGGGTAATGAAGATCTCAAGATGAGGAACCATGTCAAGTATTGAAAAAAAGTCTATGGTGAATAGTTCTGGTTGTATTGGTGGATCGAATGCTCGGAGTGACAATGGAGTGTTAAAATACAGGAAAACTGGGAAATCAGGGTCGAAGACAAATTGTGGTGAAATAGGAAGCAATCGATTGCATCTTCGAGCAGACTCTACTCTGCAACCAGATGTCTGCTGGCGTCGCATCGACAAATCCGCGCCAAGGCGATCCAATTTAAACTGAAAAAGGATTGGAAGCATGCTGCAATGCTATTCTTGGAAGCCGCCGAGGTCAGTGATGCTTTATTGACACGTGCTAATTACGAGATAGAAGCTGCTGTTTTTCTACGTTTGCGTTTTTGTACTGAAAACCTGTATTTTTTCACATAAACCGTGGTGCACCCTAGAAGACGCAGAGACGTTCCCTGATGAGAAAAGTGACTTGTTTCGTTAAATTCGCAGCGTCAGTGACGAGTTAGTCAGTGCCGGATATTTTGATGAAGCAGCTCGTGCGTTATCCGACATGGCTTTGCGATTGAAGCGAGAATTTACAGCTGAGTGCATAAGCAGTGAGCTCACAAAGAAAGTCGCAGATCTGGATGTACAAGCCCTGCAGATCGCCGAAGCTGGTGGAAGGGTGCACAGTGCGGCTAAAAATAGTTTGTGCGCCGCTCAGATGTATGCGGATGGTGGCTTGTGGTCCCTCGCTGAGGAGTTTTTTTATAGCAGTTGATGATCTTCGACGCGGTAATGGGCAGAACGATCTTGCTATCAAGCGTACGGGAATGCTGTCCTGTGTCGTATTGGCCAGCTAGACATGGCTGGTGTAGAAGTGCTGAATCGATTCACGGAGTCTATGGGTGACACCCACCGTTCAAGTGACGTGGATGTTTTCCTTCGAGTTTACTAAAGGCTTATCACAAGTGGTCAGTACAAATTTTTGAGACGGAAAGTGATCGCAACGACTCAATCTACAAGTTGGCACCTTGGCAGGTAAAAACGTAGTTCATTTTATGCATTTACGATGTGGTGACCAAAATCAAAATGAATGTTATTACATCAACTTGTTTTTTAGCAATCCCCATATCCTATTGGATAAAACAATTTGAGGTTTTTGCTCTTAGTTTCGGGGGGATACGCCTATAATTGAGGGGGGCATACGGGCAGTAATTTTGGGGGGGGGATACAGATATCAATTGCCTTAAGGATTGACTGCAATTTTTGCCATTATTAGGATTTTTAGGTTCGAATTCTTAAGTACCGTTTCCTTAATATATATCTTTTCGTAAACTAAGAGCATCTCCACCGCGCAGTGTATATGGTAGTGTAAACTCTGGATACATTACGCAATTATTTGGGCGTCCATCCACCGCGCCGTTTTATACAGGAAATCGCCATATTTTTTACATATTGGGTATCAATAAATATCCCATAGTACGAATATATATTCCCGGATAGACACTGTAAAACCTGCGCAGCTACCCATTTTACTGAAAATGAGCCAGGAAGACGAACGTGTTGCAACTGCTTCGACCCCACAGCGGGCGCGAGGCAAGAACTTTCATCCCGATGAAAGCGCCTTGCTGGCAACATGTTGGTTGTGGATATCAGTATACCCCATCGCCGGCTGCGACCAGCAGTCGTCGACGTTCTGGGAGAAAATAACTGCTGAGTTCAGCAGCAGCAAAGATGAAAGTTCACCAGAGCGAACTCTGGCAGCCCTACAGTGTCACTGGACTACCGTGTACAGGGCTGTCTCGATCGTCTGCGGTATATTCAATCGCCTCTTACGGGACCTACCTTCAGGGTGGAACGAGGCGATGGCCCTGGAGGAAAGCTTGAGGCGGTTTCAAGACCAATCAAAGAAGCCCTTCAAATTCCTGAAAGCGTTCCACGTTTTGAAAGACGCACCAAAATTCAAAATGATTGGAGCTGATGTTCCCGCGGTGACTGACAGTCCAGCGGGATCGCTGGCTGATGATTCCGGTGAGTGCCCGCCCGGAAATAAACGGGCGAAACGAAGTTCTTCGGCAGAAGAAGATCGAGAAGATCGTCGGCGACAGCTCGTCCAAGCGGCACGTGACCTCGTGTGAATCGCCGAGGAGAAAAAACGCGTTGCCGAAGAGCTCAAACAAATAGCTGAAGATGAATACGCGTTGAAGCTATTAGGCAGTGATCCAGACTCGGAGGATTACAAAGAATTCATTAAGCTGAAACGGCAAGAGTACTTAGCCAAGTTCAAGCGTAGACTCGAGCAATTATAAACAGAGAAGTTACAGCTCCATCTCGTCGCCGACGTTTTGCCAGATATGTTCAATAAGATCTTGCTGTAGCTGTTTGGACAAGTCAGAATTGTGTAGATATCGTAGGTTTGTTCGCTGTACCTCCATTTCAGCAGGAATCTGAGGAGCCGGTCTTATCAGAGTACACTCAAAGTCTTCGTCAAACAGATACTCATGAGGCTTGTAAGTATGACGTTCGTCTTCCACTATCATGTTGTGCAGGATGATACAAGCAACGATGATATCCTTCATACTGGAAGCACTCCACAGCTTACATGGAGTGTTCAGTATGCGAAATCGTGCCTGAAGCACACCGAAGGCTCGTTCCACATCTTTCCTTACAGCCTCCTGTTGTCGTGCAAAGAGCTTCTGTTTGTTGTTTAAAGGATTGGGTACGGTCTTGGCAAAGGTTGACCAGTTCGGGTAAATAGCATCATCAAGCAAGTATCTGGACCTATAGGTATTACCGTTGACACGAAACTATGCTATAGGATATTTACTGTTGACAAAATCCTGGAACAATGTCGACCGTTGTAAGACATTGATATCATTGTTGGATCCTGGCATTCCAAAGAAGGCATGCCAAATCCACAAATCTGACGTTGCCACTGCTTCCAAAATGACAGTGGGCTGTTTGTATCTACCTTGATACATTCCCGCCCACGCTTTAGGGCAGTTTTGCCATTCCCAGTGCATGCAGTCCACAGACCCAAGCATACCAGGAAATCCTCGAGCGGTATTGCTTTCCAAGATAGACGCTATGTCTGCCTCGTTAGGGGCACGTAAATAATCCTGGCCAAAACCTCAACAACAGCGCAACAAAACCGTTGCAGAATTTCAAGAGCTGTGCTCTCGGCAAGCCTGAGATTCGCATCTAATGAATCTGCAAGAGCTGCATAGACAAGCATTCTCAAGGCAGCGGTGATTTTCTGATGAGCAGAGAGCCCAAGTCTACCCAGTGCATCCGCCTTTTGTACGAAGTATTCTTCATGGTGAACGATGTCATCAAGAATGCGATTGAACACTGTCTTCGACATTTGATATCGTCTTCGAAATTTCTCGTCGTTGTATATCGGTCTTGCAGAAAAATAATCATTCCACAATCTCTCATGTGCATGCAAATGATTACGATTGACATTAGGCATTCGTCCTGGCCTTGATCCTCCGCGTCGGTTTTGGCGTTCTTCCTCCTCTTCCTCAGAATCCATTTGATCCCATTGCATCATAATTAATGCAAACTGGTGCAGTTCTTCATCAGAATCTGACATTTGAGTCGGCTGTTACGGTCAAGAGCGATCAAGAAGGTTTTTCTACAGAACGTTGCACCAAAAGTGAGAACAGTTGATCCTCGTAGCCTAATTCTAGAATGAACTGATCAGAACTGAAGAAGCACAGATGATCCCAACGTCGTTGGTGACTCGCGTTACAGTCTTGTACAATGAAAGTGAGCTTTATTTGGTCTTTATGTGAGCCTGTTCCAATACGAAAGAAACTGTGATGCTATAACGCCCCAGTTTTAGAGAAGGCGGAAGCATTCAGCTGCATGTAACCGGATAAACAGTCATTTAGCGAGTGACGCGGTGCCGCTTACAGAATAAACTATTTATATTTTGCGACCCTTTTTCCCCATCGGTGATTTTTACACTACCATATACACTGCGCGGTGGAGATGCTCTAAGAAAAGCTTATCAGCTCCCCGTACGCCCCAAGCTGATCACGTAGGGCGCACATTTTCAATGAGACAACTCCCAGTCAGATGCTAACGGCCGGTACAAGCACCCGGTATAATTGACCGTGCCCCCAACTCGTGTCAATTTCCTCCAAGCTTCGTCACTATACGCATTGGTCTTCTTATCCATTCTCTCCGTTTACACATCTATGTTGCCGTGAAAAGAAAAGATATATGCTGGAAAGTGTGTTACATAAGCCGATTAGCTAAACCGAGAGAGGATGATTCCCTCGTTCCCGTTGGTCGATTCTCAAATTATGAGAATGGATGACCGATTCTACAGTTAACTGGGTCAAACGGCAAGGAAGTTACAGGAATATGATGTGATCTAAAAGAAAGCTTCACATCATTGAAGGCCGATCGCCGCGCGCAACATCTCGAATCTTCGAACAGGTAACGCTTTCGTAGGCCCACCTGCTAGCATATCCTTAGTCTCAATGTAGCTGGGCTTGATTAGATCGTCCTTAACTTTGCCGTAATAAACTTCATTCTAATTTCAACATGCTTCGATTTTGAACTTATTTCAAGCCTATTCAAAGTATTGATTGCTGCTTGGTTTTCCATGTAAATATGTTGACCTTGACTTCAAATTCTTCAAGCCATTTCTTGCAACCCATCAATTCTACTCGTATGTTCGATGCTGTATAAATATTCTGCTTCTATATTCAATAGAGAAACACCATTTTGCTTCTTGAAAATCCAGTTTACTATCATTCCGTTGACGAAAATCAATCAACCTGTAGTTGATTTGATGTCTTCTTAAGCGCTTGCATTATCGGCATCTCTGTATCCGGTAATCTTGAAAATCTCCGACGTGTCCTCTGCTTTCTTCATTTTTAACTTCTGTGATTTGGTCCTCTCCAGATATCTTGTAATTCGCTTGGCCAAATTCCAGTATGTCAAGGTTGGTGCATGTGGTTGTCTTGTATATTTGTGCACTGCGAAAAATATTTTGGGTCTTATGCATCTCGATATCCACAGTAGTCTTCCAACAAGAGGTTGAAAATCTTTTATAGCAACGTTTTCATTTTTTGAAAGTTCCTCACTTGTTTTCATCGTAAGTCTTCAAAATCTTGCCCGATTGTTGGCTTGACTTCTTTTGCTTCTTCAAAACAAATTTCTGAGAATACCTTCTATCGGATTCCACATGATCCAGCGCATATCCATTGTTTGGGTCGTAAACTACCCTCATCCCGAGAAATTTCGAAACCATGCCGAGATTTTTGATTTCTAAGTTTTCAAATCCATGAAAAGCTTCTCCACCAGATCCTCCATTGTCTTAGCTACTAGATAATCATCAATGTAAATTCTGACTGCCACGATATGACCTTCAATTTACTTCACATACAGGCGATACTGTAACATATTGGAAAAAAATTAATTCCAGAATCTTCCATGTGTGAGTCGATTCCACAACCTCCCTGCTTGTTTGAGCCTGTATAGCGTCTTCTTTAACTTAAGGACATGATACACTTGCAATTCACGGTTGACTTCATTTGAAAGTGTAACGGGGTTACATTCGGGTAACACTGAGTGTTGGTGTACATGAGTACACCACGGTTGAGGCCAGTATTGGCCGGGTTGAAAGGTTTCGAACCTTTGGTTATTTTAACCAATCAGGGTATGGGCCCTTGGGGTGGTGTGTCAGCCATCCACGTGTCAGTACACAGGTGTGTACACTACATTTTAGCTAGGTACGAATTAGGAATATTCTACTTAGTGTTACATATAGTTTATATTAGTTTAAATAATTACATATTAAATATATTCAGTTTTACTTTCACTCCTTAGTACAGACGCACGACCTCGACCGGTCGTGCGTGTAGTGAGTGCCGTAGCGTAAGGGGAGCCCTCCCCTTAGCTACACCCTTTGTAAGGGAGCCTTGCCGTTAAGGCACTAATACAGGCTAGAGTAAACTAACCCGGGAATCTTGGCCCCGAGGAGGAGAGCTCTCTCCTGCTAAGATCTTAATAAGGGCGTATCGGCTAAGTAGCGGCGAACGCCGCTTTAAGGAAAGCCTTCCTCTGTGTGCTAGCCGCACCGTGCGTATACGCACCGGCTACATCTGGTAGCACTTGTAGTCAATCCAACACCTGTGTTGGTAGACTAGACATCCTCTGCAAATGATGAACCAGGACGATTGGGATAGTTTGACCCTCGTCCAACAGGAAGCCTTTAAAAGGCTGTTACCCTTAACGGGGGAAGAAGTTATGAAGCTCCTAGTGGAGCAGGGCCTTGAGGCCGTAAAGGAAAGGGTGAATGCCCTCATCGCTCATGAGGCGAGTTGTGGTGGAGGTCATTCCACGGGGGTGCGCCCTCCATTATCGTTCAAGATAAAGGAGTTCACCGGAGAGAAGGGTGACAACCTTTATGTTTGGTTGCGAGAGGTCGAAACGGCCTTCGCCACAGTGAACATGACCGCTGATCACTTGCAAGTGGGACTTGCATTGACCCATCTTACGGGCAAAGCCCGTACATGGGCGTTTACATGCTCGGAATCAGTCAAGGACGTGTTTCCAACATGGAAGGTCCTTAAGAAGGAGCTTATGGACATGTACGCAACGCCTGATTTGGTTTTCCAGAATCAAATGGCGTTCCTGAGGTGTCGTCAAGGCACTAAGGACCTGGAGGTTTATATCCAGGAGCTTAAGACCCTGTTGGAAGGGATGTACGCGAAAGCGTATTCGGACGATGTGTCCATCCCCGTCTTCATGGGAGGTCTGAGAGAAGGACCAGCACGTTCGGAATTGTTCCGATGCCGACCCGAATCCCTGGAAGAGGCATTCAAGATGGCGTTCAACGCCGAGAGGAACTTCCGTTCCTCTAAGGTGGGTCCCGAACACATGGACCTGAGTCAGGTCGAAGCGGAGGAGAAACCTCCCGCTAAGAGTCATTCGGACTCTTTTTCACAGATCTTCGAGACAGAGCTCTTGGATATGTTGCAGCGGCGTGGGCCGCTGAGATGCTTCCTGTGTGGGAGCATGGATCATCTGAGGAACAGATGTCCGGAAAATCCCCAGCGAGACACTCGCTACAAGGGACCAAGGGTGGGGAAAAAGCCCTTGTCCAAGCCGTCGGGAAACGACGGCTCCCAGTAGGTGCGGGGCGCCCTGCTGGGGGACCCCTCAGTGCTGTTAAGCCCCAGGGTAGGGGACGACAGCACAAAGCCCCGAGGGAATCGGTGCTTTCTAGCACCGAGTTGGTGTACCAGACAGGTTTGCTGGTAGTCCTTGCGGACGTGAAAGGCTTTGATAAGCCTTGGATAGTCTTGATAGACTCTGGAGCGTCTGACAATTATGTCAGACGGGTGTATGCCGAGGCCCTAGGGGCACGTTCTCGTGACGTTGTCACGGTCCGTCTTGCGACGGGCGTACAGGTTTCTGTACCCAAGGTCTCGATTGACCTTAAGCTGAAGTTTGCAGACTTAGACAGCTTAGAGCGTTGCCTAGTCCTGGATTTGTACTCGAGGTATGACCTCATTCTGGGCGTGAAGTGGCTGGAACGTCACGAGTCATGGATAGACTGGAAGTCTAAGTCCATTGGCTCAACGAACCCGCGGTCGGGTGAAGAATTGGCGAGTCATGAACCCACCTTTGCTCGATCGCAAAAGCGATTCTGGCGTGAGATGAAAGAGATTGGGATGTCTGAAATGATCGTTCCCAATGGCGTTAAGGAATAGTTCCTTAACGAGGGGGATTCGGCGGTTAATCCCCACGCCGTGAACGGCGAGACTGGTGAGTTACCTGTGGTAACTCCAGTGGTAGGGGTAGA
>CM047580.1:36958340-36987058 GCA_026184515.1 Peronosclerospora sorghi | reverse complement strand
GGCGAGACTGGTGAGTTACCTGTGGTAACTCCAGTGGTAGGGGTAGATACTCCTGTGGTTAAGCGCGAGGCGTTTCCAAGCGAAGAGACCAGGAGTTCGTCTCTTTTGCACGTCGGAAATGATTCCGATTACGCCGTTATAGGTGAGACCGGCGAGTCACCGGTGGTAGAGGTAGAGACCTCTTTGGATAGGCGCGTGGCGCTTCCAATAGATGGGGCAATTGACTCCCCCCATCTGGGTCTCGGGATGAGTTCCGAGGCCAGTAGTCAGCAGTACTACAGGAAGCTGAATAGTGTGACAGGTGTTGTCACAGAAGGCGTAAGCCTGGAACGGTTGCCTGGGGTAGGCGAACTGTTGTCGTTGGAGGAGATGTCCTTCAACGAGTTTGGAAATGCTTTAAGATCAGGTGAAATCAACGAGGTTGTCGTATTGCGTCCGGTAGAGGAGTTGAACTCCTCATCCACGATGGACGAGTCAGTTTTGGTGAAAACCAAACAGGCATTGAATGCCCGAAGCGGCCTCAAGATCCTTGCCGATCCTGGTGGCCCTTACCATTCCTTACTGAAGGAATTTGGAGATGTCATTAGTGACAACCCACCGATGGGGTTAACACCGGATCGGGGAGTCCGACATGAAATTGATTTGGTTCCCGGAACCAAATACTGCGTCACTAGGCAGTGGCCTCTTCCAAAGGAGCAATGCGACGTCATCGACGCATTCTTCAAGGGGAAAGAAGAGGCAGGGATGGTACGGGAGAGTAAGTCTCCTCACTCATCTCCCACCTTCTGTGTTCGTGAACCGAACGGAAAGTGGCGCATTGTGCATGCGTACAACAAGATGAATGCAGCTACTGTGCCCATGCAGGCTCCGATTCCTCGGAAGGATGTCCTCCAGAACAATATGGCGGGCTGTACTGTGTACAGTGCCTTAGATCTGGTGGACGGGTATTATCAGGTGCTCATGCGAGAATCCGATATTCCGCTTACAGCGGTCAGCACGACTAGTGGCATGCTGTGGGAGTGGCTTGTTATGCCCCAGGGGCTTTCAAATGCACCAGTTACTTTCAACCGCTTGGTGACTCAACTCTTCCGCCCTCATAGAAAGTACGCTCAGACGTACTTCGACGATATATTCGTCCATAGTCGTGCGGAAGGCGACTCGTCTGATGTTCAGACGCATCTGATACACCTTCGAGCAGTGCTCGAATGTATGCGAGAGCATAAGTTATATGCAAACGCATCCAAATGTATCTTTGGTGCTGAGGAAATTCCTTTCCTCGGATGCTTCATCGGTAAGGATGGAGTGCGGGCGGATCCCGCGAAGGTGAAAGCCATTGTGGAGTGGCCTTCGCCTGTAAATCTTAGAGATTTACGGAAGTGGCTTGGATTAGCCAATTATCTCCACAAGTACAGCGAGAACTACGCTGAAATGGCGAAGCCATTGACCGACCTTCTTAAGAAGGATGTAGATTGGTGTTGGGGAACTGAACACCAAAACGCTTTTGAAGCGGTTAAGGGGAGCTTGTTAAAAGCTCCCGTTGTTGCTCTCCCAGACTCTGGGAAACCATTTAGTGTCGTCTGCGACGCCTCTGATTTCGCAATCGGATGTGCTTTGTTAAAAGCAGACGATGCAGGAAGGGAACGCGTAATTGCGTTTGAGTCGAGGCAGCTTAAAGCTGCAGAACGGAATTATCCCGTTCATGACAAGGAGCTACTTGCAATGAAGTATGCTCTTGTCAAATTTAGGGTCCACCTACTCGGCTCAAAGCCGTTCGTGGTATATAATGACCACGCGTCCTTACGGACAGCGACAAAGTCGCCTAATCTCTCCAAACGGATGGCCCGTTGGCTCTCCTTCTTTGCGGAGTACAACTTTGAGGTTAAGTATAAACCTGGCAAGCAGAACGTGCTTGCAGACGCGTTGTCGCGTCGTCCCGATTACGAGCTCGCTCACGCGACATTCGTCACCTCGTCTGTGGTGGATCTCATACGCCAGGCGTATGAGAAAGACCCACAGTGTACGGCGCTAATCAGCACGTTAGGTGAAAAGGGTCTTGTCTCGTCTGAGCAAACCCTGTCAAGTCGAGCTAAAGCTCGTTTACACCGTTACAGGTACTGTGACGGTCTGCTATTTTATAGCACGAGCGCGGAGGCCACTCCGCGGGTGATTGTTCCTCATAATGAGGAACTGAAGTATAGAGTCCTCTTTGAGGCACATGCCGCCCCTACCGGGGGTCATTTAGATCGGTATAAGACCTACAGCGATTTAAGAGCTTTTTATTGGTGGCCCAATATGTATAAGTGGGTCGGTGCGTATATACGCACCTGTGAGACGTGTCAGAGGGTTAAACCCTCTGCAAGTTCAGCTGCGTCTTTGGCGAGCTTATCGGTTCCAACCGAGTGTTGGAAATCCATTAGAATGGATTTTATCTTCGGTTTTCCGAAGGATAAGGCCGGGAACACCGGCATATTGGTCTTTGTAAACCGTTTGAGCAAGATGGTTCACCTGGCGGCAGTGTCAGAGTACATAGATGGACAAGGAACAGCAAAAGTGTTCCTAGACCGTGTCTTTCGACAGCATGGTCTACCCGATTCCGTTGTGTCGGATCGGGATCCCCGTTTTATGGGACAATTCTGTGGAGCGTTGTTTAAGGTGCTAGGCACCAAGCTCCTCATGTCCACTGAGGATCATCCGCAGACAGACGGTCAGACGGAACGCGTTAATAGCGTTGTGGAGGATATTCTCCGGAGTTTTTGTCCGGATTCTCCAAAGAGTTGGAGTGAGATGCTCCCGATGGTTGAATTTGCTATCAACAATTTGGTACATGCATCTACGGGGTTTACCCCGTTTTACGTGAACGGATTGGTGAATCCGAGGGTTCCGTTGACGCCACGTGTGTGTGGCCCAGGGCTTGAGGGGGGAGGATTCCCCGATGTCAGCCCTGTATCTGTGCGAAAGCACATCGATAACTTTTTATCGACGCGCCTTAGTGTCTTACGACACGTCTGCGATGCCATGGCGGAAAGCCAAGACAAACAGAAGGAGCAAGCTGACCGCAAAGGGCGGCGTAACAAAAAGATATATAAAGTAGGAGAAAGTGTTTTATTAAACGCTAAAAATCTTCCTACACATGCAGTTTCAAATGTGTTGCGCTATAAACTTCTCCCCAGGTTTGGGGGGCCCTTTAATGTACTAGCCCTAAAGGGCTTATCGTATACCTTGGACATCCCGAAGGTGATGCGTACGCACCCAACCTTCTATGTCGGTATGCTTAAGCCATACCAGGACCCGGAGGCGGGTCCCCTATTGGAAGGGGGTGGAAAGGCGAATAGCCGTAAGAGCCGTAAGGCACGGCAGGGCGAAGGAAACCCGAAAGGGCTAAAATGCGACCACGAAGCCTCGCAACGGTCGTCTCGAGAGAGGAAAGCCGCCTCTCGAAGCGATCAGTGGCATCCCGCTCATCGCGGATCCCCTCGTGGAGATCATGGATGCGATGGCTGTGTCGATCACAGCGCTCGCGAATCTCACGTCGCAATTGCGCGACCTCCTCCTCCAATGCTTGATGCGTAGGGCATTCCACACGTTCAGGTGTAGCGGCTGATGACGCGACGCCATCATCGGGGTCAAACCCAGTATCTGGTGAAGTGGAAAGGTTATACAAACTCACAGAGTTCGTGGGAGTTCGAGACTCCCCTACGGCAGGATTGCCGCGACGTCGTTGACGCTTTTGAGCGGGAGAATCCCGCTGTAGGTCAACGACCAGAGGGGCATGAGAAGCCTCTTCACTCCCAATAAGTGGTAGTTGGCCGGAGGCAGATGTGGCGACCACACTGTCTCCGGACACCAGGGTGGAGACAGGGGCGCTGGCGTAGCGCGTGCGATACGGAGCACGTAGTTGCTCCATCGCCTTAGCTTTGGCAAATGTAAGGTGCAACACCCTCTCCACCCAAATGTCTCGACGGGAATAGCTGTCATGCATATCATCGAAGCTGGGGAGAAGCTTCTCCCTTTCCGACCAAGCGCGGAACTTCTTCTCTGCGTCGTCGGCACTTTCTCCCGGAGAAAGAACAAAAGGAACATCGCGGAGGTTCTCAACAGGGGCACCTGTGCCTGCCTGTTTAAGCGCTCTCGGTATGAGACGCTAGTGAACTGCTTTTGTGTAAGCAGTTGTTGCCGGAGTTTCTCACGGCGTTCGCGTTGGTACGGCTGTTCAGCCGCGGGGCCAGGGGTACAGGACGCTAGACTAGTCCTTAACAAACGCCTGGCCCATCTTGGAAGGTCACGAGGACCATCGAAATTGTAAGCCGCCCTTGAAGGGCGTTTGGGGGTGCGTAACGCAGCCCTTAGTGCCTGTGCGGCAAGTTGGGAGTCTTGAGCTGCGTCCAGCTCATTAGTGATGATCGCCTTAGGCGATTCGGATGTATCTTCCGATACGGGCAGGGGTGCCTCACTGGTTAGTGCATTTTCCTCTCGTGTGGGGAAGGGATTAGGCTGCCAACAACGCCGTTCGGCGCTGTCGGAGCGGCTCACCATTGGGGAGGTATCCCCAAAGGCATCCACGTCCGAGTTTTCGGAGTAGTCTACCTCTTCTAGAGGAGACGCCATAGCACCACTAGAGGTGTACATATGGATGGCCAGGGGAACTGGCGTTGGATTTCTCCAACAAAAATTTTGTTTATTGCGTAAGCAATAGTCTTGATGGGGGAGGATGTAACGGGGTTACATTCGGTAACACTGAGTGTTGGTGTGCATGAGTACACCACGGTTGGGGCCAGTATTGGCCGGGTTGAAAGGTTTCGAACCTTTGGTTATTTTAACCAATCAGGGCATGGGCCCTTGGGGTGGTGTGTCAGCCATCCACGTGTCAGTACACAGGTGTGTACACTACATTTTAGCTAGGTACGAATTAGGAATATTATACTTAGTGTTACATATAGTTTATATTAGTTTAAATAATTACATATTAAATATATTCAGTTTTACTTTCACTCCTTAGTACAGACGCACGACCTCGACCGGTCGTGCGTGTAGTGAGTGCCGTAGCGTAAGGGGATCCCTCCCCTTAGCTACACCCTTTGTAAGGTAGCCTTGCCGTTAAGGCACTAGTACAGGCTAGAGTAAACTAACCCGGGAATCTTGGCCCCGAGTAGGAGAGCTCTCTCCTGCTAAGCCCTTAATAAGGGCGTATCGGCTAAGTAGCGGCGAACGCCGCTTTAAGGAAATCCTTTCTCTGTGCGCTAGCCGCACCGTGCGTATACGCACCGGCTACAGAAAGCCTTAGATATCTTGTATTCCATTACGGATATGAAAATATATATATCTTGCTCTTCTTTCGTTGCCTTTACATAGGCGTTTGGAATATCTCCATGCCTCACAGGCACACCCCACTTGAAAAAGCGAGGGCCAGAATTAGTTTCACATTCCTCCTGTCGATAACAGCGGCAAAAGTCAAGTGTAGTCCAATCCAAACCGTTGTTCATTTCCACATGCGACCAATCTTGCCTTGTATCTTTCAACCATTTTCATCTAATTTTGGCTTGTACATCCAATTGGTGTGTTGTGGACGGCAGTCCTTTGGCTTATCAGAGATCTCCATACTTGTTTTCGCCACAGTGCTGTTATTTTTTCTTTCATAGCCTAAATCTACTTCAACTTGTTCGTGCTCTTCATTTCTTGAGAGAAATTCTTCGGAACCGCCTCTGAGATGAAATTAACCGAACCAATTTTTTCAGGAAACTTGAGGGTCTTCAGCCGGGTCTTGTATGTCCTTGTTACCTAGTTACTCAGCTATATTTTTATTGTGACATTTCATGTTTGATGGTGCTCACGCCGCCAATTTGATTTTGCTTCGTTTTTTTGCTTGAAACTTGAACTTCGCTTGTTTTATCTTCTTCTGAACCTTGGTTCACCCACAAACTTTGTTAAATCTTGGATTTTATCTTGATCAAGCGTTTCAATGTTTTGATGCGTTCTGTTACCACAGCTTGCGTTCATCAATTATAAAAAAAACCTGTAAACCCCTTACTTCTTCACTTTTTCCAATTATTATCACAACTTGCACTCTATGAGTGAGCGAATGTTCCCCAGGATTGCAATATACTTTGTACGGCGATCCGACAGCGACAATTTCACTAAGATTCGGCTTTTGGTCGGTCATTTTCTTATTCCAGCAGTGGTAGTCGCTTGTCAATCGCATTCGTGGGGATTCGAGTCAATATGAAAGCAGCATATGGTACCGCATCACCCCAAAACGACAGATCTAATCCACTTATGAACATCATACACCGTCGGTTACCTAGCTGAATTATTCAAAGCTGTACGAAGGTTAGGAAGTTGATCAGGAGTTAAGAAAGATAATTGAGGAACACCTGTGCCAAGTCAGAGACTGGCCAGAATCAACCAGTACAAGTCGGTCAAGAGGCTTCCCGTATCGAGAAAGATGTAAGTGCGTTGACCTTATCTTCTGGAAAGGTCCAAAGAAGATAAATATACGCAGGAAGCCGAGCAGGGTACCCTCGATGAACAAGGAACTAGTTTATCTACGCCATCGAGAATCGTATGGAAGTGTTGCCCGAAGTGCCTCCTGGCCTAAGTTTGGAGTTAGGACTTTCGACTTGCCTGAGGGAATAAACCAGCTAACACAATTATATGAAAGAAGTGAACTTTGCTGATCAGGCAAAAGAATACGTTTCCATTGGCCCATATGTGATATCGACGTGAGCGATGCCAAGCCTTTCGCTCAATGCTAGTCCCTAACTTTCTTGAAAAACGTTTGGAGCTCATCATAGGGCTTCTTGCGACAATATCATCTAACCTTTAGCTCACCTTCGGCCTCCCCAATAGTCATCATTATCAAGAAGAACTGAGTGGACATCTGCTAGTTTCTTGAGTAAAGGCTGGTGAAGTTGATAGTCTACGCATTTCCGCTCCTTAATAATTAACTAGAGAATTTGGACAAAATCTTATGGTTCTGCGCATTGAACATGGCACGTGATTTTTGGGTACTAAGAAATTTCGGTTTGTTACACTTTTTCGGCCTTTTCGATTGGAAAAAGACGCCGTTTGGTATGAAACGAGCTTCCCAAATTTAAAGCTGGTCGACAATGATCACGTCAAGATTATAGCTGACTGGAATCTGTCCCAATTGCATGACGTCTTTACGGAATGTGAGCGCAAAAGCCTTCTGTACTGGGGACATTGACGATATTCTGGTAAAAACAACATCTTGGATGCCCTGTATGAAAAAGTCGAGCAGCTGCTGACCAACTGTGAGCGATGGAATATCTCGATTTGTGTGGCAAGAAGTCTTAAATGAAGTCCCTAGTTGCTTATTTTGATCACAGGCTGATATTGGTGGGTTTGGAGGCGTTGAGCAACTAGCCCTACCTAAGTTCACTAAGACCAATTCAATTGTTCTTGGGCAGCCTCAACTACTACAGCAGGTTGATAGAGAATTTTATCGTTTACGCAGCAGTGTTGTATAAGTTGCGGGATTTGTTTACCACAAGCGGACGGAGTAAGTTCAGCAGAAATAATTGATTACCAATGCAGCTAACAAAGTCGTCAAGACGAATAAGATGCCGATAATCCTTCCGGTGGTTTGACCGACTGACTATATGACACGGGAGATGCCGAAAATGAAGATAACGACTACTTCGATTTTGAATTATTTGACCCAGAGAAGATCGCAGTCGTAATCCTGTATACAAACTAGTGGGCTGTATTCGCTCCCTTAGTGTAAAGCATGATGGAATGTGCTGTCCTGTGACATTCACCAGCCGGACGCTGAGAAAATTAAGTAAAATAAAAAAAATTATGACATGGTGGACGAGAAAGTGCTCGCCTTGTAACCGTGTGACTCTGTCGGTCTTGAGGCCGATCAAAGTGCTGTCTAGGCGGTCAAATTTGTTCTTCACTACTAACGTTTAATGCAATGACGACCAATTGGGAAGGCGGACTGCCTTCTCTCATAATATACACTGGAGACCATGATGTATATTAAGGGTGAAGAGGAAATCTTTGGCGGCGAGTATAACTCTTCAAGCTGAAGTAAAGAAGGAACTAATCAAGATAGCCACTTGAAAAACAACAGGAGTGTCTATCACTCTACCACCACCAGAGTAAAAAAAACTATTGGTTTTGAGTTTCGACGGTTGAGTGAAAGAGTGTTCTAGACCTCAAGGTTGAAAACGCTAAACGACCGGGTGTTGAGAACGCTCCAGCTGTGACCAAAGCTTGAGACGTTGCATGTGAAGAGAGAATGGAATAGAAGTGATGAAAACTTGCTACCCTAGCTATAGGCAATCAGGTCTGGCTCAAAATGACTGACCCGGTTATGTTATCGGATCTGATCAAAATTAATCAGCTGCCGGAGCTGGTGAAACCAGACAAGCAGCGAAACGGAGTTAAGTGCGAGTTAAGTACCAGTGGTGACCCGCTCTAATCTCTTCGGTTGAGACTATGTCTATGCAAAGTTTGAGGAAGATACTTCAACCGTTACGTACCAAGCATATCCCCAAGCCAAAAATGAAGAAAAATAGATGGTCAACCCTGAGAGCTTACCTATGTGGTGACGTACTAAAGCTCAAATTGCCGAGGATACTCTATTCGGACAAACAGGCAGCGATCAAGTTTTTAGAAGGAGAAAACAACTCAGCCAAGATGAAGCGTGTGGACGTGCGTTTCAAGTTTCTGATTTCGAAGCAAATGGAAGGATGTGTTGAAGTGCGTTTCAAGGGAACAAAAGGAATGATTTCAGACATGTTTACGAAGGCGCTGGCGACACCTCACCAGTGTACCATTAATTTGGTGCATAATTGTGGGTGTGACTGTGGGCACCACTGTGTGTGTAACTGTGTGTACAACTGTGTGTACAACTGTAGGTACATGGACGGGCCATCGGATTAGAAGCGCCATTAGGTACGGGTACCTAACGGTTAGCGACGGACGACAGAAAAATCAGGTCGACTGATCGACGGAGTACATTGGAATGGGTAGTTCTGATTGGTTGATATTAGGTAATTGGTAGATTTTAGGATATAAGCATTAATAAAGTTCACCTTTTGCGTCTGATCACGCAGATCAACCTACAGGGACGGCACCTTAGCGCCTCCCTACATTTACACGCACCTCTACGTCCCAGGCGGGAGCACCTAGTGCATTTTTGGCCCACCGGCAGGCGTAGGGTGAAGAAGAACTCGCCCCGCGACTCCGCCAGTTGTGCCAGCGGTAATGTTATAAAGGTTTTTGGTCTTGGGAACATGATCGAGCAGTGCGCTCTCACCTCTTCCCCATTGGTCCACGTTTTGGCCCCTAGTAGTTCGGCTGCTCTAAGCGCCCCACGGGAACTCTAGGTGGATTTTAGTGGAAACCGTCTATCAGCCCGTAGAACGTGCTGATAGACCCTCCTCTTAAGTTTAAGCTTAGAATACAAAGTATATTGTATATTCAATTGACGAACTAAGCTTAAGAGGCTCGGCGTTCGGGTGGTGAAGACTTCCTCTGCCTCATCAAGTACCCCTTCGCTGATAACCACCAAGATCATCGATTTGCAACCAGTGACCTGCTATCACCTTCTCGCAACACGTGCCAATTCGTGGGGAATCAACTAGATCGATCAGCGGTCCTGATCATCCACGGTTTGCGCCTGATCACCCCTGATCATCGATCGCCCCTTGATCAACCCTGATTATCGATCAGCGGCCCTGATCATTGCCTATTTGTATCTGATCAAGCCTGATCGCACCTGATCGACATCGGTCGATTCGATACGAATTACCCCTATTTTGCATCAAGGAATTGCAGTGTGACATCCCCGCACCTGGAGAGCGACCCACGCCCAAGCCGTTGGGTACACAAGGTGAGCAGGAACAAAAGCAGCCACAGGACAACCGAAGGACCCCCTTCGTTAGTCGGCAGTCCGGGCGCCGTGGTAACGCCGGATCGAACTTCAACAATTCTGATCAGCCGCTCCACCACAATTGTAGCCGGTTCGTACACGCACGGTGCGGCTAGCGCACAGAGGAAGACTTTCCTAAAGCGGCTATATGCCGCTACTTAGCCGATACGCCCTTATAAAAGGGCTTAGTAAGAGAGAGCTCTCTTACTCGGGGCCAAGATTCCACTTTGGTTACTAGTTAGCACAAGCTAACGCCTTAAAACAAGGCTCCATTACTAAGGGGGTAGCTAAGGGAAGAACTTCCCTTAAGCTACTACACTCACTACGCGCGACCGGTCGAGGTCGTGCGTCTAGCTGGATTGGAGTGTTTTGTAAACTGAATGTATATTTAATATGTAATTAGCCTAAATTAATTTTAACTAATGTAAACTATATGCAATACTAAGTAGAACTTACTAAATTCGTACCTAGCTAAAATGTAGTGTACACCACCTGTGTACTAACACGTGGCTGGCTGCCACGCCTCCACCAAGGGCTCCTTCCCTGATTGGTTAAAATAACCAATGGTCCAAAAACCTTTCGGACCGTTCAATACTGACCCCAACCGTAGTGTACTCACGTACACCACACATACTAAATGTAACCAGAATGTAACCCTGTTACAACAGTGGTGCGCGTGCCCGGATTAGAACCAGGGATATCACGGCGATTCTACGCAAGATGGCGCTGATGCGGAAGTGAAAACAGAAGCGGAAGCAGAATTGAATATTAAAGTGGAAAAGGAGGAGGTGGTTGTGGCGATGGAAGTCAGTTTGCCGTCGTCATGTCTGAATAAGAAAGGAAATGCTGATCATCAGGACCTGGGGAAGTATCCTGATGAGATAAAGGAGGAAAAGCCTCAATCACCTCCCAAGACTCCTTCGGGAGCCCCTGCGGATCATAATGCAAGTTATGATCCGCCTATTGCATGTGTGTATGATGATCCGTATTGGAAGCCAGTGGTGACATATTACAAGACCGACCAACCGAAGGCGTTGCTAAAGGCGCCTGGGTCGGAGAGCGACGGAAGTCGATCAAGTATGCCGCCATCAGAATCTGATCTGGTGAGGACGTTTTATAGGAAGGAACTGGAAGATTTCTTATTGATGGATTCGATCATGAGCCTACTCGGGGTCACGATCAGCGGAAAGCTGAACGGACCAGTTGATCAACCAGTGACGAACGGGAAGGACAAGCTTCAGCTGGTGTTAGGGATAACACGCCTGATCAAGCAAGTTGGTCTGACAAGCGCCTACGATGCTAAAGAAGTGTTCGATCAGGACCCTGAAGAGGTTGCGACCGCTACTCAGCGGCTGTTTGATCTGTTGGTGCCAATATTGGGTCTATCTGTTAAGATGGAGCCCCCGCGCTCGCCGCCGAAAATTGAAGCGGGTCCATCGATCAACGCAGCAGAACATACGTGTGGCGAAGCGGACCCAATCATTTTGGTCGTTTCCAGTGCAGCACACCGATCGGCTTATCGGCGATCGGATTGGTGGAAATACAGGAGGCTTTTAAGTCTATCATGTGCAAGAGGTGTCAAGAACACGGATTTTGGTAAGTCACATGAGATTGCGTGTACCTACATATTTTCATGTTTGTACATATTGGGGACCATAGGGGGTAGGGAGTTTAGTGCTGATTTTGGCATTGGGTGTTGGTTTTGGTTTTGCCTGCTAAGAGCGTTTTTGGTTTTACGTCTTAATTGTTGGGCCTTTAACTCAACCGGAGGTCGTTTCGCCTTGTACATCAGTGGCCTCTGCACGCCGCAGAGTGTTTGGGAGCGGAGGGTCAAGTAATCCCCTCCAGCTCATTATACCCGGCCGGGACGCGTTACAGACGCACTTGGCCCGCCGGAAGTCCCTCGACGGGAGTACATTTTGGTCGCCTTCCCAAGTTCAAGTTACGCACGTTTGGAACGTGTTATTAAGTCTTTTGGATTGTTACGTGGAGATATCGTTCGTGGAGTGTATCACGTTCTCATTTGGAACTCCCTATTGGATTACTGGAGTTTATTTCTCATATTGGTTGGGCTCCACGATCGGTTGAGCGATCTGCTCTTTGGAGTATACTCACTCCAAGTATAACTGGTCCACCCGTACCCAGGGTGAAGAGTTCCGCCCAGGGTACACCACCCAACACGGTCTCCCACATTTAGACCACAAATCAATTCCCAGCACCGATCCACCGAGTGTGTTACTATCCCACTCCATAGGGTACACAAGGTGAGATGAATAACGAATCGGACCGGTCGTACTGTGTTGATGACCGGTCGTCTGCCAGCAGCAAACGATCGGATCGGATCGTGGGCGAAGGTTCGCGGGGTACCCCCCCGTAAGTTGGACGGCCGGGCACGATGGTGGTCAGGTTCTCGACACTACGGTGTTCGATTTTGAACTTGACCCCACCACAATGGTGCGCGTGCCCGGATCACTTGGTGATCGTGGATATCACCGCGATGATATCTCGCGAAGAATCGATTACAATGAATTAAATGTGGAATCGTTCTGGAGAGGACATAAGGAACGGCTATCGCCTTATGTTCTCGTTGTCGATAAAGATGGCGATGTCCGATCTGGCCGGGTGGAGGACCAGATCGGGATTAATAAGTTTTTTCCTCCCCATAAGGCTCCCACCGGAGCCGATCGGGACTATAGAAGGTCTTGCTATAGTTCCGGAAAGGATCAGGACAAAAGTCCTGATCCTATGTATTTAAATGGATGTTTTGATGAAAAGAAAATGAAAGACAAAAACAACTTGGAAGAGGCTCGGAACGATCCGATCCATTTTCCCAAGCTCCCCAAGCAGAGGCTCAGAATGCCGTCCGAGGAAGACGATCTGGAAGAAAAGTCGCAGATCGGGGATGGGGTTATCAAGGAAGAAGACCTGACCAGGATGTGTTACATCCATGAGTTGAAGCGATTTATTCGTGAAGACCAGTTCATGCGAATTATAGACCCCCAGATCCCCGATCGCCTTCTCGGACCCACCACCGAGCCGATCCAGAGAGATCGGACGTTACTATTGGTGAAGAACCTGCTGGCGATGTTGGCCGAGGTTGGAATGAAAGTGCGAAACCTCGCCAGCGTACAGAAACTGTTCGATCTGGATACTTGGAGACTGGAGATGTCGATGTCGACCCTACATGACCATTTGGTGCTGTTGGTGGGGGCGGTTCGCCGCCCAACTCCCACCGTGGCATTGAAGGCCACTGAAGTCACGGCAGCATACGAGGATGTGTGCTCCGACGATAAGTCGTTGTATCAGTCTCCACCTGCCTCTAATAGCTCATCGGAGTTGGAGGTCGGTGTTGAGTGGATGACCATGGGGGCGGACCATACCCCATGGGAGCATATAAAGGACGTGCGGCAGCAAGGGGCTGCATGCCGGTCGGGGCCCCAGGAGCCCCCACAGGCTTCAGTACCTCCAAAAGAGGATACCAACACGTTGCCCATGAACCAAGATAACGTCCAAGCCATGTTTGAAGCAATGACGGAGCGTTTCATGGAAGCCCTATGCCGATCGCCTCCGCGCCCGCATGACCAGAACCGATCTGCCCGGAAAAATGTCAATAATTGCCGGGATGTGGATATAGAGTCAGTGGCATCAGCGGATAAGGCTATCCGAGGTGGTAAACCAGTTGGCAAAGGAAGACGCAAGCCGCAGCCAGCCCGACCGCCGATCAAGAAAGAAAAGCGATTACGACATGGAGTCGGTCGGCGATCCGGATGACCACTATGATTCAGACGGTGCAGGGGCGGACAGAAAGCGTAAGGCTAACCTAGCCTCTACTACCGCATATGATCTTGGATCTGCCGCGATCCCACGCATTCGCATGGCTGAGACCACGGATCTCAATGACTTTACTGGCAAGGACGCCGACGAGGAGAAAGCCCGTGGTTTGGTCGGGTCAAATCTGCTTTCTTACGGGATCAGACACCAAAAAAGGAACGGTGTCTGATCTTCAGGGATCTGCTGAAAGGACCGGCTGCGAACTGGATTCAACAGTTGGGTCGAGATGTCTGATCTGACTGGGATCTGCTATGTTTAGAATTTGAGGGGCAGTACTGCAACTCTGGATTCTCTACCGCCCGCAAATATCACCTTATGCAGAAGCGGGGCGATGAGACCCCGATCGAGTACTTGCACCGCTTGAACGTAGTTGCAATTCGCGCCGGGATAGCGATCAATGAAGGCAACCCGCCGAGCGGTGCTGCTATGGAGCACGTGGGTCACTACATCAGTTCCCTGGACGACCAAGAGCTGGCAGACCAGCTAGCTCTGCTGCGTCTCAAAGATGTGGGGGAAGTGGAGCAGACGTTGCGGACGCTGCAACACTCACGCAGCATGAGGGCGAAGGTCGCCGTTGGATCGGGTCGCTACAGATCGAAGACCCAGACCGACCCTGTGAAGAGGCCCCTAAACAGATCGGCCCGAGCTGTTAAAGCGATCGTGACTGAAGACAGCACAGGATAGGAAGAGGAAAGCAGCGTCCTGTCCAGTCGGGAGCCAGACGAAGAACAGTACCGCCACGTTTTCGTCACGGAACCTGCCCCAAGAACCAGATCGACGCCTAACCAGGCAGATCGGAAGGAGTGGAAACAAGTCCGACCCGGACCGACCTCGCAAGAAGTGTTCTCACTGCGGGTCGAGCAAGCATGACAGTGGGGACTGCTGGAAGAAGTTGATATGTAAGAAGTGCGAAATACGCGGCCACCCCACCGATCACTGCCTTTTCGTGTGCAAGTAATGTGGAGAAATCAACGAGGCCTGCCAGTGCAAGATCGAAGAGTTTTTCAATCTGATGCGCAAGTGGTATGTGCCGGGAAAGCACGCGGGGATGCTACCACCGGACGTGGAAAATAAGTTAAACTAGAACTCTCGCCAGGTTGGAATCTGGATCGAGACGAGCGGTCTACGTTTGGCATCTATGCATATGTCGGCAAGGAGAATAAAACCGACAATACATGTTCTGTTCTCAATCGCGTCGATTGGGATCATCCGGTCTACAATCTCACGACCGATGAATATTCCAGATCGAAGGTGGTCATGAAGCTGGATCTGCTGCCTGTGGAGTATCGCGGATACTGGAAGTATCATGCGCCCGACAAATGGTTCAAGCAGGAGAAATCCTGTGGTAAGATTAACAACCAGAAAACGATGATGTTATTCGACTCTGGGGCCGAAGTCTCGATTATCGACTCCGCCTTTGTTCGTAAGGTCGTATGTCGTATAGACGACACCCAGAGACAAGAATGCGTTGGAATTGGTGAAAACTCTTACATGGCCGAAGGAAGGACCCGCGTGAATATCACCCTATTGGGTTCGTTGGTCTACTTCTTCAGCGCTTGGGTTGGCAAGCTGGACGGTCAGGATGCCCTGTTAGGCATGGATTTCATGGTGCCGGCGGGTATTCGCCTAGATCTGTCTCATGTAGTGCTTACACTCCCGGATGAGGTCCAGATCCAGCTAGCTGGTCGGCGGCCCCTATACGGATCCCACACCGATCTGGTCAGGTGGGACCAAGATGTCACCATTCCAGTCGGCCAATCCGCTGATACCCCGGTCGACAAAGGTTTTCGATC
This sequence comes from Peronosclerospora sorghi, assembly GCA_026184515.1. Lineage (NCBI taxonomy): Eukaryota > Oomycota > Peronosporomycetes > Peronosporales > Peronosporaceae > Peronosclerospora > Peronosclerospora sorghi. The sequence goes on along the minus strand of CM047580.1, from coordinate 36,971,536 downwards.
AAGGAAGTTATGGGTGACCAGGGGCGATCGGTGGGTGCCGACCTTTGTGAAGAGCGCCGGCCGATTTGACTTTGTACGAGTCACTAATATCGGTGACAAGCCGCTTACGCTCGACAACAATACTATTGTTGGCATGAGGCTGGAGGAAGGGAAGGTGTCAAGAAAGGCGGGGTTCGTCTCGATCGGATCGAGACGGTATGTTGAGTGGCAGAACTTGGCATACCAAGCAACCACCGATCTGATCAGCGTTGATGGACCGGTGGAAGAAGATGCCTCACCTATGGTGGAACGACCCAGCTATGTAACCCCAAAGAAGATGTTAATGCGAAGAAAGGCACCGCAGTCGCTGGAAACGGAGGACCATCAAGCAGATGAGCCAAGGTTCGTCAACATGGTGGCGTCACAAGAACAGGCGACAGCGGAGACGTGAATGGAAAAAGGGGAACATGGGATAGCTGGGGCGGACCACGATGGCACACCTAAGCAGATCGACGTCGTTGAAGAGCAGCCCGACGATCGGGAACAGCAGTGTGCAACCGATCAGGACGGTTTGGATGATATTGGCCCGGAAGACGATCAAGTTTGTATACATGAGGGCTGGGATCAGTACATTCAGGAGATGGAGATCCAGATGGCAGTCCTCCCTGAAGTGTCTGCCGATCCGCCCGAAGACACCTTGGACGATCTACAAGTGGGTGATCGGGATGTCAACAGTCCCGACCAGATCGATAAGCTTAAGAAGATCATCTGGAAGATGAAACATCTGCTGATAGGGAAAGGCAATGCCTTACCCCCTGCTGCTCGCGGAGCAATCTGTGACATCGATGTTGGTGATGCCAAGCCGATCGCCCAGCGATGCCGACGTGGAGCAACAGTACCGTGAAAAATTGTCCGATCTTATTAAAGGACTGTTGGCTACCAAGATCATTAAACCGTCGACCTCGCCGTGGGCCTCGCATGCGGTCGCTGGAACCTGTCGATCAGTGCTGTGAAGAGTTTTTGGGGCATGTCCAAGGTCGCCTATTTGGGTCATATGGTGTCAATCAGTGGGATGGAGGCCAATCCCAAGGATCTGGAGTCACTGACCAACCTACCGTTTTCCAGATCCCTGAAGGCAATGCAGGCCTTCCTAGGGAGCTTAAATTACTACAGCCGCTTCATTGAAGACTTCGCGATTTACGCGGCCGTGCTGTACGAGCTCCGGGAAGTCGACTACCATATGTTACGCGAAGAAGATCGGGCAACTTTACGGGAGGGCAGCGACTCTGATATGCCCGCAGATTGTCCGCAAGTAGAGGCAGAAGATCACATGAAGCGTGCAAAGGTTGCTTTCGGTATGCTGAAGGCCAAGATGGCGACGGCACCGATTCTAAGACACTTCGATCCGGAAAAAATGCCGATCGTCATTGTGTATGCTAGTAAGTGGGCCATTTCTGCCACTCTAGTGCAAGAACATGATGGAGTGTACCACCCGGTAACTTTTACGAGCCGGACGTTGAAGCCGAACGAAGTTAACTATGGGATCGCCGAAAAGGAAGCTCTGGATTTACTACAGATTTTGGATGTGTGCCACAACCTACTGGTCGGCCGATCTGTAAATGTTCTTTCGAGAAAGTCGACATTGGCCTGGCTATTATCGGCCAATGGGACGGACGGTCGGCTCGGCAGATGGTCAGCGATCTTGTCACAGTGGTCCCTTGAGGTTGTCAAGGGCACCAAGGGAGAGGAAAAGATATTCGGCACATTGGCTGACCGTATCACCCCTCGGTCTAAAGTGGATGAAGCTCTGATGGCGGTTGCCCCAAGGAAGCAACCTCGACACTCAATCTCGATGCCGCCACCGATCGTCGATCGGGATGAGGAACTCCTGGTCTTGAGTTTCGACGGATCGCATAGCGTGAAGAAGAATGTCGGTTCCTATAGTGCCATACTGTAGAAGTTACCACAATGGTCTATAGTAGCAGCAGCCGCTGATTTCACGCCTGGCATAACGGTCAACGAGGCGGAATATCGGGGACTACTTCTATGTCTTGATCTGCTGGCATCACAAAAGAAAGGTCGGATAATCATATGTGGTGACTCCAACCTAGTGATAAGGCAGATCACCGGGAAGATCGACTGTAAGGCGCCACGGTTGAAGTTGCTGAATGGTCGGGTGATGAAGGCGATGAAAGACTATCCCAACCACGAGCTATTGCACGTGAAACGGGATTGGAACAGAAGCGCCGATCACCTCGCGACCCAAGCCATGCGGGACCAGATCGGGTTGACGATCACCGAGGAGGCCGTTCTACTTGAACTTATGGACATAATAGGCTACCGGAGTTGATCAAGCCCAAGGACAGCCCTGATCAGGTACATGTGATGGCGGCGACTAGATCGCGAACTCAGAGGTCTCGCCGATCGTTCCCAAAGGAAAGGCTGAGCGAGTACGTTGTACAACAGCTAAGAGCGGAACGGATCCTCAAAGGGCAGGACGAAGAAGAGTGGATCGTCAACCTGAAAGCCTATGTGCGCGGTGAACTGTCCCAGTTAAAGAACGATCAAGCGAAAGAGTGTTCCAAGATCGCGGACGGTTACGATGTGGATGGCAATGGATTTCTATATTACTGCCGTGACATTGACCAAGACAGTGCCAATCGATATCGACTTGCAAAACTGGTGATCCCTGAGTTGCTACAGCCGGATGTCCTTCATCACTACCATGTGATTCTAGAAGGGAGACATCAGGGCATAGGAAGGACATACCACAAGATCAGGGCCCACTTTCACTGGAGAGGACTTTTTCGGAGCGTGCAGAAATATGTGGTCTGTTGCACAGATTGCGAGACCGGAAAGGGCAGAACGATAATCTAGGGCCGATCGCCCTGGAATATCGAGGCTACTTGCCCTTTCCAGGTGATAGCAATGGCTCACATACCGTCGCTGCCCAGATCGACGCGCGGCAACACTGAACTGCTGATCTGGATCGACCTATTCACTGGTCTGGTGATCGCAAAGGCTAGTGCATCCCGATCTGCGGAGCAGATCGCCCAGAGTTACGAGGAATGCGTGTTCAGAAGTTTCGGCGCCAGCAAAGTTATTAGACACGATCGGGAACCCGGTTTTATGGCTGAGGTGTTCCGATCGTTCAATAACATGCTAGACCAGAAGCAGAGCGCGACGATGGCATATCGTCCGCAAGCGAGCGGATCGGCTGAACACATGGTGAAGACAATAACAAGGGCAATTAAGATGTACGTGGCCGATCCAGACCAACGTGACTGGTATGAGTATGCAGAGATATTGGTATTCGCACTCAACTCTTCAACCGATCGGGTCCGAGGAGAAACGCCTTTCTATCTGGCGTATGGATGGGACCCTCGATCGACACTTGAATCGGCGATACCGATCGACTGCGCTCGGACCCGCGATCGTGATGCCCGTCGTTGGCGTATGCATGTCCAGAAGCATTACCAACATGCGAAAGAAGTCGTCAATGAAAAGTTGCGTCAGGCCACACAATATCGAGCAGATCGGAATAACGATCAGATCCGCCCTCATGGTATTGAACCAGGGGCGAGGGTATGGTTATGCCTCGATCTGGTCAAGGAAGGCTATGCGAAGAAGTTGGATCATATGTGGCACGGTCCTTTCCGTGTAGCAGAGCTGATCGGTGATCACGCTGCCCTTCTGATCACGATTGGAACAGATTACAAAGTTTTTCCGATCGTGCATATGTCCAAGCTGAAGCTGGTCAGAGCCTAAAATACCCTGTCTGGTGGACGAAGCGGAGAGGTTCGATTTTGATGATGCTCTGCTGCCGGAAGACATTTGGGAAAGGTCATAGGAAGAGGACAAATTCGAGGTGGAAAAGGTGCTAGATGTACGATCGGTCAAGAAGACCCGTTTCGGTCGCACCCACCGAGAATATCTGGTCCGCTGGAAGGATCATGACAAGCAACTTGGATCGACGAACTCGATCTAAATTGTGGGGCACTGCTACGAGAGTTCGAGTGAGAACGAGTCAGTCGGAATCGCTTCGCAGTGATGCAGACTCATGAAGATGAAGATCAAGACACACAGTAGCACCGATCAGTATATCGATCGGTGTGAATATGTGTAAGGTCTGAATTATTGTGAATTAGTATGATGAACTGTGATGAACTGGAGTAGTGGAGTGACGAACGTGGTGATAATTTTCGCGATCTGGATGGAACTGTGTGTGATAACGTTTTGGTACAAGTTTGGAGAAAGTGAAGAGATTTGGTTAAGGGATCAGGTGATCAGGAATTTTGGGGAAATGATGACATGTATTATGGATTATCTGGTCAGCTAACTGCCGCATCAAGAATCGCAATCACCCCACAGACGGCCGATAGTCAGCGCCTGATGGTCTCCAATCTGGTTCTGGTGTTGATTGCGCCAGGGCTCCTTCCGATCGATCTGGATCAGAGCGTCCTTCAGGTCTGCGATCGGCTCGTCACAATGAAGACCGGGATACCAGACGCCGTCGTCAGCTAATACCCCGGCTTTCTCAACCCGACGCTTGGCCATATGGAGAACCACAGGATATAAGAAGATGTCAATGTCGCATTCGCGGGCCAGCATCCCTCCCAGAACGAACTGGCATAGGGTCTTCCAGGCCTCGCCCGCCTGACTCCGGCGCCTCTTTCGATTTCTCTGGAACGAGATCAGGCCTTGATCACGTTGCGCTCGACCAGGAGGAAGCACTAGATAGTGCGTAGACTCCCAGATCGCATGGCTATAGGTTTCATTGAAGGCCTTAACTCGACCTAAGAACGAATCGATCAACGGAGTCGACGCAAACATGGACCCCAGTTTGGGGCGGGCGAACACTTTCCATGGCTCACCTGCATACAGACGGGCGATTTTTGGTGCTGTGACCAGGTCCTCCCGCCATGCAGAAGCGTCAGGAGCCTTTGGAGCTGGAGGAAAAAGCCTGGAGTCCGGGCGCGATAGAGATCGGGCTAATATCTTCTTGGTCAGGGCTGATTGGTATAAGCTACCGATCTGCCACGACGACCATGGCAAAGTGGCATCCGAAGTCAGCGATGGGAAAGGCCGATCTTCGGTCAACAACCCTTTCAATTCGGCGTGATTGCGCAGCCCAGATGTGCCGGGCTGGAACGAAGGTACCGATCCGGTCGACTCGCACGTCGGTGCAGCACCATCACCCTGGGAGCTGATCGCCTTATTAGCCCCCGATGCAGGCTTCGCATGGACGGAACCTCGGCGTTGGTCGGATCGGGACTTGGATAACGCAGTGATCAAGAACTCGGAATCGCTCGATCCGCCCCCCGAGTCCTCTCCGGAGGAGACCTCTATACGCTTGGGGTTAGCGGCGCGGGGCGCGAGGGAGCACGAGATTTGGGGATGACGGACTTGTCATCTGCATCCGATCTGGGGATCGGGAGATTCTCCAGCGTCTGGGCTTTTTCTGGGGCACCGCTAGATTCTCCTCGAGTTCGGACTAGCGCGCTGTGCCCCGCGCCCTTGAGCCCTTCGACGCGTCCTTGCGCTTCTTGGAGGTTTTCAGAATTTCGGGTCGCTTACTTTTGGCCAATGAGTGGCGTCGGGAACGATCTTGATGCAGATCGACCAGAACGACAGATGCAGACCGGTCAGCGCTAGAACATGGATCCGGACGCCGGTGCAACAAGTCAGTCAACTGTTGGTAGCACCGGTTTACGGCCGCCGAGCGACGATCTGACTCCTGGGTCCAGGCGTCCGATCGGGTCTGGAAGGACTCGACCTTCCCGATCTGCTCCCGGACCACGACCTGTAACTCGCTGATCTGCCTCTCCAGGTCACCATGTTGGGTGCGGAGTAAGGTACGATCGTACTGGTCCTCCAACCTCTGCCGGTTGACCACCGCGAGCTGTTCCAGGAGGTGCGATCGGTAGGGCTCCAAGCGAGACAGATCGTGCCGTGCGCTGATCAGCCCGTCCAAGATCGACCGGAGCTGATCGCAATGATCATGCGACTGCCTATCAGCCGTGAATAAGGCGTCGAACGTTTTGGCGATGTCGGCGGGCAACCGATCTACATGAAAAGGAGGGTCAGACCAGACTCAAGATGGAAACAGACTGATCGGCCTACCTTGCGTTACTTGTTGGACGATCTGGGCCCGGAGATGTGCGTTTTCGGCGATCACCTCCTGCAACTTCGTGGATATAGGAATCAAAGTGTCCAACTCCTTCCGAAGTTGCAGGAGTGAAGAATCCTTGATGGCTAACTGGTACTGAAGCTCCTTGACTATTTTCTGGAGCTGTTCGACCTCGATCTGACACCTGTCCGGTACGTCGGACCCTGAAGTGATGAGAGGGCTGTCATATCGGGCCGATCTGGTCGGCGAACCGATATGGGGTGATGAGGAACGCAGGGAACCTGCAGCAAAGAAGGAAGGTCAAGAGAGGTCACAAGACGATCGGGTGTGCAAGGCACGTACCTGGCGAAGGTGCACTCAGAGATCCGTCCATTGGTGAAGTCCGCTTCTGTGAAGATCTGGATATGATGATATCGGGCCGCTACCGTTGCGCGGCTGCAACACGACTCAGGGGCGGCTGTGGCGAAGCGGACCCAATCATTTTGGTCGTTTCCGGTGCAGCACACCGATCGGCTTATCGGCGATCGGATTGGTGGAAATACAGGAGGCTTTTAAGCCTATCATGTGCAAGAGGTGTCAAGAACACGGATTTTGGTAAGTCACATGAGATTGCGTGTACCTACATATTTTCATGTTTGTACATATTGGGGACCATAGGGGGTAGGGAGTTTAGTGCTGATTTTGGCATTGGGTGTTGGTTTTGGTTTTGCCTGCTAAGAGCGTTTTTGGTTTTACGTCTTAATTGTTGGGCCTTTAACTCAACCGGAGGTCGTTTCGCCTTGTACATCAGTCTCCTCTGCACGCCGCAGAGTGTTTGGAGCGGAGGTTCGAATAATCCCCTCCAGCTCGTTATACCCGGCCGGTACGCGTTACAGACGCACTTGGCCCGCCGGAAGTCCCTCGACGGGAGTACATTTTGGTCGCCTTCCCAAGTTCAAGTTACGCACGTTTGGAACGTGTTATTAAGTCTTTTGGATTGTTACGAGGAAATATCGTTCGTGGAGTGTATCACGTTCTCATTTGGAACTCCCTATTGGATTACTGGAGTTTATTTCTCATATTGGTTGGGATCTACGATCGGTTGAGCGATCTGCTCTTTGGAGTATACTCACTCCAAGTATAAATGGTCCACCCGTACCCAGGGTGAAGAGTTCCGCCCAGGGTACCCTACCCAGCACGGTCTACCACATTTAGACCACAAGTCAATTTCCAGCACCGATCCACCGAGTGTGTTACTAGCCAACTCCATCGGGTACACAAGGTGAGATGAATAACAAATCGGACCGGGCGTCCTGTGTTGATGACCGGTAGTCTGCCAGCAGCGGACGATCGGATCGGATCGTGGGCGAAGGTTCGCGGGGTACCCCCCCCGTAAGTTGGACGGCCGGGCACGATGGTGGTAAGGTTCTCGACACTACGGTGTTCGATTTTGAACTTGACTCCACCACACACGGGATCATCCTTTACGAATCTGCTCCTTCCGAGGGCGTTGCGTCTGAAGTGGAGTCATGCGGTGCCGGAAGTATAGAATCTAAGAGTACCAGGATGATGATATGCCAGAAGGATCAAGTCAAGTTCTCAGTTGTCAAGAAATAACCTCGATCAGTCAAGGAAGAAGATGATCAATCATCTTAAGACCCATGGCTGCAAACATTTTTCAAGAAGGCTATGGGGCGGTTTCTGGCTGAGGAAAGAAGCAAGTCGACACCTGGAGCGGTTCGCGTGAAGGGTTATCAGCCAAAGCCAGGAAGAGCTGCGACGATCAAAGATGTTGCATGGAATCCGTGAAATCGATCCGTTATCAGCAGTCAAAGCCAGGAAGATCAACGGCAGTTAAGGATGTTGGCATGGAATCTGTGTATTCGTTTCATGATAAACCATCCCAGCGTGATTATACCGATCCAGATGAGCCGATCACACTGCCTCGCATAGCCACGGTTGCGTCAGAGTACACTAGAATGCCTGATCAACATCCGTTTCCCAGGATTCGAATGTCTGCGATCATTGATCTAAAAGAATTTTCAGGGAAAGAAACGGATGAAGATCAAGCGCGTAATTGGATTAGTCGTCTCAAGTCAGCATTTATGCGTGATCAAGCCTCTGATCGTGAGAAGTGTTTGATCATGGGTGATCTGCTAAAAGGAACGGCGCGCAATTGGCATCGCCAGCTGGGCAGATCGACTCGTGCAAGCTGGAAAAGTCTCGTCGACAAATTCGAAGCTCAGTACTGTGGAAGTGGCCAATAGGCATCTCGCCAATATTACTACATGAAGCCACGATCTGATGAGACTCCCATTGAGTATCTTCGCCGGTTGAATGTGGCGGGAATTCGACCCAAGTTGTCGATCAAGGACAGATCATCTACGATTTTACGTGACAATGTACAACACTTTCTCAACACGATGACTAATCGCGAATTCGATGATCAGCTGGCACTTATACGTTTGGATAACGCTACGGGCTTGGAAAAGACGCTGCAGGCTTATGCACACAATAAGTCGTGCCAGCCAACGGCGGCGGTAAGCACTAGACGATTCCGCCAGAAATTTGGCGATGATCGAGCACCTGCCCCGGCGCGGAAGCCTAAAGCAGTACGCGCGATCAAGGTGATGTCTGAGAGTGAGGAATCAAGTGCCGACGACAGTGGAAGTGATGGTTATCATCGCCGTTACATGATTGCTGCCATGCGCGATCAACCAGAGACGCATGATCAACCTGATGAGCCCCGATCTGGTAAACGAAGTGAATCAAGTGCAGTTGATCAAGGAGCGGTGAAGAAGTGCAGTCATTGTGGATCGATCAGGCATGATAATTTACGTTGTTGGAAGCGCCTGACCTGTCTGAAGTGTGGCAAGAAGGGGCACCCTACCGATCACTGCTTGTACGTCTGCCGAGCATGCGGCAAAGTTCACGATGCGGGCAAGTGCCCTATGGAAGAATTTTAGAATCGCATTCGCCAGTGGTACAATCCCACCAAGCATGCTGGAATGTTGCCCAAGCAAGCCGAAGACCTGTTAAATTAGGACGCTCGCCAGGTTGGAATCTGGTACGAGACGAGCGTTCTGGTCTGTGTATTTTGCATATGTGGATAAGAAGAGGGCTGATCAAGCAGCAGGAAGAGATAATGAAAAATGTGATCAGCCTGATTTACCACGATTGGCTAATTTCCGTATTGATGAGCTTTATCGGTCCCCGGTGATCATGGAAGTTGATCTACTTCCGGGTGATTCACGTGGATATTGGAAGTACCAATCGCCTAAGAAATGGTTTAAACAAGCCAAGGCGAGCGGTAAAATTAATAACGAACGTGCCACGTTATTATTTAATTCTAGTGCTGAAGTGTCGATCATCGACTCAACCTTTGCTCGTAAGGTGGGTTGTCAGATCGATACGATCCAAACACAAGAATGTGTCGGCATTGGAGAAAGTGCATACCTCACAGAAGGACGCACTAAAATCAAGATTACGTTAGCGGGCTCGTTGGTTTTTTATTTCCATGCATGGGTGAGAAAACTCGTTGATCAAGATGCTATATTGGGTATGGACTTTATGATACCAGATAGAGTTCGATTGGACGTTGCCCATGGTGCACTAAGTTTGCCTGATGAGGTGATCATCCCATTAGAAGGGCGTCGACAGTTGTACGGGTCAAGTGGAAATTACATGAAACTTGATCAGTACGAGCAGATCCCAGTAGGTCGATCTGCTGAGGATCGGATTCGTGATCAACGAACTCGGAAGTTGTAGATTACTCGCGGAAAAGATTGGGTCCCCACTATTACTAGGGGCGTGGGTAATTTACGGTATCTGTGTATTACGAATGTTGCTGATCATCCGATTAACCTACAAGACGATACGATTTTATGTATCTGGATGAACAAAGACGACGTGCCCCGTCGCCCTGGATTTATTTCGGTGGGGTCCAATCGCTATAAGGAGTGAAAGAATCTCGCGTATCCAGATTCTACCGATTCTGTGAATGACGATCAAGAAAGTGTCGATCGAGGTCCCTTGGTTGAGAAAAACGAGTATCCTATTCCTGAAGGAATTTTGGTACGACCTATGGACTCGATCACGGCATCTGTGGCATTAGTAACCGGAAGATCGCAGAAGGTGCAAGAAGTGCAAGAGAAGTCAGATCAGGAGCCGAGTGGGAAGGGTCCGACCATTGATCACGAAGTTGGACGATCTTTTGCAAGATATAAGCCTGATCAAGATATGCGTGAGCATCCCGTCTCAGCCGATCACGGTGAATTCGGTGTGATTCCTACCGATGATCAAGTTTGCTACCACGAATGTGGAGATTTGTTCGTGGATGAACTGGAGAAACAGCTCTCCATGCTGCCTGAAGTGTCCGCAAGTACCGAAGAAGTGACCAGGAATGATCTGCAAGTTGGTGATCCATTGATCAACACAGCAGAGGAAATTGATCAGCTTCGCGATATAATTTGGGCGAAGAAACATCTGTTGATCAGGAAAGGGAATGCGCTGCCTCCTGCTGCACGTGGAGTTGCTTGTGATATCGATGTGGGCAATTCGGGCCCGATCGCTCAAAAGTGTCGGAAGGTGGTTCCACAATTTCGCGAGAAGTTATCAGCCTTGATCAAGGGGATATTGGCCACGAAGATCATCCAGCCGTCTACGTCACCATGGGCATCATCTATAGTGATCATCGTGAAAAAGAATGGAGTTGATATTCGGCTATGTATCGATTATCGCGCGGTGAATCAAATCACGCGTTTGATGGTATACCCTATGCCTCTGATCTCTGATCTGCTCGAAGATTTGGATAAAGCGTTATGGTTTTGTTCCTTGGATATGGCAAGTGGTTTTTGGGTCGTGTCAATGACCGATCGAGCACGTCAGATTTCGGCTTTTGTCACCCCATTTGGATTGTTTGAATGGAATCGGATGCCATTTGGCCTAAAGAATGCTCCGCAGATCTACCAGCGGTTGATCGATAATGAACTGTATGGGTATCTCAAGGTTAAGGACGGTGCCGATTAGTCAGCTGATGTATTTACTGTGGGAGAGCCTGATCAGACACCGGGCCTGTTTGTGCTGCAGCGACGATCATACATCGATGATATATATACATCCCTGCACCTACATTGAAAATATTGTGCGATAAAGTGCGGAACCTATTGGAGAAGTGCGATCAGTGGAATTTGTCGATCAGCGTGGCTAAATCGTACTGGGGGCGAAGTGAAGTTCCTTATTTGGGACATCACGTCTCTAGCCGCGGTTTGGAAACAAATCCGAAGAATTTGGATGATCTGATCGATTTGCCTTTTCCTGGTACTTTGTGCGCTATGCAATCGTTTTTGGGGAGTCTGAATTATTACCGTCGATTTATTAACGACTTTGCGATCTATGCCGCTGTGCTCTACGAGTTGCGAGATATATATTATCAAGAGTTAAAGAGAAGATCATCGGTCAAGGAGAGTCCGGTTTGCGAAGACGATCGATTAACCAGGGAACGACTGGCATTCTGTATCCGGTGCGTACACGCACGGTGCGGCTAGCGCACAGAGGAAGACTTTCCTTAAGCGGCGATGTGCAGATACTTAGCCGATACGCCCTTGAAAAAGGGCTTAGTAAGAGAGTTCTCTCTTACTCCGGGCCAAGATTTCCATTGGTTTACTTGTTAGTTTTAACTAACGCATTGAGACAAGGCTTCCATTAGAAACGGAGTAGCTAAAGGAGGTATTCCTTTTGGCTACAAACACTCACAGCACGCGCGACCGGTCGTCGTGCGTCTAGCTGGATTGGCGTGTTCTGTAAACTGAATGTATATTTAATATGTAATTAGCCTAAATTAATTTAAACTAATGTAAACTATATGTAATACTAAGTAGAACTTACTAAATTCGTACCTAGCCAAATGTAGTGTACACCATCTGTGTACTAACACGTGGCTGGCTGTCACGCCTCCACCAAGGGCTCCTGCCCTGATTGGTTAAAATAACCAATAGATCCAAAACCTTTCGGACCGGTCAATACTGACCCCAACAGTAGTGTACTTACGTACACAACATAACTAAATGTAACCAGAATGTATCCCTGTTACATCCTCCCCCATCAAGACTATCGCTTACGAAATAAATCAATTTTAGTTGGAGAAATCCAGCTGCCAGAACCTCTGGCTAACCATGAGCACCATTAGTGGTGCTGTGAAATCTCCTCAAGAAGAGGAGGTAGACTATTCCGATAACTCGGAGTTGGATGCCCTTGGGGATATCTCCCCAACGGCTGACCACTCCGACATCGCCGAACGGCGATGTCGGGAACCCAATCCGTTCCCCACACGTGGGGAAAATGCACTATCTAGTGCGCCACCCCTGCCAATGTCGGATGATACATCCAAATCTCCGAAGGCGATCATCATCAATGATCTAGACGCAGCTCAAGAAGCCCAACTGGCCGCATAGGCACGAAAAGCTGCGTACGCTCCCCCAGACGGCCGCCACGGGCGGCGTATAATTTTGAGGGACCTCCTGATCTCCCAAGGTGGGCTATGACCATGGTAAGGGATGGTTTAGCATTCTATACCCCTGGCCCTGCGGCTGAACAGCCGTATCAATGCGAACGCCGGGAGAAACTCCGGCAACAACTGCTCACGCAGAAGCAGTTCACGAGCGTCTCATACCGAGCGTGCCTCGACAGGCAGGCACAGGGTACCCCTGTTGAGAACCTCCGCGAGGTTCCTATTATTCTCTCTCCGGGAGAGAATGCCATAGAGGCAGAAAAGAAATTCCGCGCTTGGGCGGAAGGGGGGAAGCTCCTCCCCAGCTTTAATGAGCTGCACAACAGCTATTCCCCCCGTGACGTTCGGGTGGAGAGGGCGTTGCGCCTGGCGTTTGCCAGAGCCAAAGCGATGGATCTATTGCGTGCCCATTATCGCACGCGCTATGCCAACTCCCCTGGCCCCAACGCGGTGACGGAGAACAGTGTGAGCGCCACATCTGTCTCCTGCTAACTCCCAACTACTGAGAGTGAAGGGCTTCTCGCGCCCCTTTAGTCGCGATCCGCAGCGGGTTTCTCCCGCTCGAAAGCGTCAACGACGTCACGGCAGTCCTGCCGCAGG
>CM047580.1:36934439-36949602 GCA_026184515.1 Peronosclerospora sorghi | reverse complement strand
TCTACCCCTACCACTGGAGTTACCACAGGTAACTCACCAGTCTCGCCGTTCACGGCGTGGGGATTAACCGCCGAATCCCCCTCGTCAAGGAACAATTCCTTGACCTCATTGGGACTGATCATCTCAGACATCCCAATATCTGGCATCTCTCACCAGAATCGCTTTTGCGATCGAGCAAAGTTGGGTTCATGACTCGCCAATCCTTCACCCGACCGCGGGTGCGTTGGACCAATGGACTAGACTTCCTGTCTATCCATGGCTCGTGGCGTTCCATACACTTCATGCCCAGAATGAGGTCATACCTCGAGTCCAAATCCAGGACTAGGCAACGTTCTAAGCTTTCGAAGTCTGCAAACTTCATCTTAAGGTCAATCGAGACCTTGGGTACAGAAAACTGTACGCCCGTCGCAAGACGGACCGTGACAACATCACGAGAACGTGCCCCTAGGGCCTCGGCATACAGCCGACTCTTCACAATAGAAGCTCGTCTGACATATTTCTCAGACGCACCAGAGTCTATCAAGACTATCCAAGGCTTATCAAAGCCTTTCACGTCCGCAAGGACAACCAGCAACCCTGACTGGTACACCAACTCGGTGCTAGAAGCAGCGTTTCCATCGGAGCGTTGTGCTGTAGTCCCCTACCCTAGGTTTTAACAGCACTGAGGGATCCCCCAGTAGGGCACCCCGCACCTAGTGGGAGCCGTCGTTTCCCGACGGCTTGGGTGAGGGCTTTTTACCTACCCTCGGCCCCTTAAAGCGAATATCTCGCTGGGGATTCCGCGGACATCTGTTCCGCAGATCCGGTGGTCCACACAGGAAGCATCTCATCGGCCCCTGCCGCTGCAGCATTGCCTGGAGCTCCACTTCAGAACCCAGTGAAGTATATTCAGCGTGACTCTTAACGGAAGCTTTCTCTTCCGCTTCGACCTGACTCAGGTCCATGGGTTCGGGACCCACCTTAGAGGAACTAAAGTTCCTCTCGGCGTTAAACGCCATCTTAAACGCCTCCCCCAGGGATTGAGGTCGGATTCGGAATAGCTCCAAACGTGCTGGCCCTTCTCTAAGACCTCCCATGAACACGGGAATGGACACGTCGTCCGAATACGCTTTTGCGTACATCTCTGCCTACAGGGTTTGCAGCTCTTGGATATACGTCTCCAAGTCCCTAGTGCCCTGACGGCACCTCAGGAACGCCAGCTGATACTGGAAATCCAGATCAGGCGTGGCAGACATGTCCATAAGCTTTTGCTTAAGGACTTCCCAGGTCGGGAACACGTCCATGACCGAATCCGAGCATGTAAACGCCCATGCACGGGCTTTACCCAAAATATGGGTCAGTGCAAGTCCCACTTGCAAGTGATCTGCGATCACGTTAGCTGTGGCGAAGGCCGTTTCGACCATGCGAAGCCACACATAAAGGTTATCACCTTTTTCACCGGTGAATTCCTTTATCTTAAAAGACAACGGAGGGCGCACCCCTGTGGACGTGGAATGACTTCCTCGACAACTCTCCTCATGATCGATGAGGGCATTGACCCTCGCCTTTACGGCCTCAAGGCCCTGCTCCACTAGGAGCTGCATGCCTTCGTCACCCAGTAAGGATAACAGCCTGCTAAAGGCTTACTGCTGGACGAGGGTTAACCTTTCCCAATCGTCCTGATTCATCCTTTGCAGAGGATGCCGTAGCCTACCAACACAGGTGTTGTATTGACTACAAGTGCTACAAGATGTAGCCGGTGCGAACACGCACGGTGCGGCTAGCGCACAGAGGAAGACTTTCCTAAAGCGGCGGTGTGCCGCTACTTAGCCGATACGCCCTTATAAATAGGCTTAGTAAGAGAGTACTCTCTTACTCGGGTCCAGGATTTCTCTTTGGTTTACAAGTTAGCATGAGCTAACGCCTTAACACAAGGCTCCCTTAATAAGAGGTTAGTTAAGGGAAGGACTTCCCTTATACTACAGCACTCACTGCGCGCGCGACCGGTCGAGGTCGTGCGTCCTGCAGTCTTTTGAGTGAAATGTAAACTGAATGTATATTTAATATGTAATTAGCCTAAATTAATTTAAACTAATGTAACTATATGTAATACTAAGTAGAACTGACTAAATTCGTACCTAGACAAAATGTAGTGTACAACACCTATGTACTAACACGTGGCTGGCTGCCACGCCTCCACCAAGGGCTCCTGCCCTGATTGGTTAAAATAACCAATAGGTCCAAACCTTTCGGACCGGTCAATACTGACCCCAACCGAAGTGTACACACGTACAAAACATAACTAAATGTAACCAGAATGTAACCCTGTTACACTTGATCTATGGAGAGGTAGTGAGTTGACTCCCAGATCGCCAGCGCATGATGGTCCAGGAACGTCTGGTACTTCGCTTCCAAGTCAGCAAACCAGCCGACTGAGCGGAAAGAGACGGGTGGCAGCATGTTTTTGAAGTACACCCAGGTGCGTCGCGAGTACAGCAGCTCTACCTCCGACTGGGTGAACAGGTAACTACACCACTGATCAGCCGAAGGGGCGTGCGTGGCAACTGGAAACATGCATCCCTCGTGGCGTGTCAAGTAGTCGAATACTAATTGTACCGAGACGTTGCTCAGATCAAAATCCCTAAGTTGACACGTAGTCCACGGCAAGATGTTTTCATCTGCTGCACCATCGGGCACCAAGATCAGCGACTTGTACGCACCCGTGCGAGGGAAGAGGAACCCGGTAGAACCTTGATCAAGCAAACCCTCACTCCCGAACTCGCTGATCGTGGGAGTGGATGGAATTGATCCGATCAGGGTAGGGAAACCGCCTTGACTGTCATCGGGCTGATCAGGACTAGGTGAATGATCATCCTCCGCCTTCTCCTCTGATATGGGAGGAACTTGGAGTTGCCACTTGGACCGAGATGTGGATCGCGAACGTTGATCACGTCTCTTGGGCGAAGAAATGGGCCGAACGGTGGGATCTTCTGGTGAGTCTCCCTGAAGGTCAGCAGAAGAGCTTGCGGCTTGATCATCACTTGCACGAGAGACGCCGGCAACTGGAGTAATCTGCATTTGTAGTGACATACCAGCCAGCAATGAGTGGAGATGCAAGTGGAACGCCTGCAATTGCGCATTTTCATCTTGGGTGTCTCAACTTGTCACGCAGTGCGTCGCGCTCAGCAGACACATAATTGAAGCGGCGCCGCGCTGTCGAAAGCTCCGTTTTTAACTTGGAATTCTCGGTGCGTAAACCCTCCAGCTCGGCCCTGCTAGCTAACGCCCCATCAACGCGATCACATATCACATCCATCTGGGCTATGATGGTGACTATTCATCCATCTTCATACGATTGGCCTTAATTTTCCTCCCAGAGGCGATCGCGTTGTTGTTTATACCTCTCAGCCTCGGAGTTGAGCCGGAACGCCTTATCGATCAGGCGCTGGTTCTTGGAGTCGGCCTGATCATATGCTTCTTGAATCATTTCCAAGCGCTGTTGAAGTTGATTAATCGTCACTTGATCAGGGAGTGCCGCAAGGCGCGAGATCTCCTGAGCGTGATCAGCAATGGCCTCCTCTTGAACCGATAATCGATAGCGATCGCGATCACTACCGCCCTCCAGATAGCGGATCTATGCGCGTTGGTCAGCTATAGTCGCCTCAGCAACCTTCAGCTTAGACGCGAGATCGTCGACTTCAACCGGACATAATCGCGCAGAGGCGTGAGCTGCTCTTGCAATCGCTGGATCTTATCTTCGCTATCAGCCACTTTACGGTTGGCGCATGCGAGTTGCTGTCGAAGCATCGAGACGGTGTCCTCAAGCACCGAGAGAGAGTTGGATAACACAACTACCTTCTCATCTCGCGCGTGGAGCGCCTCTTGCAGAGTGTATGCTTGATTGACCGCAGCGATCAGCTCATCGGCCCTAGACCGATCGAGGGCAAGAGCGTTGTTGTGATCGCTGGAGTGCTGTCCGTGATCACTGGGACACCGTTCGTGATCGCTTGCATGATTGAAATGTGGTAATGATCGATCACGAGGGCCTGTCGCTTATGCCACGGTTAATGAGTGGTAACAGCCTGATCGATTGTGACTTGATCGAGGGAAGAAATGGCTGATTGATGGGTGCTGACTGCATGATCAACGACGTCATCATTGATGGGTGTGGACTACATGATCAACGGTGGCATGATCGATGGGTAGTAGCGGCATGGTCGACCCCCGCCCCAATTGCTGTTCGGCTGGGACGAGGTTCAGGGGCGGCTGTGGTGAAGTGTACCATAAATTGGTGCATAATTGTGGGTGTGACTGTGGGCACCACTGTGTGTAACTGTGTGTACATCTGTGTGTACAACTGTGTGTACAACTGTGTGTACAACTGTGTATAACTGTGTGTACAACTGTGTATAACTGTGTGTACAACTGTAGGTACATGGGCGGGCCATCGGATTAGAAGCGCCATTAGGTACGGGTACCTAACGGTTAGCGACGGACGACAGAAAAATCAGGTCGACTGGTCGACGGAGTACATTGGAATTGTTAGTTCTGATTGGTTGATATTAGGTAATTGGTAGATTTTAGGATATAAGCATAAAAAAATTCTCGTTTGCGTCTGATCACGCAGATCAACCTACAGGGACGGCACCTTAGCGCCTCCCTACATTTACACGCACCTCTACGTCCCGGGTGGAAGCACCTAGTGCATTTTTGGCCCATCGGCAGGCGTAGAGCGAAGAAGAACTCGCCCCGCGACTCCGCCTGCTATGCCAGCGGTAATTTTATAAAGGTTTTTGGTCTTGGGAACGTGATCGAGCAGTGCGCTCTCACCTCTTCCCCATTGGTCCACGTTTTGGCCCCTAGTAGTTCGGATGCTCTAAGCGCCCCACGGGAACTCTAGGTGGTTTTTAAGCTTATAATACAAAGTATATTGGGTATTCTATTGACGAACTAAGCTTAAGAGGCTCGGCGTTCGGGTGGTGAAGACTTCCGCTGCCTGATCAAGTACCCCTTCGCTGATCACCACCAAGATCATCGATCTGCAACCAGTGACCTGCAATCACCTTCTCTCAACTCGCGCCAATTCGTGGGGAATCAACAAGATCGATCAGCGGTCCTGATCATCCACGGTTTGCGCCTGATCAAGCCTGATCAAGCCTGATCGCACCTGATCGACATCGGTCGATTCGCTACGAATTACCCCAATCTTTCATCAAGGAATTGCAGTGTGACATCCCCGCCAGCTGGAGATAGACCCACGCCCAAGCTGTCGGGCACACACGATGAGCAGGAACACAAGCAGTCACAGGATAACCGGAGGGCCCCCTTCGTTAGTCGGTAGTCCGGGTGCCGTGGTAACGCCTGATCGAACTTCAACAATTTTTATCAGCCGCTCCACACAAATGCTTCAATTTTGCCCCGGTCTACGAAGTCGACGACAATGAATGGATGTTCTATAGTCGGGAAGCTGGTCTGGATGATGCTGAACAAGAATTGGCAGCTAAAGTTTTGGTCCCTGAGACACTACAGCCTGGCATCCTACACCATATCACGTTAGCGGGATAAAATAATGAGGTCAATGCTCATTTCTGTTGACGAGTACAGTTTAGACGTGTCCAGAGATTTGTGGGAAGCTACACAAATTCAAACGACCTTTAACAAATTTAGCATTCGAGTAATATGGTTTTATATATCTTTCATCTTTTTATCTTATGTTTGTTTAACATAAAGTTTTGTTACAATATAAGAACGGGAAAGATCAAAGGGCGGTCGCCTGGATATATACAGGCAAACTACCTGTTCAACGTTATCACAATGGATCATATCCCGTCGCTTCCCAAGTCGTCGCATGGACAAAACGAACTTTTCATATTTACTGGTTTGTGCACCAGACAGGTTATCGCCAAGCTGGCTCTAGTCGCACGTAACCCCATGTTATGATGAATCTGTGTTCCGACGTTTTTAGCTTTGATCGGACATGACCGGGAGCCACGATTAATGTCAAATTCCTTCCGAGCATTCAATAGCGTTCTATGGAAGAAGCAGCAAAGTGGGACGATGGCATATCGTCCTCAGTACAATGTATAGCTGTACGAATGGTGCACACACTGAACCCGACAATCAATGTGTATGAAACGAATCCCAGGCGGCGAGGTTGGTAAGAGTACGGTCTTCGCAAAAAACTCATCAGTGACCGGGTAAAAAAGACTACTTCCCCATTTTACCTAGCGTATTGGTGGAAAACGAGGCCTACCATGAAGTCTGCTATTCCAGACGGCTGTAAGAGGAGTCGAGATTGTGACGCTTGCCATTAGATAATGTCAGTACCAACTCGCTCGAGAGAAGGTCAATAAGCGTCTTTCCAGGGCTATTTAGGATAGAGTTCACCGGAAAAACGTCAGGACAGCCGTAACTGCATCGAACCAGGGCCTATAATTTGACCTAGCCAAAGAAGGTTATGCCCGATATCTGGCACACATGTGGTACGACCAGTTCAAGGTGACCGAATTAATCGGAGAAGATGACGTGAGGCTGATCGCTTCCAGCATTGAGTATAGCGATTTACAGCTAGGTAACGTCTCCAAACTGAAGCTTATGAAGAATTGAATGTCCCACAATAACATCGCTATCCGACGAGGTTCTACATTAATGATGCTTTTATTGACTGAAGACAGAGCTTGGAACGCCGCTCCAGCAAGCCAAAAATGACTGGAAGGATTGTGGATTCCCACCACCGTCCGATCTGTCCTTCCTTCACTAGACCTATCGCCAAAACTATATCACCATCAATACCAGATGTTGATATAGTTCTGGCGACTAGTCCAGTGACGGAAGGACTTTATATGGGTGTACCTATCGCGAATATGACAATGGTACCATGGTGAATGAACTGGACCTGAACTGTGGAACTCTGCTGAAAAAAACTAACCTAGAACAAGACAGTCAAAACCAGTTCCGCGCTGTGAAAATGCACGAAGACGTTGGAGACTCGTTAGTACATTTAATAGGACAGCTCGTCACACCTGCCCGAAAGTTAATCTGGCTAAGCCGCTTGATCGGCTATTTCATAACTTTAGACCACTGTGGTGGCGTCAAGTTCAAAATCGAACACCGTAGTGTCGATAACCTGACCACCATCGTGCCCAGCCTTCCAACTGACGGGGGGGGGTACCCCGCTAACATTCGCCTACGATCCGATCTGATTGTCCGCTGCAAGCAGACGACCGATCATCAGCACAGGAAGCCTGGTCCGATTCTTTCCTCATCTCACCTTGTGTACGCGATAGAATGGGCTGGTTACACACTCGGTGGATCGGTGCTGGGAATCGACTTGAGGTCTAAAAACGTGAGACCTTTCTGGGTAGTGTAGCCTGGGCGAACTCTTCACCCTGGGTACTGCAGACCAATTATACTCAGAGTAAGTATACTCCAAAGGGCAGATCGCTTAACCGATCGTAGAGCCCAACCAATGCGAGAATAAAAGACCAATATTCCAATATGGGGACCAACTAAAACGTGACAAACTCCACGAACGATATCTTCACGTAACAATCCAAAAACGTGTTTACACGTTCCAAACGTGCGTGACTTGGGCTTGAGAAGCCGACCAATGCGTACTCCCGTCGAGGGACTTCCGGCGGGTAAAGTGCGTCTGTAACGCGTCCCGGCCGGTATAATGAGCTAGATAGGATTACTCGACCCTCTGCTCCCAAACACTCCGCGACGTACAGAGGCGACTAACGTACTTAGCAAAGATTCTAACGACTTCCTTGTTGAGTTAAACGACCAAAACAATAACCAACCAATCATATCTCCCTACGGTCCCCAATATGTACAAACATGAAAATATGTAAAGTACACGCAATATCATGTGACCTACCCAAATCCGCGTACAAAACACTCCAAGCACACGATTGGCCCAAAATAATCCGTCCTTTCAGCCAACCAGATCGATCTGTATTTAAAACGGGTACACTGGTACAAGCTGGTCAACAATTTTCACTTGCACTTCACCACAGCCGCCCCTGAGTCTGGTCGTAGCCGCGCAACGGTATCGACCCGATCTCACCACATCCCAGAACTTCGCAGTAGCGGACTTCACCGATGGACAGATCTTCGAATCCGCCTTCGCCAGGTACTTGTCCTTGTACACCTGATCATCTTGTAGCCTCTCTTGACGTTCGTTGCTGCAGGTGCCCTGTGTTTCCAATCGCCCCAAATCGATTCGCCTCCCCGATCGGCCCGATCTGACAGCCCTCGTAACACTTCAGATTCCGACACACCGGATGGGCATCAGATCGGGACCGATCAGCTCCAGAAAACAGTCCGGGAGCTCCAGTCGCAGTTGGACATAAAGACTCCATCACTCCTGCAACTGCGGAAAGAGGTGGATACTTTGATCCCCGTGTCCACTAAGTTGCAGGAGGTGATCGCCGAAAACGCGCATCTCCGGGCCCAGATCGCCCAACAAACAACGCGAGGTAAGCTGGTCGGTCTGTTTTTGCCTTGGGTCTGCTCTAAACTTCCTTCTCTTGCAGATCAGCTGCCCACAGACATCGCCAAAGCGTTTGACGCTTTACTCGCGGCTGATCGGCAGTCGCATTACCACTGCGATCAGCTCCGACCGATCTTGGACGGGCTGATCGGCGCACGGCGTGATCTGTCTCGTTTGGAGGCCTACAGGTCACACCTCCGGGAACAGCTCAAGCTGGTCAACCGGCAGAGGTTGGAGGATCAGTCCGCTCGGACTTTACTCCGCACCCAACATGGTGACCTGGAGAGGCATATCGGCGAGTTTCAGGCGTGGTTAGGGACCATATCAGGAAGGTCGAGTCCTTCCAGAGCCGATCGGATGCCTGGACCCAGGAGTCAAACCGTCGTTGGGCGGCCGTAGATCGGTGCCACCAACAGTTTACTGACTTGCTGTACCGGCTTCCCGCTTCAGGATCTAGCGTTGACCGATCTGCGTCGGACGCTCTGATCGATCTGCACCAAGATCGGAAACGACGCCATTCATTGGCCAAAAGTCAATATTCCACAATTCCACAAGTTTCCAAGAAGCGTAAGGACGCGTCAAAGGGCTCAAGGGCACGGGGAATAGCGCACGTCTCCGAACCCGAGGAGAAGCGAGCGGTGCCTTAAAAAGAAGGCCAAGACGCAGGCGCATCCTCCAAGCCCAAGATCGGACGCAGCCGACACGTATACCATCGCCAAATCGCATATGCCCTTGCGCCCCCGCGCTGCTCACACCAAGCACATGGAGATCTCCTCCGGAGAAGACTCGGGTAACGGATCGGGAGATTCTGAGTTCTTATGCACTGCTTTGGCCAAGTCCCGATCCTATCAACGCCGAGGTCCTGTTCCAGCGAAGCCTGCATCGGGGGTTATAAGGTGATCAGCTCCCAGGGTGATGATGTTGCACGGACGCGTGAGACAACCGAATCGGCGCCTTCTTTCCAGCCCGGCACATCTAGGTTGCGTCATCACGCCCGATTGAAAAAGGGGTGTTGATCGTAGGTCGACCTCTTCCATCGCTGACTTCAGATTCCACTTTGCCATGGTCACCGGGGAATATCGGTAGCTTGCACCGATCAGCCCTGACCTAGCAGACGCTAGCCCGGTCGATGTCCCGACCAGATTCCTGGCTTTTCTCTCCAGCTTCAAAGGCTCCTTCCGCTTCTGCATGGCGGGCGGACCTGGTCCTGGTCACAGGACCACAAATCGCCCGTCTGTATGCAGATGAGCCATGGAAAGTGTTCGTCCGCCCCAAGCCGGGGTCCATGTTTGCGTCGACTGCGTTGATCGACTCGTTCTTAGGTCGAGGGAATGCCTTCAATGCAGCCTACAGCCAAGCGATCTGGGAGTCTACACACTATCTAGTGCTTCCTCCTGATCGAGCGCAACATGATCAAGGCCTGATCTCGTTCCAGAGAAATCGAAAGGCGCCGGAGTCGGGCGAGCGAGGCCTGGCAGACCCTATGCCAGTTCGTTCTGGGAGGGATGCTGGCCCGCGAGTGCGACATCGACATCTTTTTATATCCTATGGTTCTCCATATTGTAGCCGGTGCGTATACACAAGGTACGACCAGCGCACAGAGGAAGACTTTCCTTAAAGCGGCGTTCGCCGCTACTTAGCCGATACGCCCTTATTAAAGGATTCGTAGGAGAGAGCTCTCCTACTCGGGGCCAAGATTCCCGGGTTAGTTTACTGTAGCCTTTGCTAGTGCCTTAACGGCAAGGCTCCCTTACTAAGGGTGTAGCTAAGGGGAGGGCTCCCCTTACGCTACGGCACTCACTACACGCACGACCGGTCGAGGTCGTGCGTCTGTAAGATAGAGTGAAATGTAAACTGAATATATTTAATATGTATTTAGCCTAAATTAATTTAAACTAATATAAACTATATGTAATACTAAGTAGAATCTTCCTAATTCGTACCTAGCGAAAATGTAATGTACACACCTGTGTACTGACACGTGGATGGCTGACACACCACCACACCAAGGGCCCACGCCCTGATTGGTTAAAATAACCAAAGGTTCGAAACCTTTCAACCCGGCCAATACTGACCTCAACCGTGGTGTACTCATGTACACCAACACTCAGTGTTACCCGAATGTAACCCCGTTACATCCTCCCCCATCAAGACTATTGCTTACGCAATAAACAAAATTTTGCTGGAGAACTCCAACGCCATACCTCTGGCTGTCCATCGTACACCCTCAGCGGTGCTATGGACGCAAACTATTCCGACAGCTCGGAAGTGGACGCCCTTGGGGAGCTCTCCCCAACGGCTGGCCATGTTGATAGCGCCGAACGGCGCTGTCGGTCATCCAACACATTCCCCACACGTGGGGAAAACGCACTAACTCGCGCCACCGTTACCCGCTACGGGTGATACCTCCCGGTTGCCACAGGCGACCACCACCAATGAACCGTCCTTGGTTCAAGAGGCCCGACGTGCCGGACGGTCACGTAAGGGACCTCGCGACCCTCAAAAGAGGGCTAAGAACGCGGTCAAGAGTGGTTTAGCCTCTTATACCCCTGGAACAGCGGCTATACTGCCGCGTGAAATTGCGCATCGGAACCAACTCCGGGCCCGGCTACTAACGCCCAAATATTCCGTTAAGTCCTACCGGACGCGCCTCGGGAAACAGGCACGCGGTGCCCTCGTGGATGTTCTCCGCGAGATTCCCCTTGTTCTCCTGAGGGACGAAAGCGTCGAAGACGCAGAACAGGCGTTCCGCGCCTGGGCGGAAAGGGAGAAACACCTCCCCAGTTTCGATGCGCTGTACAACAGCTTTTCCGAACACGACGTTCAGGTAGAGAGAGCGCTACGCTTGGCCTATGCTCAGGCCAAAACGCAAGGGCAGTTGCCTGCCTCCTATTATACGCGCTCTACTCTCCATGTGGTTCCGGATAGCAATGCAAGCACAGCATCTGCCTCCGGCGAACTCCCATCTATTGGGAGTGAAGGGGCTTCTTCAGCCCCTTTGGTCGTTGACTCTCAGTGGGATTCTCCCGCTCGAAAGCGTCAACGACGTCACGGCAATCCTGCCGCAGGGGAGTCTCGTACTCCCACGAGTTCTGGGAATGTGGATACCCTTTCCACTTCACCAGGTACTGGGTCTCACCCCGGTGATGGCGTCGTGCCATCAGGCGTTCCACATGATAATGTGGCGTACCCTCCGTATCGAGCACTGGAGGAGGGGGTCGCGCTATTGCGGCGTGACTTCCACGAGCGCTGTGATCGGCACAGCCTTCGCATCCAAGATGCCCAGGAGGAACTCTGCAACGAGGGGAGTGCGAATGAACGCATCGAGGAGCGGCTTGCCTCTCTCGAGACTCTCGTTGCGGAGCTTCAGGGTCGTATATCAACCCTGTCGGAGATGTTCCGACCTGTTGCGCCTTTCGGCTATCCGGTTTCTCACCCTCCTCCGAGAGGGGACCCGCCTCCGGGTTCTGCCATGGCTTAAGAATACCAACATAGAAGGTTGGATGAGTACGCATCGCCTTCGGAATATCCAAGGTAAACGCCAAGCCCTTTCGGGCTAGCACCTTAAAAGGTCCCACAAACCTGGGGTGCAGTTTGTTCCGTAACACATTGGAAACTGCATGTGTAAGAATATTCTTAGCGTTTAATAAAACACTTTCTCCTACTTTGTACACCCTTTTGTTACAACGACCCTTGCGGTCAGCTTGCTCCTTCTGCTTGTCTTGGCTTCCCGCCATGGCATCGCAGACGTGTCGTAAGACACTAAGGCGCGTCGATAAAAAGTTATCGATGTGCTTTCGCACAGATACAGGGCTGACATCGGGGAATCCTCCCCCCTCAAGCCCTGGGCCACACACACGTGGCGTCAACGGAACCCCCGGATTCACCAATCCGTTCACGTAAATCGGGGTAAACCCCGTAGATGCATGTACCGAATTGTTGATAGCAAATTCAACCATCGGAAGCATCTCACTCCAACTCTTTGGAGAATACGGACATAAACGCCGGAGAATATCCTCCACAACGCGATTAACGCGTTCCGTCTGACCGTCCGTCTGCGGATGATCCGCAGTGGACATGAGGAGCTTGGTGCCTAGCACCTTAAACAACGCTCCCCAGATTTGTCCCGTAAAACGGGGTTCCCGAGCCGACACAACGGAATCGGGTAGACCATGCTGTCGAAAGACACGGTCTAGGAACGCAGTCGCTGTTCCTTGTCCATCTATGGACTCTGGCACTTCCGCCAGGTGAACCATCTTGCTCAAACGGTCTACAAAGACCAATATGCCGGTGTTCCCGGCCTTATCCTTCGGAAAACCGAAGATAAAATCCATGCTACTGGATTTCCAACACTCCGTTGGAACCGATAAGCTCGCCAAAGGCGCAGCTGAACTTGCAGAGGGTTTGACCCTCTGACACGTCTCACAGGTGCGTATATACGCACCGACCCATTTATACATGTTGGGCCACCAATACAAGGCGCTTAAAGCGCTGTAGGTCTTATCCCGACCTAAATGACCCCGGTAGGGGCTTCATGTGCCTCAAAGAGGACTCTATACTTCGGGTTCCTCATCATGAGGAACTACCACCCGCGGAGTGTCCTCCGCGCTTGTGCTATAAAATAGCAGACCGTCACAGTACCTGTAATGGTGTAAACGAGCTTTAGCTTGACTTGACAAGGTTGGCTCAGACGAGCCAAGTCCCTTTCCACCCAACGAGCTGATAAGCGCTGTACACTGTGGGTCTTTCTCATACGCCTGGCGTATGAGTCCAGCACAGACGAGGTGACGAATGTCGCGTGAGCGAGCTCGTAATCGGAACGACGCGACAACGCGTCTGCAAGTACATTCTGTTTACCAGGTTTGTACTTTACCTCAAAATTGTACTCCGCAAAGAAGGAGAGCCAACGTGCCATCCGTTGTGAGAGATGAAGCGACTTTGTCGCTGTCAGTAAGGACGCGTGGTCAGTATAAACCACGAACGGCTTTGAGCCGAGTAGGTGGACCCTAAATTTGACAAGGTCATACTTCATAGCAAGTAGCTCCTTATCATGAACGGGATAATTCCGTTCCGCAGCTGTAAGCTGCCTCGACTGAAACGCAATTCGCGTTCCCTTCCTGCATCGTCTGCTTGTAACAAAGCACATCCGATTGCGAAATCGAAGGCGTCGCAGACGACACTAAATGGTTTCCCAAAATCTGGGAGAGCAAGAACGGGAGCTTTTAACAAGCTCCCCTTAACCGCTTCAAAAGCGTTTTGGTGTTTGGTTTCCCAACACCAAGCTACATCCTTCTTAGGAAGGTCGGTCAATGGATTCGCCATTTCAGCGTAGTTCTCGCTGTACTTGTGGAGATAGTTGGCTAATCCAAGCCACTTCCGTAAATCTCTAAGATTTACAGGCGAAAGCCACTCCACAATGGCTTTCACCTTCACGGGATCCGCTTGCACTCCATCCTTAACGATGAAGCATCCGAGGAAGGAATTTCCTCTGCACCAAAGATACACTTGGATTCGTTTGCATACAACCTATGCTCTCGCATACGTTCGAGCACCGCTCGAAGGTGTATCAGATGCGTCTGAACATCAGACGAGTCGCCTTCTGCACGACTATGAAAGAATGTATCGTCGAAGTACGTCTGAGCGTACTTCCTATGAGGGTGGAAGAGTTGATTCATCAAGCGATTGAAAGTCGCTGGTGCATTTGAGAGTCGCTGGTGAATTTGAAAGCCCTTTTGGTATAACAAGCCACTCCCACAGAATGTCACTAGGCGTGCTGACCGCTGTAAGCGGAATATCGGACGCTCAAATGAGAACCTGATAATACCCGACCACCAAATCTAAGGCACTGTATACAGTACAGCCCGCCATATTGTTCTGGAGGACATCCTTCCCAGGAATCGGAGTCTGCATGGGCACAGTAGCTGCATTCAGCTTGTTTTACGCATGCACAATGCGCCACTTTCCGTTCGGTTTACGAACACAAAAAGTGGGAGATGAATGGGGAGACTTGCTCTCCCGCACCATCCCTGCCTCTTCTTTCCCCTTGAAGAATGCGTCTATGACGTCCCATTGCTCCCTGGGGAGAGGACACTGCATAGTGACGCAGTATTTGGTTCCAGGAACCAAATTGATTTCATGTCGGACTCCCCGATCCGGTGGTAACCCCATCGGTGGGTTGTCACTAATGACATCTCCAAATTTCTTTAATAAGGAATGATAAGGGTCCTCAGGATCCTCAAGGATCTTGAGGCCGCTTCGGGCACTCGATGCCTGTTTGGTTTGCACCAAAACTGACTCGTCCATAGTGGATGAGGAGTTCAACTCCTCTTCCAGACGCAATACGACAACCTCGTCGATTTCACCTGCTTTCAAAGCAGTCTTAAACTCGTTGAAGGACATCTCCTCCAACGACAACAGTTCGCCTACCCCAGGCAACCGTTCCAGGCTTACGCCTTCTGTGACAACACCTGTCACACTATTCAGCTTCCTGTAGGACTTCTGACTACTGGCCTCGGAACTCATCCCGAGACCCAGATGGGGGGAGTCAATTGCCCCATATATTGGAAGCGCCACGCGCCTATCCACAGAGGTCTCTACCTATACCACCGGTGACTCGCCGGTCTCACCTATAACGGCGTAATCGGAATCATTTCTGACGTGCGAAAGAGACGAACTACGGGTCTCTTCGCT
>CM047580.1:36884845-36906806 GCA_026184515.1 Peronosclerospora sorghi | reverse complement strand
CGGTAACTTCCACACAATGGCACCAAATGCACCCACACGTCGCTTGATACTTGCCGATCCATCAAAACTGATCACGTAAAGTTCTTCACCTTTTTTAACCGTGGGAGGTGGTACTTCGATCATCTGCCGCGGTTGCTTTTTCGGTGCGATCGCGACCAACGCTTCATAAATTTCGGTGCGAGGGGTGATGCTTGCGGCTAACTCCCCTAGCACCTCCTCTTCTCCATGCACACATTTCTTGATCTCGAGGTCCCACTGTGATAGGATCGCAGCCCATGTACCTAATCGTCCGTCCAACCCATTGGATGTTAGTAACCACTTCAATGTAGATAAACGTGATAAAACGGTGATCGTCTTTCCGACTAGCATCGTGAAATAAACATCCAAAATTCGTAAAAGCGCCAGAACTTCCTTTTCGACGGGGCTGTAATTCAGCTCACCGCTTTTCAACGTTCGGCTAGAGAATGCGACGGGATGATACACTTGATCGTATTCTTGTACTAGAGCGGCGGATACTGCCCATTTGCTATCGTAAACCACGATCACCGGCGTCTTGTCCTGGTCAAAGTGTCGCAGGGTTGGAGCTGATGCAATCTTCGCCTTCGGCATGCTGAATGCCACTTTTGCTCTAATTAGTCGATCATCCTCGTGATTTGATTCCGCCTCACTATGTGATCGTTTCTCCAACTCTTGATAATCTATATCCCTCTATTCGTAAAGCACGGCGGCATAAATTGCGAAATCTTCAATAAATCGACGATAGTAATTTAGGCTTCCCAAGAACGATTGCATAGCACGTAAGGTGCCAGGGAAAGGCAAATTGATCAGATCGTCCAGGTTCTTTGGATTTGTTTCTAACCCGCGGCAAGAGACGTGATGTCCTAAATAGGGCAGTTCGCTTCGCTCCCAGTACGATTTAGCCACGCTGATCGACAAATTCCATTGATCGCACTTTTCCAGCTAGTGCCGCACCTTATCGCATAGGGTGGACCAAGTAGGTGCAGGGATTAATATATCATCGATATATGATCGCCGTTGCAGCACAGACGGTCCCAGCGTTTGGTCGGGTTCTCCTGTTGTAAATACGTCAGCTGATTCATCTGCACCGTCTTTGACCCCAAGATATCCATATAGTGCATTGTCGATCAACCCTGATAAATTTGCGGAGCATTCTTGAGGCCAAAGGGCATCCTATTCCACTCAAACAATCCAAATGGAGTGACAAACGCCGAAATTTGACGTGCTCGATCGGTCATAGACACGACCCAGAAACCACTCTCCATATCCAAAGAGCAAAACCACAACGCTTTATCCAAATCTTCGAGTAGATCGGTGATCAGGGGCATTGGGTACACCATCAAACGCGTGAGTTGATTCACCTCTCGATAATCGATGCATAGACGTATATCGACCCCATTATTTTTCACGATGATCACTATAAGCGATGCCCAGGGTGACGTTGACGGCTGAATGATCTTAGTTGCTAGCAACCCCTTGATCAGGGCCGACAACTTCTAGCGAAATTGTGGAGCCACCTTCCGACACTTTTGGGCGATCGGGCGCGCATTACCCACATCGATATCACAAACAACTCCTCGTGCAGCGGGAGGTAGCGCGTTTCCCTTCCCGATCAATAGATGTTTTTTCGTCCAAATTATTTCGCGAAGTTGATCTATCTCCTCCACTGTGTTGACTGTGGGATCTCCGACTAGCAAATCATCTTTGGTTACTTCTTCGGTGCTTGCAGACACTTCGGGTAACGTAGCAAGCTGCTTCTCCAATTCTTCCACATACAAATCTCCACCTTCGTTATAACAAACCTGATCGTCAATAGGTGTCACGTCGAATTCGCTGGGGCTAACTGAGATAGGGTGATTACACGCATCTTGAGTAGGTGTATCGCTTGAAACAGGCTGTTCAACTCCATGATTGAGGGTCGGACCTTTCACTTCCGGCCCCTGATCGCACCGCTCTTGCACCCTTGCACCTTTTGCGCCCCTTCGGTTACCAACGCTACAGATGCGACGATCGTGTCCGTGGGACGTACTAAGATACTTCGAGGAGTTGGATACTCCTTCTTCTCGACTAATGTACCCTGATCGACACTTTCTTGATCGTCAGATACCAGTTCGGTGGAGGCTTGATATGCCAGATTTTGCCACTCTTTGTAAAGGTTGGACCCGATCGAAACAAATCCGGGGCGGCGGGGCACATCATCTTTGTTCATCCAAATACCTAAAATAGTCTCTTCTTGAACAATGATGGGGTGATCGACGATGTTCGTAACACGTAAATACCTCAAATTGCCCGCGCCCCTAGCGATAGTAGGGACCCAATCTCTTCCACGAGTTATCCACAACTTGCGAGATCGCTGATCGTAAATTCGTAATTCGGCTGATCGACCTACTGGGATCTGTTCATACTGATCGAGCTTCATATAATTACCGCTCGACCCATACAACTGTCGACGTCCCTCCAGTGGGATGATCACTTCGTCAGGTAAACTTAGTGTGCCATGAGCGATATCTAATCGAACACCAGCTGGTATCATGAAATCCATACCCAATATGGCATCTTGACCAACAAGTTTGCCCACCCATGCCTGGAAATAATAAACCAATGAGCCCTCTAGCGTGATCTTGATTTTTGCACGTCCTTCTGTTTGGTATGCACTTTCTCCAATGCCGACACAAGAATGTGTCGGCATTGTGTCAATCCAACAACCCACCTTACGAGCAAAGGTTGAGTCGATGATCGACACTTCGGCACCAGAATCAAATAATATCATAGCTCGCTCGTTATTGATTTTTCCACTCGCCTTGGCTTGCTTGAACCATTTCTTTGGCGAGTGATATTTCCAATATCCACGTGATTCGCCTGGAAGTAATTCGACTTCCATGATCACAGGTGATCGAGAAAACTCATCAATATGGAAATTAGCCAAACGTGGTAAATCAAGCTGATCGCGTTTTTCCTTATCTCTTGTTGCTACTCGATCAGCCCTCTTCTTATCCACAAATGCAAAAATACACAAACTAGAACGCTCGTCTCGTACCAGATTCCAACCTGGCGAGCGTCCTAGTTTAACAAATCTTCGGCTTCCTTGGGCAACAGTCCTGCATGCTTGGTAGGGTTATACCACTGGCGGATGCGGTTGTAAAATTCTTCCATAGGGCACTTCCCCGCATCGTGAATCTCGCCACATGCTCGGCAGACGCACAGGCATTGATCGGTGGGGTGTCCTTTCTTGCCACACTTCAGGCAAGTCAGGCGCTTCCAGCAACGTAAGTTGTCGTGTCTGATAGATCCACAATGACTGCACTTCTTTATCGCCCCTTGATCGACTGCGTTGGAGTCGCTTCGTTTGCCTGATCGTGACTCGCCAGGCTGATCGTGCGCCCCTGGTTGATCGCGCATAGTAGCAATCATATAGCGGCGCTTATCGACATCACTTCCACTATCATCAGCACTTGATTCTTCGCTCCCAGATGTTACCTTGATCGCACGTACGCCCCTAGGCTTTTGCGTCGCGGCCGGTGCTCGATCGTCGCCGGATTTTTGGCGGAATCTACTGGTGCCTACTGCCGCTGTTGGCTGATACCACTTGTTGCGTGCGTATGCCCGCAACGTTTCTTCCATGTCCGAAGCACGATCCAAGCGTAGGAGAGCCAGCTGATCGGCGAGTTCGCGATTGGCCAGAGTGTCCGGAAAATGTTGGACAGGTTCGCGCAGATTTTCGGGCGGTCCATCTCTGATCGGTAACTTAGCTCGCAGTCCCGCCACATTCAGTCGGTGCAAATATTTGATAGGACTTTCGTCTGATCGCTGCTTCATATAATAATACTGGCGGGATACCGATTGACCAGTTCCACAGTATTTTACTTCGAATTCATCCACGAGACTTTTCCAGCTTGATCGGGTGGTTCTACTCAACTGTCGATGCCAGTTGCGCGCTGGTCCCTTCAGTAAATCGCCCAGGATTAGACACTTTTCAGGATCAGAATCTTGATCGCGCATAAATGCTGACTTGAGACGACTGATCCAGTTACTCGCTTGATCTTCATCCCCTTCTTTTCCCGAAAATTCTTTCAAATCGCTGATCGCAGACATTTGAATTCTGGCAATTGGCTGTGACCAGGTGTCCCAGTATACGCGGATGCCACTGTGGCTCGCCGTGGCAGTGTGATCGGTTCATCAGGGTCGACGTAGTCAATTTGAGACCGTTGATCGTGAAACGAGTGCACTGATTCCATATCCACATCTTTTACCGTCGTCGACCTATCTGGTTTCGACTGCTGACCACGAAACGAGTGTACGAACTCCATATCGACATCCTTGATCGACGCAGCTCTTCCTTGATTTGGCTGGCGGATTTTGGCGCCAATGACTCCAGGTGCCCACTTACTGCTCTCTTCAGCTAGAAACTTCTTCATGGCTTTGTCAAGAAACATCTGCCACTGTGGCCCTTGATCGTTTTCTGTCTTGATCGACTGAGGTTCCGTCTTGACAACCGGCAATTTGGAGTTGTCCTTTTGGCAAACTTCCATTCTGGTTATCTTGGGCTCCATACTCCCAGCGCTACTTGACTCAATTCCCTGATCGTCACCCTCTGAAGGGGCAGATTCGTAGCACGATGACCCCGAATGTCCCGCACGTTGATTGACGGACTTGCCTCAATCTTCAACGGGGATTGTGGTGGTGAACTGGGGAAATCTTCGTCGTCTGCTTCGCCCACGATGGGTATCAACAGGGAATACAACAGCTGGGTGGCCTCTGCCAGATCTTCGGAGTCCTGATCGAATACTTCCTCGGCATCGTAGGCGCCTGTTATCAGACCAGCCTGCTTGATCAGGCGTATTAGCCTTAGCACAATCGTTAGCTTATCTTTTCCCTTCGTGATTGGCTGGTTGACCGGTCTACTCAGCTTCCCGCTGATCGTGACCCCGAGCAGGCTCATGATCGAGTTCGTCATCAGGTAATCTTCCAGGTGCTCTCGTTAAATCTTTTGGTAAAAAGTCTTTACCAGATCGGCTTCCGTTGGCGGCGTACTTGATTGGCTTTCGTCGCTCTCCGACCCAGGCGCTTTGATCAACATCTTCGGCTGGTCGGTCTTGTAATACTTCTCCATCGGATCCCAATCTGGATCATTATATACACGTACTTTTGGCGGATCATAACTTGCGTTATGATCCGCAAGGGCTCCCGAAGGAGCCTCGGGAGGTGGTTGAGGCTTCTCCTCGTTTACGTCATCTGGATTCCTCTCCAGGTCCTGATGATCAGCATTTCCTTTCTTCTTCAGGCATGACGACGGCGAACTGCCTTCCGTCGTCACAACCACCTCCTCCTTTTCCACCTTGATTTTCACCTCTGCTTCCGCTTCCGTTTTCACTTTCACATCCGCGCTATCTTGCGTAGAATCGCGGTGATATCCCGCGTCGCCCAAAGATCCGGCACGCGCACCATTGTGTTGGAGCGGCTGATCAAAGTTTTTGACGCTTGATCAGGCGGTACCACGGCGCCCAGACTGCCGACTAACGAAGGGGGTCTTCCGGATGTCTTCGACTGCTTGTGTTCTTGCTCACCTTGTGTACCCGACGGCTAGGCGTGGGTCGCTCCTCATGTGGCGGGGACAGCGCACAGCGAATACTTGGTGCAAGATTGGATTAACTAACTTGTGACGATACAACCGATGCGATCAGGCGTGATCACGTGCGATCCGGTGCTTAAACCACGTCAATTAGCCGCGATCAGGCTTGATCAAGTTTGGGACGATGCTAATAACCGACGATCAGCAATATTCCGTCTTGATCGCAAGTGCGATCAGGCGGCATTCCGACGCGATCAGGCGCTGAAACGATGTATATCAGTGGTAACCAGGATTGATCAGGCTTTGGCTGACGTTAATGACCTTCGATCAACAATATTCTGTCTGGATCGCAGATGCGATCAGGTGTCTTGATCGCAAGTGCGATCTGGTACTGAAAGGCTCAATCAGGGGTAAAAACTGCTGCCCAGTCGTAATATACCTTGATCAGACTTGATCAAGCACCGGAAGTCGTTCAAGTAGCAGTTGGCGCGATTTGCGATCAGCGATCACGATCACGATCACGATTCGCAAAAAGTGTCGATCAGGTGTTGATCGGTAGGGAGGTACTTGATCAGGCAGCGGAAGTCTTCACTGCCTGATCGCGGAGCCTCTAAGCCGTCAAACAGCTAAGGAACGCCCAAATCAATGCGCTCCTAGCCTCGACTATATGAGGAAAAGGTATTTATATTAAAATCCACCTAGAGTTCCCGTGGGGCGCTTAAAGCAGCCGAACTCTAGGGGCCAAACGTTAATTTCACGGGGAAAAGGTGAGAGCACTGCTCGATCACGTTCCGGATACCAAAAACCTTTAAACGAAGAACCGCAGACACTGCGGGCGGAGTTGCGGGGTGAGTTCTCACACTCTACGCCAACCGGTGGGCCAAAAACGCACAAAGTGCTCCCGCCCGGCTCGTAGAGGTATTTACTAGCGAGGGAGGCGCAAAGGTGCCTTCCCAAAAAACGATCAGCGCGATCGTACGCAAAAGGAGAACTTTATGAGCAATTTAACCCTTAGATCTACCATGTTCCTACTTTCAACCAATCCGCATCGTCCATTCGAAACGCCTTCCGTCCATCAGTCGACCTGATTTTTCCGCTTGTTCCTTGTTTGTTCTCTGGTGTCCGCCGCGTACCTGTAAGTAATCAGCACATCTTCCGTGTCCCTTCTATATCCTGTCTATGTACACCACGGTGGTACGTACTACTGTACCCACCGTGGTACACATGGCGGTACCTAATTATGTACTACTGTATCCACTATCTGCGTCCACTATCAGGCCCCTAATTTAGGTCCTAATATTATTCATAATATTAGGCCCCCTATGAGCCTAATAAAATGTCCAACATTAGGCCCTATTTTAGCCTAATAAAAGTCCACGTTACGACAACTGCCTGATTGCGGAGCCTCTGGAGTCTTAAACAGCTAAAGGAACACCCAAATATATGTATTCCTAGCCTAGACCTACGAGGGGGGGGTAAATTTCACTAAACCCACCTAGAGTTCCCGTGGGGCGCTTACAGCAGCCGAACTCTAGGGGCCAAACGTGAACTGAACGGGGAAGAGGTGAGAGCACTGCTCGATCACGTTCCGGAGACCAAAAACCTTTAAAAAGAAGAACCGATGACACAGCAGGCGGAGTTGCGGCGAGTTCTGATACTCTACGCCTACCGATGGGCCAAAAACGCACAAAGTGCTCCCGCCCGGCACGTAGAGGTATTTACTAACGAGGGAGGCGCAAAGGTGCCGTCCCTTAAACGATCTACTCGATCGTACGCAAAAGGAGAACTTTATTATTGCTTAAATCTTAAGAACTACCAATTACCTAATATCCACCAATCAGAACCACCCATTCCAGCGTCCTCCGTCGACCAGTCGACCTGATTTATCCGTCATTCTTCGATGTTCGTTGAGTACCTGTATGTAATCGTCCCATCTCCCCGTCTTCGTCTATGTTCTGTCTATCTGCACCACGGTTGTACATGCAACTATATACACCGTGGTACACACAATCGTACACGATTACGTACCCAATTTGTGCCCGCAGTCAGACCCCTAATTAGGCCCATGATTAGGCTCTTAATTAGGCCCAATACTTTACCACAACTTGGTCTAACCACTTAATTTTATTTTTGTATTACTGTACATATGTAATACATTTGCTAGTTTTTTAGATTTATGCATTAATGCATTTATGAAGAGAAAATTTTATTTATGGCCCAGCTCTAGACCTGTGTATGCATTTTCGAATGTGACGAGGCACTACTGATAATCGGCAAGAACATTATGTCACTTTGTGATCGTTTGTTGACTGTAGCTACATGATGGTATGCTTTAATGGTACCAGACGAGGATGCAAAAAATACGTGGCTCCATTTATTCCGCGTATAGGTAATTGGATATCAGTCAAAGTTCCTGAATATGAATTGGTTGACAAAAAATCAAACGTAACTCCCTCTTCGCGCGTTCTGATTCCATGGCGAATAGTGCTTACGTCGGTAAAAAAACCATTCGTATTTATTCGTTGTGGCCATCCTTCCAGTATGCGATATAGTGATTACAGTAACTAATTGCCGACCGGTTTGATATGTAAATGCAGGAAAATTACACCACTTCAACGTTGTTAGCTTTCTCGGGATAAATACCTGAAGCGGCATACGAGTACGCGTTAGTTTATTGGTAGGTCATAAAAAATGGTATCTTCGTACCATTCAATTGCTCCAATGCAAGCATCAGTGCTTGAATTCCTAATCGGCCGTGCCCTTGCGACTACAAAAATCCATGTACAGGCTATGAAATAGTGAATAATATAAAATTAACCTTTGTGATAGACGTACCTTCAGAGCAATGTAGAGTTGATGAGTCAGTGAAAGCCCGGGGAGACATAGGTTCATTCTGGGGTAATACATGTAGATACGCTTTAATCAAGTAATCACTATTAATACGTGAAACTTACTTTTCCGCTTCCTTTAGCGCAATTCCCATGTCTTTCAGGAAATACTCCACAAAGAAACCAGGGTCGAAATCTCGTTTCACGATGCGCAGACCCATGTTACTGATTGACCAAGAGCCAGCTGCACCAGCACTTACAGCTCGTATGGCTTCATTCATGTTCAGGCCACTCTTTTTCGCGTACAGAAGACTTTCTACTACTCCAATCATGTTGTTCGCAATCAGTATCTGATTCATCATTTTTGTATGTTGGCCTGCTCCAGCAGGTCCCATGTGGCGGATCGTTTTGCCCATAATGCTGAAAAATGGCATCGTGACGTAGACCGAATCCATATCACCACCAACCATGATAGAGAGCGTAGCTTCGCGAGCACCAACATCGCCTCCCGATACTGGCGCATCAAGAGATGAAATACCCTTTAGCTTAGCTTTATCGTAAATTTTTCTGGCTAAAGTAGGATCACTCGTAGACATGTCCACGATAATACCTCCGGCCTTCATTCGGGACAGCAAACCTGAGTCCGGATCAAGCACGACTGATTTGACGTCACTTGGATAGCCCACCATGATGAATACAATGTCTGAAAATGGAAAAGTAAGACCACGAATGCATTGGATCGCAAAACATCAGTAGTGCGGCTAACCTGAGTTTTGGGCAACTTCAGCGGGTGAACCAGCGACGCGGGCTCCCTTTTCTCGTAGCTCGTCGCACTTTGAAAGCGTTCGGTTATACACAGTGAGATCGTAGCCGTGATTCTTTTTTTTTGAACCGACAACAAGAAGCATATTACATCAATGGAATTAACCTTAGCAGATCGACTGATTAAAAGTGTACCAGCAAATGACCGCACATATTGGCACCCATGATGCCGGTTCCGATCCAGCCCACACTGTAAAGTAACATACATATGAGCGTAAGTTTTTCGACAAGTGCAAAATATTATTGCAAGAGTGTACCGTATTTTAACGCGAGATGCAGACATGAGATCGAGCGATTGAGCCTGGAATACAGCTGCAGTTTTTAAACATTAAAAGTCGTCTATCGGAAAAATATCCTTGCAGCATCGTACAATTTGTTTTCGGGGTAGGATCTTCGAAGTCCGAATGACTGATCTGTTGTTCTACGACCACGCTCGCAGGAGAAATCGCAATTGAGACTTGCTCTTCCTTCAGTCGGTTTTGAAAATTTGGTACGACCAGCTCATCATCAATCACAACACGACTCTCTGAGTAGGATTTAAACAAGTGCTCGCTCAGGCGATGGTTATGCCGGTTAATTTGAGCCACGACACGGACGACATATTTGCTTTTGCTATGTCCTTCAGGGTCATTCGGCTTGCGCTCTGAAATACAAGCTCGAATCATAGCAGGGCATCCCATATAGCGATAGTGTTGTCGTGGCCGTTTTCCTTTTCCGCGAGGTTTTGTCTTCACTCCATGTGTGCACAAATAAAGCTTCTTAACAAACCCAACGCTCTCGTCAATAGGTTCCTTCAAGCTGTTTCTCTTAGCAGCTCGGCTATTAACAGCTTTAGCAGAGTCAGACGTTCGAAGTCTCATTGGTTGGTGGGTGGCCTCACAATATTCGTCCATGGCGCGATGGAAGTCATTCCACGAGTCAAAGCACTGCTCCATGCCGATGCATTGCACCAGTGCCTTCTCCTGCTCTTCTTCAGCTATAGGAAGCAAATGAGATTGACCATCTTCAGTTCCTTCTTGTCCGATCTCCACCTCGTGCGATCCCGTTTCAGCCTCACGCTTGCCCAATAGACTCGTGAAGGTCGACGTTGTTTGCTGTTGCAGCTCCATGGCTTCATCTAGACTTGTCTGTTCTGTGATAACTTCATTATCAGGATTTAGTGTGTCGAAATTCTCGTTCGCATCCTTTGTAAGTGTTGAATGACTCGAGCTACCGTCGGATGACGCACTTCGGTGCTTGCTTGCGCAGTCCATTTGGTTTAACACGGGGTTGGCGAAATTTTTTGGGCAGGACAATTTTAAGGCCCTCTTGATCCGCTCATTTTTGTTACTTTATCATTTCTCGCAATGGTGAAAGGTTATCCGTATAATCGGCGGCTAGGCAGTCGAAAACGATCTGATTCGACCTCTTCAGAGGAAACAGAGGATAGCGCCTACGCATTCTATACTCCTGCGCATGTACAACCTTTTCTAGAATTCCGGTCGGGAAACGATCTCGAAGAGGAGGAGAACGAGGAGGACAGCGACTTTGAGGAACTGGAGGATTATGGAGAAGCAGTTTATCGCAGTACGACTTACAGACCTCCGACTGAGGAAGAAGAGAATGGTCTAGATCATGAAACGCGTAGTCACAAGCTTAAGAAACGAGCGGCGGGAGTTGCAGCGTACTTTAATGGGCCCCAGAATATCGACGCGCTGTGGCAAAAACTCACCGACCTTAAAGTTGTGAAAACGATACTGAAGCTTCTGCAAAGACTGTGGCGTTTTATGATGCGTAAATACTTCGTGGCGGTGAATGTGTTGTGGCTGCTTGCGCCGCTGTGCTGCTTTTTAATTGCGATTACGGTTCCGCAATATCTGACAACTGCGATTCAATATGTCGACATTTTTTCAAGCAAGGTAATTGGTTCTCGTCGTGGTGCAAATGCAGCTAGTCTCGAGATAGAAGCAATGCGATCCATGGTACAGGATGTTGTGGATACAAAGCTGCTGGATATGAATGAAGAAATTGGTTTGCTACAGCAAACCGTAAAGTCTCAAGAACGAGAAATCAAAGCTTTGAAGTCTCTTCATGATACGTTGCATCGCGCTCATGAAGAAACGCTGCATATGTTCAGCTTGGTAGAATCCGATAGCGCGATCACAGTCCACATCGAGAATGTTGTAGCCAAGCGGACAGAAGAACTGGTGTGGGTTGATATTTTTAATTCCAGGTTTATTCGGTAGTTTTAATTGTCTTTTTGGGCTTCTATTCGCTGCAAAAACATAGTGGGAAAAATTCTTGGACACGAGCTTACAGCTACAGCAAGACGTACGGGCTGCCACGACGCAACAGGCTCAGCTTTCTGATGTAGTAAAGGTGCAGGATGAGAAAATGAACGTAAGCAGTGCTTTTACTATTCCTTTCATCAACACATCTACTTGTTACCGATGGTATTACTACTATAGGTCGTCCAAGACATGGTTAAAAAATCTCTGACGGCATCAAAGTCGAATGCATCGAACGAGTATGCGCGCGGATGCGGGATGAAAAAGGAGTTTACTGACTGGTGTGATGCATTTGAGCGCAACATGGAATCTGAAGTGCAACGTAAAATGCAGGCTATTGAGAACCGCGTGTCAAGGGTGCTACAAGAAGAAAAGGATGCCTTTTCTTCGAGTGCTAATGCTCTTCGAGGTTTGGATGCCACTGACCCAGGGATTCTCCGAGTAATTGAGGTAGCAGTTCAGGCTGTTGAGATTAAGAAAACGGGACGGGTGGATCATGCAGCAATAGCTAATGGTGCCTCAGTCATCCATTCCGAGCGGTATCCGTGCTTCCATTCTTACTCTGAGCTTACATGATTTGTTCTCATCACCTCGCGTCTTCTTGGTTATGTCAACTCTAGCGACCTCCTTTATCAAGATAAGTTGTCGCCAATGCAGCTGTTAACCCGGTTTATCGGACTAAGCGACTCAGAAGATGATAACCGATTTACATCACCTTCGTTTCGTCGCGCACCATCTCCATTTTTTGGATTGTCGTTGTCTTCTGGAGAAATCCCCTGGTGGATCTCCCGCCACAACGGGCGACCAGAAACTGCATTATCAGTACGTATGGTTCAACAGCATCATATTTGTCGTTAGTGCAAATCTTATGCAGCTTGTGCTGCAATTAGGAAACGATGGAAATTGGAAGTTGCTGGGGTATCGCAGGCTCATCTGGTCGCCTCTCAGTCAAGTTTGCTCAGCAAATTGTTGCGGATTCAGTCACTATCGATCACATTCCCGCTCAAATCGCTTCTGACTTCAGCTCTGCGCCGAACGATTTTCGTATTGTGGTACGCGAACTCCATCTATTTGTATGAAAACTATCTTGGTACTTATACTTGTTCACTTTGTCCTAGGGCATATTGGGCCATCCGTTGCGCGACACGGTAGACTTTATTTTTTTCGGGAACTTTTCATACACTAGAAACGGCCCGGCCAGCCAGACTTTCAAACTTATATCTCCACAGGTACAGTACGCGCTGTTAATTTATTATTGCTCATCCTAGGTCGACGTTTAATATATTGTGTGCGTGGAGGCAGAATTCTGCTGTCGATGGTATTGCCCTAGAAGTGCTGACTAATCATGGCCACTCCGAATATACTTGCCTGTATCGTTTCCGGGTGCACGGACAACCTGTGTGAGCCCTAGGGAAAAACTTGCTGCGCATTTAAATCAATCTTATTTTATTGGACATCCATTGTGCTTGCTTTTCGCTCATTCGAAACTACAGACTTGATCGCTGTTCATTAGCACGAAGAAATGCGTCGTTTTCCTGCATAGTATGAACAAATGCATAGGTGCTGAGCATTGGATGCTCAGCATAGGTTTACATCTTCAGTTCCACAATATGTACTGAACTTCAAAGTCGTCAATGATATTAAAGGGTTGAGGCGGCTTGAGTCTCGTCCAACTCCGTGAGTGTAGCCAGTGTTAAAAGTGCGCGACGATTGAGCTCCTGGCACTTTGAGTAATTGGGAAATACAGTAGAACCTGTCTAAATCGATACTGGCTAAACCAATAACCTTTGCAAACAAATATTTCTTGCCGGTCCCGAGCTCGTCCCCATATTGGAATTAATAAACCTCCGTAATGTGATATTTGTTAAATTTTCTCAGTCCCACAACTTATGTAAAAAATATCCTATATACCTGGCCCTATATGTCGCTATTCAAACACGCTAAAAAAAGTCACGTATGCCCTTCTGCTTCATCTGGCTGGTCTTTATGGCTGCAGCCTTGTTCTTCATGCGTTGAAGGGCCGTCATGAAGAGCTCGTTCACGTCAGATTGCTGCAGCCCGAATGTCTCATCGTCATCGGCCTGTTCATCCACGGGTTCCGGCACCAAGTGATCCTGAATCACCTCGTCCAAGGTAGGTGCGTAGGTGACAACATCCTCTTCGCTGTAGCTGAGGAGGTTACGCACATCCATGGGATTGGCGTAGCGGAAGCGGCGAGTCTGTGACTCCAGCTCGGCCACAACCTCCTGGTCGAGAAGCTCCTCCTCTGCCAAAACTGGCTGCTGATCCTCCGGTGACGAGCTGCGAATCTGGCAGTGGCGGAAACAGTTTGCAATGGTCTCTGCCTTCACCTCGTTCTTCCACGCGGGGACTGCAATCCTGATTGCCTCAAGAATATCGATCTTCTCAGGATCAGGAAGTTTGTCCTCCACACGCTGCAGGAGAAGGCGGTTGAAAGCGCGGCGGTAGTAGGTTTTGAGGTTCCGGATAATCCCAGCATCGCAGGGCTGCAGCTTTGATGTGGTGTTTGGTGGCAGGTAGAACACAGTAGTGTTCCGGAGCTGAATGCGGGCCGGAATGTCGTCAAGAGGAACATGTGCACCGCAATTGTCAAGAATCAAAAGAACTTTTCTGTCAGCCATTCGAAGATTAAATGATTTGAGCCACTGAAGAAAAATAATTTGCGTCATCCAAGCCTTTACATTGTTGCGGTACACGCAACCGAGATTGTTCAGATTGATGTTCTTGAAGCAGCGTGGGCTCCATGACTTCCCAATGATCCAAAGGGGAAGCTTGTCTGAACCATCGGCATTGCAGCAAACGGCAAGAGTCAGCCGTTCCTTGTGCTGCTTGCGCCCTTCAAGCTGCTTTGTTGCAAGCGAGTGATCTGCCTGAAACGTGACATGCTTAGAGCAATTTTTATCACAATTGAATTGAATGGCAATGTTTAACAAACCTGCATCCTGTAGAACAGGCCCGTATCATCCATGTTGTAGATGTCACTGAGTGCATACTTGTCGAGCATATCACGTATCTTTGGGCGCTCATCCTCGATGAGTTGTTTGTTGACGGAACCACTCTCGCCAAAGCGACGGACGGACCGAATGCCGTGACGTGTCTTGAATGATTCAAGCCAGCCGTTTGAAAACTCGAATTTCTCGTGACCTGGGTAAAGACGATCAAGGATCTTGCTAGCTCTTTCTTTCAGAAGATCACCGCTCATGTTCACCTGCTCCTGATGAGCCGTAAACCACTCAAAAAGCGCCTTCTCCATCTCAGGATACTTTACGGTCTTTTGCCGCTTCTGCTCAAGATTGATGTTGGACGCCTTTTGGAGGATCTCTCCCGAACGTTTGAGGGTGTTGGAGACCGTTGCTTGGCTGATTTTGAGGTGGTGATTGGTCTCCACCCAAGAAATCAGCTCTTTCTGCGTGAGCGAAGGGTTCTTCTGCTTGTGCTCACACAAGGCAATGCGGACCTTTTCCGACATGGTTGTGTGCTGTGCTCCAGCCCTTGGCATCTTTGGGTTCTGC
Source organism: Peronosclerospora sorghi (assembly GCA_026184515.1). Lineage (NCBI taxonomy): Eukaryota > Oomycota > Peronosporomycetes > Peronosporales > Peronosporaceae > Peronosclerospora > Peronosclerospora sorghi. The sequence continues at coordinate 36,891,769 of CM047580.1, read as the reverse complement.
TGTCAAACTGTGGTTGGTGTGGTCGGATGTTGCGGGTTTTGTGCGGTTTTTGTTGGTTCTTTGTTTGTTGGTGGTTAGTTGAGGGTTACATTTCACAGCCCCTGATCATAAGTACAGTACTGCGTTCCGCTGCGCACCGCTGCGCATCTCTACAATTTAATAACCTCCGTAAAATAATGCGCTTGACCTGGTCCCGAGCATATTTGTTTAGACAGGTTCTACTGTACTCAAATACATGTATACATTTAGTTTGATTAAGTTTTAGGCTTTAATCTAATTTAATCGGGACGGGCTAAACGGCAGCAAGTGAAAGACTAACTAGCAGCAAGTGAGGCAGCGACTACGAAAAACAAAAAAGTACCAAAAAGGATATACTTTTTTACCCTTTTGGGACCAAAGAATACAATATGGAATTTATTGTAATAATTTGTCTATTAGTTAAGTTACACACAGACGAGTTCCCTACAAACAATGAAGGAGAGAAACATCGGTAGTGGAACGAGTGTAATTTATAACTTTGTAGCAACGTACTGCAACTGATCCGGTGACAGATAGTCCTCGTCCAGTCCATTGGTTCGAAACAGCTCTCTAGCGTACTCAATAAAGTCCACTTCGTCGCCACTTGTGATCATCCCGACGCCTCTCTGGCTCTTGTAGCCTTGCAGCACTGGAATCAAGCAAACAGATTCAGTCACGTATCCTACTTCACCCATTTTCAATACTTTACATACATTCGTTTTTGACAAATACTCGAGGCAACTGCGGAGCTCGTTTTCGTGCACTCTGCAGCGAGCTCCACTGAACCTTTTGAGCCTTCTCTAGCGTCGGAAACATGACTGTCTTTGGCTTACTTGGCGCTGCATCAGCTCCCACCTCAGCATGACGGAACGTGTTCTCGCCCAGGTCAGCAAATAAAATTCCTTCCGAACAGAAGCTTCTCGACGCATAAAACGCTATACCAAAAGAACGACAGAGTGCATCGAGCCTCAGCTCGACACTACGCGGAGCTCCTACGAGACACACGACGGTAAGTTGCTTGAAAAAGTCGTCTGGAAGATCCGTCCTCGTCCTCGCATAACATGCCACTTGCACCAAAGGATTCAGCTCCTGCACACGTGGGAGACACGCCTCGGCACGCTATTCTCATCACATACAATCATCAAGTTGAAAGGAACGTTTGGACATTTTGGGGATGTGTCTATTGGTTGAAAATCCACGTTTGACCTACATTTTTGCCCACGTCTTCTTGGAAAAGAAAAAATTGGGACGCCACGGCTAGTGGCGTCACGGATTGCGTATCGTGTAATGTGACGCTCACACCAGCGAGCACCAAGTTTCTCACAAGTTCTGATCCGAGAGTGGATAGACCGCTGACGAGAACGCGTGAATTTTGAAGACGTTTCTGGGCTTCCATGCCCCACAGGCGCATCTGCCGGTCGTACACGGTTTCTTCCGCCGCGCTGAACGTTGCCATGAAATACGAACTAGTCTATTACAAGTAATATATTTGACTATAACTAAATTATAGTCTGATACAAATACACAAACATTGAGTATACCTTTTTTGGTCTCTTACGAATATGTCCAACTTTAAATGCCTTGATCCGCGCATAAAAGTCCCAAAAGGGTAAAAAAGTATATCCTTTTTGGTACTTTTTTGTTTTTCGTAGTCGCTGCCTCACTTGCTGCTAGTTAGTCTTTCACTTGCTGCCGTTTAGCCTGTCCCAATTTAATCACTTTACTTTGTGTCTCTAATTAACAAGTACCTATTTTGTGTGGAACCTCACGCTGGGATAATTGTCGCTGTGATTACGGTGGATTGGCTTCCTCGTTTCGTTGTCTCGTAATGGTTCTGGTTACGTATCCCGTTGTGGAACTGAGACATTGGTGGATATAACGTTGGATAATAAATTTAAGTTTCTTTCTCGTTATTGGAGTCTTTTTTATTATTCTCAATTGCGTAGTACGTTATCGCCCTAGCGGGTAACGCACAAGACTGATACAATATGTCCGAAATCCACAATATTGAACAGCCAGCATAACCTTTAACCACTGCTCAGTGTTCGGATCAAGATTTTCGCCATGCTAAAGCATCAGGCGTTTTAATGCTGGTAAGTCGTTTCTACAGCCGAGTTAACTGTTGCAGAGATCGGGTATGACATCGATCGGTTTGTGAATATTAAATATTTACTTGGGTTTAGTGCCTATGAGACAACTGTCCTACGTATTTGATTGGCTGGTAATAGAAGATCCCTTATTTTCCCTCTATTCAAGGACTGATCTTTTAAACTACATGTATACCTCTGGCACCGGTGAGAAGTATCGATTGACCCAAGGCAGCGCCATCGCTAGCCGAATAACCTACAAAACTCTAGCCGGGTAGATTTTTCGTCTAGGAGGAATATATTGTATTACTAATGGCGTCTCTGCGTAGAATATTGAGATTAAAGATCCTAAAAGCATCGAGACCCAGTACCATCCGCTCATCAGGTGAAGAATTTCCACCGGATCAGCCACCTTATAAATGTTCATGAGCAACGACTTTTGACTGGTCCAACAAACACTTCAGTTGACTTTTGATCATAGTAACTTCACGCTGTTCACACCGTAACCCACCAATATATCGTCGGGTACACAAGGTAAGAAGGAAATGTGCACAGACAACCGGAGAGATCCCTTCGTTAGAAGCACCGCTAGCGACGCGGTTCGATCACACGATAACACGATCACACCAAGTTTCGGATAAGCACTCCAATACAATTGTGCATGAGCCCGGATTTGAGCCAGGTATATCACCGCGTTTCCCACAAATGTGGGCGTGAGTTTCCAAATATTGGACGTCAGTGTGGTGAAGTGAAGGTGAAATTTTTTGACTAGCATGTACCGGTGTACCGTTGATTAAGTTGAAGCGATCGGGTTGGATGAAAGGGGGGAGTATTTATGGACAATCGTGTGATTAGAGTGTTTAAGTCGCAGATTTAGGTGAGTCACACGATTTTGCATGTAGTTTACATATTAGGTTTGTGGTAAAGTGTACCAAAAATTGGTACATCACTACATTGGTTTGTGGATGGACAAGTAATGTTGCTTGTGTGTAACTGGGTGCATGACTGTGGGCTCCACTCTGGGGTAATGTGTACCATAAAATTGGTACATAATTGTGGGCACCACTATGGGTACGGCTGTGGTAAAATGTACCACAAATTTTGTCGGTACAATAGTCGGTACAACAGGTGGTACGACAGTTGGCACCACAGTTGGTACATCAGTCAGTACAACTGTTGGCGCAACGGTGGCGGACATGGACGGGGCAAGGGCGGGACATCTGAGACGATGCGACAACTGGTACAGTTACCTAACGGAAACCTAATGGAAAGCGGAGAAATCAGGTCGAATGGTCGACAAAATGCGTAGGAATGGGTAGTTCTGATTGGCTGATATTAGGTTTTTGGTATATATTAGGATATAAGCAGTAATACAGTTCTCTTTTGCGTCCAACTGCCAAGGACACCCAGGGACGGCACATTTGCGCCTCCCTCGTTAGTAAATACCTCTACGTCCCGGGCGGGAGCACCTAGTGCATTTTTGGCCCACCGGCAGGCGTAGAGTGTCCAGAACTCGCCCGCGACTCCGCCCGCTGTGCCAGCGGTAGTTTTTTAAAGGTTTTTCTGTTGTTTGGTTTTGGGAACGTGATCGAGCAGTGCGCTCTCACCTCTTCCCCATTGGTAAACGTTTGGCCCCTAGTAGTTCGGCTGCTTTAAGCGCCCCACGGGAACTACTAGGCGGATTTTAGTAAAGCCGTCGATCAGCCCGTCGCTGATCGACCCTCCTCTTAATTAAGCGTAGAATACATAATATATTGGGTATTATTTTAGCGTATTACGTTTAAGAGGCTCGGCGATCAGGTGGTGAAGACTTCCGCTGCCTGATCAAGTACTCCTTCGCTGATCGCCACCGAGATCGACGATCCACAACCTGCTACCTGCGATCAACTGTTCGCGACTCGCGCCAACTCGTGAGGAATCTACTAGAACGATAAGTGGTCCTGATTGTGGTGGAGTAAAGTTCGAAATTGAAAACATTAGCATCGATAACCTGACTACCACCATCGCGCCCAGCCTTCCAACTTTCGGAGGGGGTATTCCGCGGACCACCACTCGAGATCTGGTCCGATCGTCCGCTGCAAGCAGACGACCGGCCGTCATCAGAACCCACTTGGTCCGATTGTTTAGTGTCCATCTCACCTTGTGTACCCGATGGAATGGGCTAGTTACACACTCGGTGGATCGGGATCGCAGATTGGATCGAACCGGTCTTGAATATAGAAGACCGATCTTGGTAGGTATCTCTGGGGCGGAACTCTTCACCCCAGACACAAACAGACCAAAAACACTTCCAAGAGATAACTTCTAATAGGTCGATCGTCCAAACGATCAAGACCTGACCAATACGAAATAAAACCAAAACCAGTCTAGTTTCCAACCAAGATTAAAACAAGCCAATATGTCCGCGTAAAGACCCAATATGCTCGTGAAACTCCACAAACGATATCTCCACGCCAAGACCAATCCAGTGAATAGCACGTTCCAAACGTACTTGAGTTGAGGTGTTGAGATCGCCAAATCGTACTCCCGTCGAGGGACTTCCGGTGGGCCAAAGTGCGCGTGCGGCGCGTCCAGACCGGGTGTAATGGGCGAGAGGGGATAATTTGACCCTCTGCCCCCAAACACTCCTCGACGGGCGGAGGCGACTAGTGTACGAAAAGGGAAGAACGGCGACCCCTAGCTGTGGTGTGAACCAAGACCAGAAGAGGTTTCAGCCACTTATCCGAAAGCTAAAAGATTTCCTTACTTAAAAGTATAACCTCTGTCCTAAAAGGTAAAACCACAACTAAAATACTACTACCCTATAGTCCCTAAATGTACCCCCACAAAAATATGTAAAATACCCAAAGTCGGGTGACTCACCAAAACTTGCGTTCTTGTCACTTCTTGAGTCTGATAGGCTGAAAATCCCCCCTTGTTTAAACCAATCCGAAATTAGACCAAATTTCTTGACAAAACTTGACCAGAAGTGTGCCAAATTTTGGGCACGCTTCTCCACAGCCGCCCCTGAGTCAGACCGTGTCGCACAACGACAACGGTCTGACCTCGTCCATCAAATTCAGTTTAACCTTGGTCATTCAGACTTCTCCGACATGGAGCAACCAACTTCTTCATCCGTTCCAGGTACTTGCACTGCTGGACTCGACCTTCTTTTATTTCCTTAAAGACCGTTCTTGTAGGCACCTCGCATACCACGTCATCGCATGTCACTTCGCCCGTCCGGTCGGTCCGGTCTGGCAGCTCCCATCGTTCTACTGCAGCAAGCAGAAGACCTGCTTGACCAGACCACGTTGAGCATTCAAAGCGACGACCTCGAGAGGCGTCTCACTGAGCTCCGAATTTCAATTCAAGACCAGACCGAGGAGGTCCAGTCTTGTCAACGCAAGTCGAACGATTGGACGCAGGCAGCGAACGGTCGTCGGGCGGTATTAGAATAATGTCATCAGCGCTTGGTTGACCTGTTGCGTCCTCGTCGGCATCCGGTTGCTGCCTCCAGCGTAGACCGGTCTGCGTCGGCCGCCTTGGTGGACCTACACCGGGACCAAGACCAAGGCCGTTCATTAGCCGAAATTCCCCAGCCCAAAATTCGTCAAAACTCTAAGAAGCGCGCGGACGCGCCGCGCCCTTCGAGGGAGCGGGGCACAGCGCACGAACCTGAGCTCGAAGGTAAGCGTGCGGTGCCTCGTAGCGAGCCAAGATACAGGCGCCCCTCGTGAGCCCAAGCTTGGACGAGGATGACGACAGTAACATCTCCAAAAATCAAGCGCCCTCGACCGCCGGTGCTGACCGTGCCAAGTATTCCGAGGTATCGTCCTGGGATGACTCCGGCGAAGACTCCGGTGATTCGGAGTTTGCTGTCCCCATCCCAACCAAGTCGCGAACAAGTCCACATGAAAGTTTTGTTCAAGTTGCATCGACTTCGGATCAGACCAAGAATACCGGCCCACATGGTGGCGTTCCACCACCTCATGCGTCGACAAAGTCAACACCTACGGTCTTTCCTGGGACGTCCAAGCTCCACAAAGATGCTTTGTTGGCCAACGTGGCAACTGACAGTCCTTCCCTTCCGCCACGAACGCGTGAGGATACTTTGCCGTGGTCGCCAGGGCAGATCGGTTGTTTACGCCGGTCTACCCTGACCAAGCAGCTCCTGGCCCGGTCTTTCTCTCGTCCAGACCATTGGCTTTTCCCGCCGGCGAAGAAAGTTCCTTCCGCGTCGGAATGGCGGCCGGACTTGATCACGTCGGCACAGATCTCCTGCTTGTACGCTGACGAGCCGTGGAATATTTTCGAGCATCCCAAGCTGGGGTTCATCTTCCCCTCGACTCCGTGGGCCAATGCTTTCATGAGTCGGGTGAAATATTTTAACAAGACTCCCGCTCAAGCCATCTGGGAGGCATCCCACTATCTGGTGCTTCCCCCGGAAAGAGTTCGGCAAGACCCTGTCTTGGCGACCATCCAGAACAAGCGCAAGCGGCGTCGGATCAGAGCGGGTGAGGCCTGGAAGTCCCTTTGCCAATATGTTTTGGAGGGGATGCTAGCCCACCAGTGCGACGTCGATGTGTTCTTATATCCAGTTGTACTTCATATGCCGCGGCGTCGCGTCGAAAGGACCCGGCTGCTGGCTGAAGGTGGCACATTGTACCGCGGTCTTGGGTGCACTACACCGGTCTTGGACCTCAAGGCTGCTTTGGTCCAACTAGACCAACAAGAACCTTGGCGTAACCAGTACCAGGACCAAGTTGAAAAGCATCCGTCGTTGAACGTCGGCTGTCTGTGGGGTGATGGCGAGTGAGGTCGTAAGTAGTCGACCAGATAA
>CM047580.1:36849649-36876367 GCA_026184515.1 Peronosclerospora sorghi | reverse complement strand
GGGGGGCGTTGTTTAAGGTGGTGGGCACCAAGCTCCTCTTGTCCAATGCGGATCATCCTCAGACGGGCGGTCAGACGGAACGCGTTAATCGCGTTGTAGAGGTTATTCTACGGAGTTTATGTCCGGATTCTCCAAAGAGTTGGAGTGAGATGCTTCCTATGGCCGAATTTGCTATAAACACTTCGGTCCATGCATCTACGAGGTTTACCCCGTTTTACGTGAACGGATTACTGAATCCGAGGGTTCCGTTGACGCCACGTGTGTGTGTGGCCCAGGGCTTGAGGGGGTAGGATTCCCCGATGTCAGCCCTGTATCTGTGCGAAATCACATCGATAACTTTTTATCGACGCGCCTTAGTGTCTTACGACACGTCTGCGATGCCATGGCGGAAAGCCAAGACAAGCAGAAGGATCAAGCTGACCGCAAGGGGAGGCGTAACGAAAAGGTGTACAAAGTAGGAGAAAGTGTTTTATTAAACACTAAAAATCTTCCTACATATGCAGTTTCCAACGTGTTGAGGAATAAACTGCGCCCCAGTTTTGTGGGCCCCTTTAAGGTATTAGCCCGAAAGGGCTTGTCGTACACCTTGGACATCCCGAAGGCGAAGCGTACGCGTCCAACCTTTTATGTCGGTATGCTTAAGCCATACCAGAACCCGGAGGCGGGTCCCCTCTTGGAGGAGGGTGAGAAGCCGGATAGCCGAAAGGCACGACAGGTCGGAACATCTCCGCATCTCCGACAGGGTCGAAATACGACCCTGAATCTCCGCAACGAGAGACTCGAGGGAGGCAAGCCGCCCCTCGATGCGTTCATTCGCACTTCCATCGTCGCGGAGTCCCTCATGGGCATCTTGGATGCAACGGCTGTGTCGATCACAGCGCTCGTGGAACTCACGTCGCAATAGCGCGACCTCCCCCTCCAGTCCTCGATACGGAGGGTACCCTCCACATTACCATGTGGAACGTCTGATGGCACGACGCCATCACCGGGGTGAGACCCAGTACCTGGTGAAGTGGAAATGTTATCCACATTCCCAGATTTTGTGGGATTCCGAGACTCGGCTGCGGCAGGATTGCCGTGACGTCGTTGACGCTTCGAGTGGGAGAACCCCGCTGAGAGTCAACGACCAGAGGGTCGGAAGAAGCTCCTTCACTCCCAGTACCTGGGAGTTTGCCGGAGGCAGATGCAGAGTTTGCATTTCTCTCCGGCACCACATCGAGAGCAAGGCGCGTGTAGTAAGAGAAAGGTAATTGCTCCAGCGCTTTGGCTTGGGCATATGCCTAGCGTAACGCCCTCTCACCCGAAAGTCGGGTTCGGAAAAGCTGTTGTACAGCGCATCAAAGTTGGGGAGGCGCTTCTCCCCTTCCGCCCAAGCGCGGAATGCCCGTTCTGCGTCCTCGACACTCTCGTCCCGTAGGAGAACGTAGGGAACCTCGCGGAGGATCTTTACGATGGCACCGCGTGCCTGTTTACCGAGGCGCGCTCGGTAGTACTTGGCAGTAAACTGCTTAGGCGTTAGCAGTTTGGCCCGGGTTGCTTCCGGCGCGCAATTTCACGCGGCAGTACGGCCGCAGGACCAGAGGTATAGGAGGCTAAACCTCTCTTTACCTCGTTCTTAGCCTTCTTTTGAGGGTCACGAGGTCCTTTCCGTGCCGGTACGGCATGTAGGGCTTCATGAACCGTGTCCGGTTCATTGGTGATGGTCGCCTTCGGCGACCCGGATGCATCATCCATAGTTGTTAGAGGTGGCGCACGAGTTAGCACGTTTTCCCCACGTGTGGAAAATGGATTGGATGACCGACATCGCCGTTCAGCGCTGTCGGAGTGGTCAGCCTTTGGGGAGATATCCCCAAGGGCATCCACCTACAAGTTATCGGAATAGTTTACATCCTTAGCACCACTAATGGTGCTCACGGTTAGCCAGTGGTTCTGGCAGTTGGAGTTCTCCAACTAAATTTGATTTATTGCGTAAGCAATAGTCTTGTTGGGGGAGAATGTAACAGGGTTACAATCTGGTTACATTTAGTATGTGGTGTACGTGAGTACACTACGGTTGGGGTCAGTATTGACCGGTCCGAAAGGTTTTGGAACATTGGTTATTTTAACCAATTAGGGCAGGAGCCCTTGGTGGAGGCGTGGCAGCCAGCCACGTGTTAGTACCCCAGGTGGTGTACACTACATTTTAGATAGGTACGAATTGAGTAAGTTCTACTTAGTATTACATATAGTTTACATTAGTTTAAATGAATTTAGGCGAATTACATATTAAATATACATTCAGTTTACATTTTACTCAAAGACTACAGGACGATCTACCTCGACCGGTCGCGCGCGTAGTGAGTGTAGTAGCGTAAGGGAAGTTCTTCCCTTAGCTACCCCCTTATTAAGGGAGCCTTGTGTTAAGGCGTTAGCTTGTGCTAACTAGTAAACCAAAGTGGAATCTTGGCCCCGAGTAAGAGAGTTCTCTCTTACTAAGCCCTTTTATAAGTGCTTATCGGCTAAGTAGCGGCACATCGCCGCTTTAGAAAAGTCTTCCTCTGTGCGCTAGCCGCACCGTGCGTGTACGCATAGGCTACAGTAGCGGTTTTTGGCTGAAGAAAGAGGTGTGGTGGAGCGGCTGATCAAAGTTTGTGAAGCTTGATCAGGCGGTACCACGACACCCGGACTGCCGACTAACGAAGGGGGTCCTCCGGTTGTCCTTGACTGCTTTTGTTTCTGCTTAGCTTTTGTACCCGACGGCTTGGGCGTGGGTCGCTCTCCAGGTGGCGGGGATGTAAACACGACAATTCCTTGATGCAAGATTGGGGAAACTTGTAACGAAACGATCTATGTGCTGTTCAGGCGTAATCAGGTACAATCAAGCTTGAATCAGGTGTGATCAGGTTTGATCATCAGTGATCAGGCTTGATCAGGCTTTATCAGGTGCTAAAAGTCGTTAATCAGCAGTGATCAGGCTTGATCAGGCTTCATCAGGCGCTGAAAGTCGTTGATCAGCAGTAATCGGCTTGATCAGTCTTGATCAGGCGCTAAAAGTCGATGATCAGGACCGCCGGTCTTTGATCAGGGAATGATCAGATTCGGTGATAAATGTAGTCGATTTTTTACAAGTTGGCGCGATCGGTGAGTTGTTGATCACAGAGCGCAGTTCCAGATCGATGATCTTGTGGTGATCAGTGGAGGTGTACTTGATCAGGCAGCGGAAATCTTCACCACCCGATCACGGAGCCTCTGGAGTCTTAATCAGCTAACAGAAAACCCTATCAAAATGTATTCTTATCCTAGACCTACAGGTAGGCGTAGAGTGTGAGAACTCGCCCAACTACGCCCGCTGTGTCAGCGGTTCTTCTTTTTAAAGGTTTCTTGGTCTCGGTAACGTGATTGAGCAGTCCTCTCACCTCTTCCCCGTTTGGTTCACGTTTGTCCCCTAGAGTTCGGCTGCTGTATGCGCCCCACGGGAACTCTAGGTGGATTTAGAGAAATTTACCCCCCCCTCGTAGATCTAGGCTAGGAATACATATATTTGGGTGTTCCTTTAGCTGTTTAAGACACCAGAGACTCCGCGATCGAGCAGTGAAGACTTCCGCTGCCTGATCAAGTAACCCCTTCGCCGATCAACACCTGATCGACACTCTGCTACTCTCGGCCCGCGTTCATCTGCTCTCGACTCGCGCCAACTCGTGCCTGAACGACTTTTAGCACTTATCCAAGCCTGATCAACTCTGACACGGCTGATCAACGACTTAGAGCATCTTATCAAGCTTGATCAAGTCTGATCACAGCTGATCAACGACTGCTAGTGCCTGATCAAGTTTGATCACAGCTTATCAACGACTTTTAGCGCCTGATCAAGCCTGATCACTGCCGATCAAACCTGATCACACCTGATTCAAGCTTGATTGCGCCTAAGCAAGCCTGATTGCAGCAATCGCTTCATAACAAGTTAACTCAATCTTGCAACAAGGAATTTCAGTGTGCCATCACCGCCACCTGGAGAGCGACCCACGCCCAAGCCGTCGGGTACAAAAGATGAGCAGAAACACAAGCAGTCAAGTACAACCGGAGGACACCCTTCATTAGTCGGTAGTCCGGGCGCCGTGGTACCGCCTGATTAAGTGTCAAAAACTTTGATAAGCCACTCCATTACAATGGTGCGCGTGCCCGGATCTTTGGGAGACGCGGGATATCACCGTGATTCTACGCAAGATGGCGCTGATGCGGACGTGAAAACGGAAGTAGAAGCATAATCGAAGATCGAAATGGAAAAGGAGGAGGTGGTTGTGACGATGGAAGGCAGTTCGACGTCTTCATGTCTGAAGAAGAAAGGAAATGCTGAACATCAGGACCTGGGGAGGTATCTTGATGAGATAAAGGAAGAAAATCCTCAAACACCTCCCAAGGCTCCTTCGGTAGCCCCTGCGGATCACAACGAAAGTTGTGATCCGCCAATTACATATGTATATGATGATCCGGATTGGAAGCCGGTGGTGAAGTACTACAAGACCGACAAGCCGAAGGTGTTGATGAAGGCGCCTGGGCCGGAGAGCGACGAAAGTCGATCAAGTACGCCATCAACGGAAGCCGATCTGGTGAAGACGTTTTACCGAAAGGTTTACGAAGAAAAACCGGAAGATTTCTTATTGACGAAGTCGATCTTGAGCCTACTTGGGGTCATGATAAGCGGGAAGCTGAACGGACCGGTCGATCAGCCAGTTACGGATGGGAAGACAAGCTCACGATCGTGCTAAGGCTAAGACGCCTGATCAAGCAGGCTGGTCTGACGACAGGCGCCTACGATGCTGAAGAGGTGTTTGATCAGGACCCACAAGATCTGGCAGAAGCTACCCAGCAGTTGTTTTATCTGTTGGTACCTATCGTGCGCCAAACTACTAAGGTGGAGTCCTCTCACTACCCGCTGAAGATTGAAGCGGGCCCGTCGATCAACGTGGCAGAACACACGGGATCATCGTGTTACGAATCTTCCCCTTCCGAAGGCGATGAATCTGAAGTGGAGTCGAGTAGTGCCGGAAGTATAGAGCCCAAGATCACCAGGATGACAGTTTTCCAGAAGGATGGATCCAAGCTTTCGGTTATCAAGATGGAACCTCAATAGATCAAGGTAGAAGATGATCAAGTATAGCAAGGTCCACAGTTGCAGACATTCTTTGACAAGGCTATGGAGAAGTTTCTGGCTGAGGAAAGAAGCAAGTTGAGACATGGAGTCGTTTGCGCAAAAAACCGCCGGCTAAAGACAGCAAGAGATGCGTCGATCAAGGATATCGACATGGAATCCGTGCATTCGATTCGTGATCAGCAGTCGAAGCCAGGAAGTTCGACGACGGTCAAAGACGTTGACATGGAATCTGTGTATTTGTTCCATGATCAACGATCCCTGAACGATTACATTGTCCCAGATAATCCGATCACACTCCCGCGACGAGCCACAGTTGCGTCCGCACATACTGGGATGCCTGATCAACAGACGATCCCCAGGATTAGAAGTCTGCGATCGGTGATCTAAAGGAATTTTCGGGAAAGGAAGGGGATGAAGATCAAGCGAGGAATTGGATTAGTCGCCTCAAGTCATCATTTATGCGGGATCAAGCTTCTGATCCTGAAAAGTGTCTAATCCTAGGCGATCTACTAAAAGGACCAGCGCGCAATTGGCATCGCCAGCTGAGTAGAATCACTCGATCAAGTTGGAAAAATCTTGTGGATGAGTTTGAAGTTCAATATTGTGGAAGTGGACAATCGGCATCCCGCCAGTACTATTATACGAAGCAGCTGTCGGATGAAAGACCAATCGAATATCTGAACCGGCTGAATGTGGCGGGATTGCGAGCCAAGTTGCCGATCAGGGATGGATCGCCCACGACTTTACGTGAACATGTACAACATTTCTTGGATACATTGGCCAATCGCGAGCTCGCTGATCAACTGGCGCTTTTGCGGTTGGACGCCGCGGCAGACCTGGAAGAGACATTGCGGGCGTATGCACGTAATAGGTGGTACCAGCCAACAGCGGCCGTAGGTACCAGCCAATTCCGCCAGAAATTCGGCGATGATCGGGTGCCTGCCCCGGTGCGAAAGCCCAAAGCAGTACGCGCGATCAAGGTGTCGTCTGGAAGTGAAGAATCAAGTGCCGACGACAGTGAAAGCGATGGAGATCAGCGCCGTTACATGATTGCTGCTATACGCGACCAACCGGTGGCGCTCGATCTGCCTGGCGAGTCCCGATCGGGTAATCGAAGTGATTCAAGTGCAGTCGATCAAGGGGCGGTGAAGAAATGCAGTCATTGTGGGTCGATCAGCCACGATAATCTTCGTTGCTGGAATCGCCTGAACTGTCTAAAGTGTGGCAAGAAGAGACATCCGACCGATCATTGTTTATACTTCTGTCGAGCCTGCGGAGAAGTCCAAGACGCAGGCAAGTTCCTGTGGAAGAGTTTTACAACCGCATCCGCCAGTGGTACAATCCCACCAAGCATGCTGGAATGCTGCCCAAGGAAGCTGAAGATTTGTTAAACTAGGACGCTCTCCAGATTGGAATCTGGTACGAGACGAGCGTTCTGGTTTGTGTATTTTTGCATATGTGGATAAGAAGAGGGCTGATCAAGCAGCAGAAAGAGATAATGATAAATGTGATCAGCCTGATTTACCACGCTTGGCTAATTTCTATATCGATGAGTTTTCTCGGTCCCCGGTGATCATGAAGGTTGATCTACTTCCAGGTGAATCGCGCGGATATTGGAAATACCACTCGCCAAAGAAATGGTTTAATTAAGCCAAAGTGAGTGGTAAAATCAATAACGAACGTGCCACGCTATTATTTGATTCTGGTGCTGAAGTTTCGATCATCGACTAAACCTTTGTCCGTAAGGTGAGTTGTCAGATCGACACAAGTCAAACACAAGAATGTGTCAGCATTGGAGAAAGTGCGTATCTCTCGTAGGGGCGCTCTAAAATCAATATTACGTTAGCGGGATCGTTGGTTTATTATTTCCATGCAGGGGTGGGCAGATTTGTCGGTCAAGATGCTATATTGGGTATGGATTTTATGATACCAGCTGGTGTTCGATTAGACGTCGCTCATGGTGCACTAAGTTTTCCTGATGAGGTGATCATCCCATTAGAAGGACGTCGACAGTTGTACGGAACGAGTGGAACTACATGAAACTTGATCATTACAAACAGATCCCAGTAGGTCGATATGCTGAGTTCCGGATTCGTGATCAGCGATCTCGGAAGTTGTGGATTACTCGGGGAAGAGATTGGGTCCCCACCATCACTAGGAGCGTGGGTAATTTACAATACCTGCGTGTTACGAACGTCGTCGATCATCCGATCATTGTGCAAGACGATACGATTTTAGGTATCTGGATGAACAAAGATGACGTACCCCGTCGCCCTGGATTTATTTCTGTGGGATCCAATCGCTATAAGGAGTGGCAAAATCTCGCGTATCAAGCTTCTACGGATTCTGTACATGACGATCAAGAAAGTGCCGATCAAGGTCCCCTAGTCGAGAAGAAGGAGTATACTACTACGCCTCGAAGTATTTTAGTACGACATACAAACCCGATCGCCACATCTGTAGCATTGGTAACCGGAGGCCCGCAAAAGGTGCAAGAAGTGCAAAGGTGGTGCAATCAGGAGCCGGAGATGAAATGTCTGACCTTGGATCATGGAGTTGAACAACCAGTTACAAGAGATACGCCTGGTCAAGATATGTGTGATCACCCCGTATCATCCGATCATAGCGAATTTGGCGTAAATCCAATTGATGATCAAGTTTTCTACCATGAAGGCGGAGATTTGTACATGGGAGAATCGGAGAAGCAACTCGCTACGTTGCCTGAAGTGTCTGCAAGTACCGAGGAGGTGATTAAGGATGATTTAAAAGTCGGCGATCCCTTGGTCAACACGGCGGAGGAAATTGATCAGCTTCGCGATATAATTTGGGCGAAGAAACATCTGTTGATCGGGAAAGAGAACGCGCTACCTCCTGCTGCACGTGGAGTTGTTTGCGATTTCGATGTAGGCAATGCGCGCCCAATCGCCCAAAAGTGTCGAAAGGTGGCTCTTCAATTTCGCGAGAAGTTATCGGCCTTGATCAAGGGGTTATTGGCTACTAAGATCATCCAGCCGTCTACGTCACCCTAGGCATCACCTATAGTGATCATCGTGAAAAAGAATGGTGTTGATAGCCGCATATGTATCGACTATCGCGCGGTGAATCAACTCACGCGTTTGATGTTATACCCAATGCCCCTGATCTCTGATATACTCGAAGATTTGGATAAAGCGTTGTGGTTTTGCTCTTTGGATATGGCGAGTGATTTTTGGGTCGTGTCTATGACCGATCGAGCACGTCAGATCATGGCGTTTGTCACCCTGTTTGGTTTTTTTGAATGGAATCATATGCCCTTCGGCCTAAAGAACGCTCCGCATATCACCAGCGGTTAATCGACAATACACTATATGGATATTTCAAGGTTAAGGACGGCGCCGATGAGTTATCGGATGTGTTACTACGGGAGAGACTGACCAAGAGCGAGGCCCGTCTGTGTAGCAGCGACGGTCATATATCGATGATATATTGATCCACGCACCCACTTGGAACACCCTGTGTGATAAGGTGCGAAATTTGTTGTAAGAGTGCGATCAATGGAACTTGTCGATCAGCGTGGCTAAATCGTACTAATGGCGAAGTGAAGTCCCTTATTTTGGGCATTCATGTCTCTAGCCGCGGTTTGGAAACAAATCCAAAAAACTTGGATGATCTGGTCGATTTGCCTTTTCCTGGTACCTTACGTGCTATGTAATCGTTTCGGGGAAGTCTTAACTACTACCGCCGATTTCTTGAAGACTTCGCGATCTATGCCGCTGTGCTATACGAATTAAGTGAGATAGATTATCAAGAGTTGAAGATCCGACCATTGATCGAGGAGAATTCGAATCATGAAGGCGATCGATTGATCAGGGCAAAAGTGGCATTCAGCATGTTGAAAGCGAAGATTGCGTCAGCCCCAACCCTGCGCCATTTTGACCAGACCAAAACACCGGTGATCGTGGTTTACGCCAGAAAATGGGCGGTATCTGCCGCGCTAGTACAAGAACATGATCAAGTGTATTGTCCCGTCGCATTCGCCAGTCGAACATTGAAGAGCGGCGAGCTGAATTACAGCCCCGTTGAAAAGGAAGTTCTTGAGCTTCTGCGGGTTTTGTATGTTTACTTCACGATGCTGGTCGGAAAGACGATCACTGTCTTGTCACGTTTATCCAAGCTGAAATGGTTACTAACATCCAACGGGCTAGACGGACGATTGGGCAGATGGGCTGCGATCTTATCACAATGGGACCTCGAAATCAAGAAATGTGTAGATGGAGAAGAGGAGGTACTAGGGGCGTTAGCTGCACGTATCACCATCACACCGAAATTGATGAAGCACTGATTGCGATCGCACCGAAAAAGCAACCGCGGCAGATGATTGAAGTACCACCTCGTACGGTTAAGAAAGGCGAAGAACTCTATGTGATCAGTTTCGATAGATCTGCAAGTGTCAAGCGACGTGTGGGTGCGTTTGGCGCTATTGTGGTGAAGTCAAGTTCGAATCGAAAACATTAGCATCGATAACCTGACTACCACCATCGCGCCCAGCCTTCCAACTTTCAGAGGGGGTACTCCGCGGACCACCACTCGAGATCTGGTCCGATCGTCCGCTGCAAGCAGACGACCGGTCGTCATCAGAACCCACTTGGTCCGATTGTTTAGTGTCCATCTCACCTTGTGTACCCGATGGAATGGGCTAGTTACACACTCGGTGGATCGGGATCGCAGATTGGATCGAAGCGGTCTTGAATATAGAAGACCGATATTGGTAGGTATCTCTGGGGCGGAACTCTTCACCCCAGACACAAACAGACCAAAAACACTTCCAAGAGATAAATTCCAATAGGTCGATCGTCCAAACGATCAAGACCTGACCAATACGAAATAATAGAGGGTAGACCGACCGTTCCGGTCTAGCCCCTGACCAATACGAAATAAGAACAAAACCAGTCTAGTTTACAACCAATATTAAAACAAACCAATATGTCCGCGTAAAGACCCAATATGCTCGTGAAATTCCACAAACGATATCTCCACGCCAAGACCAATCCAGTGAATAGCACGTTCCAAACGTACTTGAGTTGAGTTGTTGAGATCGCCAAATCGTACTCCCGTCGAGGGACTTCCGGTGGGCCAAAGTGCGCGTGCGGAGCGTCCAGACCGGGTATAATGGGCGAGAGGGGATAATTCGACCCTCTGCCCCCAAACACTCCGCGGCGGGCGGAGGCGACTAGCGTACGAAAAGGGAAGAACGGCGACCCCTAGCTGTGGTATGAACCAAGACCAAAGGATTTCTACTTAGAAAAATCCTGCAACCAAAAGACTTCTACTTTATTAGGCAAATCCACAACCAAAAGCCCTCTATCCGGAAAATCCACAACTAAAATACTACTACCCTATAGTCCCTAAATGTACCCACACAAAAATATGTAAAATACCCAAAGTCGGGTGACTCACCAAAACTTTCGTTCTTGACACTTCTTGAGTCTGCTAGGCTGAAAAGCCCCCCTTGTTTAAACCAATCCGAAATTAGACCAAATGCCTTGACGAAACTTGACCAGAAGTGTGCCAAATTTTGGGCACGCTTCTCCACAGCCGCCCCTGAGTCAGACCGTGTCGCACAACGACAACGGTCTGACCTCGTCCATCAAATTCAGTTAAACCTTGGTCATTCAAACTTTTCCGACATGGAGGAAACATCTTCTTCATCCGTTCCAGGTACTTGCACTGCTGGACTTGACCTTCTTGCATTCCCTTAACGACCGTTCTTGTAGGCACCTCGCATACCACGTCATCGCATGTCACTTCGCCCGTCCGGTCGGTCCGGTCTGGCATCTCCCATTGTTCTACTGCACCTCAGACATCGGCAGAGCATCAGACCGGGACCGTCGCGCAGTTGCAAGACGCACTTGAAGAGATCGCACGTCTCCAGGAGCAGATTGCTCGACAGGCGACACAACGTAAGCATGCATGTCCGGTCTTCACCTTGACCTGTTCTAACCTTCGTTTGTCTTCTGCCCGTATACCTCCAGCCCGTATACCTCCTGGCATCAGCAAGGCGATCAATGCCCTGCTTGCCGCCGATCGGCAGTCGAACACGCATGACCTCCAGCTGCGTCAGGTTTTGACTGGGCTCATAACCGCGCGCAACAAGCAGAACCGCTTGGAAGCTCATCAGCTTCATCTCCGGGAGCAGCTTGTGCTGGTCCAACAGCAGCAAGCGGAAGGCCTGCTGGACCATACCACGTTGAGTGTTCAAAGCGACGATCTCGATAGGCGTCTCAGCGAGCTCCGAATTTCGATTCAAGACCAGACCGAGGAGGTCCGGTCTTGTGAACGCAAGTCGAACGATTGGACGCAGGCAGCGAACGGTCGTCGGGCGGTATTAAAAGAATGTCATCAGCGCTTGGTTGACCTGTTGCGTCCTCGTCGGCATCCGGTTGCTACCTCCAGCGTAGACCGATCTGCGTCGGCCGCCTTGGTGGACCTACACCGGGACCAAGACCAAGGCCGTTCATTGGCCGAAATTATCCAGCCCGAAACTCCACACAAATCAAAGAAGCGCGCGGACAAGCCGGGTAGCTCGAGGGCGTGGGGCATAGCGCGCGACCCTGAACTCGAAGGGAATCTTGCGGTGACCCATAAGCGAGCCAAGACGCAGGAGCTTCTCATGGGCCCAAGCTTGGACGAGGATGACGACAGTAACATTTCCAAAAATCGAGCGCCCTCGACCGCCGGTGCTGACCGTGCCAAGTATTCCGAGGTATCGTCCTGGGATGACTCCGGCGAAGACTCCGGTGATTCGGAGTTTTCTGTCCCCATCCCAACCAAGTCGCGAACAAGTCCACATGAAAGTTTTGTTCAAGTTGCATCGACTTCGGATCAGACCAAGAATACCGGTCCGCATGGTGGCGTTCCACCACCTCATGCGTCGACAAAGTCAGCACCTACGGTTTTGCCTGGGACGTCCAAGCTCCACAAAGATGCTTTGTTGGCCAACGTGGCAACTGACAGTCCTTCCCTTCCGCCACGAACGCGTGAGGATACTTTGCCGTGGTCGCCAGGGCAGATCGGTTGTTTACGCCGGTCCACCCTGACCAAGCAGCTCCTGGCCCGGTCTTTCTCTCGTCCAGACCATTGGCTTTTCCCGCCGGCGAAGAAAGTTCCTGCCGCGTCGGAATGGCGACCGGACTTGATCACGTCGGCACAGATCTCCTGCTTGTACGCTGACGAGCCGTGGAATATTTTCGAGCATCCCAAGCTGGTGTTCATCTTCCACTCGACTCCGTGGGCCAATGCTTTCATGAGTCGGGTGAAATATCTTAACAAGAATCCCGCTCAAGCCATCTGGGAGGCATCCCACTATCTGTTGCTTCCCCCGGAACGAGTTCGGCAAGACCCTGGCTTGGCGAACATCCAGAACAAGCGCAAGCGGCGTCGGATCAGAGCGGGTGAGGCCTGGCAGTCCCTGTGCCAATATGTTTTGGACGGGATTCTGGCCCACGAGTGCGACGTCGATACGGATGTGCTGGCTGACGGTGGCACATGGTATCCCGGTCTTGGGTGCACTACACCGGTCTTGGACCTCAAGGAGGTCCAAGACCGGATGCTTTGGTCCAACTAGACCAACAAGAACCTTGACGTAACCAGTACCAGGACCAAGTTGAAAAGCATCCGTCGTTCACCGTCGGCCGTCTGTGGGGTGATGGCGAGTGAGGTCGTAAGTAGTCGACCAGATAACACTTAGTATATATCATCGTTCTTTTTCACATGTTCGGTCATCAAATCACTTGAGCTAATTCCACCACTTTCTCCAGAGTTGCACTAGACACGTTATCACCAACCGTTCCACTTACATCGGGAAAAAAATCCACGTTCGTCACTCCACTATTCCAATTCGTCACATATTCACAATACACAAGACACAAGACACAATACACAAGACACAAGACCTTCCACCTCTTCACATCGGTCGGGAAGACCGATGCTACTGCATGTCTTGGTCTTGGTCTTCATGGGGCTGCATCACTGCGAAACGGTTCCGACTGACTCGGTCCCGTTCGAATTCTCGTAGTAGTGCTCCACAGTTCAGGTCGGACTCATCGATTTAAGTTGTTTCATCATGGTCCTTCCATCGGACCAGATATTCTCGGTGGGTCCGGTCGAACCTGGTCTTCTTGACCGATCGGACATCTAAGACCTTTTCCACTTCAAATTCGTACTTCTCCAGAGGTCGTTCCCAACTGTCCTCCGGCAGTAATGCTTCATCGAAATCAAACCGTTCTGCCTCGTCTACTAGACAGGGCATTTTGGGACGATCAGGAAATTCTCGGAACAGTTTTATCTTGGACACATGTACGATCGGGAAGACCTTGTGTCCGTGCCGGTTGTTACTAGACGGGCATCGTGTTCACCGATCATCTCGGCAACAGGGAAAGGACCGTGCCACATGTGAGCCAGCTTCTTCGCATAGCCCTCCTTCACTCGGTCTAGGTACAACCATACCCTCGCCCCTGGTTCTATACCGTGGGGTTGGACCTGTTCGTTGTTCCGGTCTGCCCGGTCTTGTGTAGCTTGACGTAACTTTTCGTTGACAATTTCTCTTGCATGCTGGTAATGTTTCTGGACCTGCATGCGCCAACGTCGAGCATCACGATCGCGGGTCCGAGTGCAGCCAATAGGTATCGCGGCTTCAAGAGTGGACCGGGGGTCCCATCCATACGCAAGATAAAAAGGCGTTTCTCCTCGGACCCGATCGGTCGACGAGTTGAGTGCAAACACCAGCCTTTCTGCGTATTCGTCCCAACCGCGCTGGTCTGGATCGGCAACATACATCTTGATTGCTCTTGTAATAGTTTGTACCATACGTTCTGCCGATCCATTCGCTTGCGGACGATATGCCATCGTCGCGCTCTGTTTCTGGCCCAGCATATTGTTAAACGACCGGAACACCTCGGCCATGAAACCGGGTTCTCGGTCGTTTCTGATGACCTCGCTGGCGCCGAACCTTCGGAACACGCATTCTTCGTAACTTTGGCGATCTGCTCGGCAGACCGGACGCACTTGCCTTCGCAATAACTAGACCGGTGAACAGGTCTACCCAGATCAACAACTCAGTATTGCCATATGTTGATTTAGGCAGCGACGGTATGTGGTCCATCGCTATGACCTGGAAAGGGTAGGTAGCTTCGATATTTCCGGGAGATCGCCCCTTGATTACCGGTCTACCCTTTCCGGTCTCGCAATCCGTACAACAACCCACATATTTCTATACACTTCGGAAAAGACCTCTCCAGTGAAAGTGGGACCTATCTTGTGATACGTTCTGCCTATGCCCTGATGTCCCCCTTCTAGACTCACATGGTAGTGATTGAGGACATCCGGCTGCAGCAACTCAGGTATCACCAATTTCGCCAATCGGTCCCGGTCTGCACTGTCTTGGTCGGCATCGAGGCAGTAATATAGTAAACCATCCTCATACACTTCGTAACTGTCTGCGATCTTGGCACATTCTTTCGCTTGACCATTCGTCAACTTAGACAATTCACCACGCAGGTAGGTCTTCAAATTCACAATCCATTCTTCTTCGTCCTGCGCCTTGAGGATCCGTTCTGCCCTTAGTCGTTGCACAACAGATTCACTCAACCGTTCCTTTGGGAACGGTTGGTGGGACTTCCGAGCTTTCGGTCTAGTCGCGACCATCACATGCACCTGGTCCGGAGCGTTCTTGGGTCCGATCACCTCGGGGAGCCTGTTTATATTCATCAATTCATCAAGAACGGCCTCCTCGGTGATCGTATCCCCGGTCTGGTCTCGCATGGCCTTGGTCGCGAGGTAGTCGGCGCTTCTGTACCAGTCCCGTTTCACGTCCAACAGATCGTGGTTGGGGGGTCTTTCAATGCCTTCATTACCCGATCATTTAGCGACCTCAGCCGTGGAGCCTTGCAGTCGATCTCTCCGGTGATCTGCCTGATCACTAGGTTGGAGTCACCACATATGATGACTCGCCCCTTCTCTTGCGACGACAGCAGGTCCAGACATAGAAGTAGACCTCGGTACTCCGCCTCCTTAACAGTAATATCCGGCGTGAAATCGGCAGCGGCTGCAACTATAGACCATTGTGGCAACTTCCAGAATATGGCACTATAGGCGCCGACCTTCTTCTTCACGCTTGCTGATCCGTCAAAACTTAAGACCAAGAGCTCTTCATCATGGTCGACGGTCGGTGGCGGTCTCGAAACTGACTGCCGAGGTTGCTTCCTCGGGGCAATCGCTATCAATTCCTCGTCCACTTCAGACCGAGGGGTGATACTGGCAGCTAATGTGCCCAATATCTCTTCCTCGCCCCTGGTGCACTTAACAACCTCGAGGGTCCACTGCGACAAGACCGCCGACCATCTGCCTAGACGTCCGTCGATCCCATTGGATGATAATAGCCAGGCCAAAGTAGACCGCCTTGACAGGACCTTTATAGGTCGGCCGACCAGCAGGTTGTAACACATCCAGAATTCGTAGCAACACCAGCACTTCTTTCTCGACAATTCCATAGTTCACTTCATTTGGCTTCAGCGTTCTGCTCGTGAACGTGACCGGATGGTACACACCATCATGATCTTGTACTAGATTGGCCGAAATGGCCCACTGACTAGCATATACAATAATGGTCGGGACCTTTTCGGGGTCGAAATGCTTCAAAATCGGTGCCGTCACCATCTTAGCCTTCAACATACCAAAAGCAAACTTTGCACGATTCATATGGTCTTCGGCCTCCACTTGCGGACAATCTGCAGCAAGACCAGAGTCGGCGCCCCCATGTAAAGTTGCCCGGTCTTCTTCGCGCAACATATGGTAGTCCACTTCCCGGAGCTCATACAACACAGCCGCGTAGATAGCAAAATCTTCGATGAAGCGGCTGTAGTATTTTAAACTTACTAGGAAGGAGTGCATTGCCTTCAGAGACTTGGGAAACGGGAGGTTGCTTAACGAATCCAGGTCCTTAGGATTAGCCTCTAGATCATTGTTCGAAACCATATGACCTAAATAGGCGACCTTGGACATACCCCAAAAACTTTTTATGGCGCTGATAGATAGGTTCCAGCGGTCGCATGTCTCCAACAATCGTTCAACCTTCTCGCACAGATCGTTCCATGAAGAGGCAGGTATCAGAATGTCGTCGATGTACGACCGCCTCCCTAGAACGGACGGTCTTTTTTCCCGATCGGGTTCACCCTCTGTAAACACATCATAACTTTCGGCAGGGTCCCGATCGGTCTTGATTTTGAAGTGGCCGTACAGTGCGTTGTCTATCAACCTTTGGTAGATCTGGGGTGCGTTCTTCAGACCGAACGGCATACGGTTCCACTCGAAAAGACCAAACGGTGTCACAAATGCGGAAACCTCACGGGCTCGATCAGTCATCGAGACCACCCAAAATCCACTTGCCATGTCCAGAAAACAATACCACAAGGTCTTGTAGAGGTCTTCCAACAAATCATTAATCAGCGGCATCGGGTACACCATAAGTTTAGTCAACCGATTTACCAGCCGATAGTCGATGCACAACCTAATGTCGACGCCGTTCTTTTTGATAACAATTACGATCGGCGAGGCCCATGGCGAGGTCGACGGTCTAATAATCTGGTATCTAACAGTCCTTTGATAAGATCAGAAAGCTTTTCCCGGTACTGTGGCGCCACGCGTCGACATCGCTGAGCAATGGGCTTGGCATCTCCAACGTCAATATCGCAAATCGCACCACGGGCTGCAGGTGGTAAGGCATTGCCCTTTCCGATCAGCAGATGTTTTTTCTTCCATATGATATTCTTCAACTGCTCGATCTGGTCTGGACGTTTAAGGTCTTGATCACCCACTTGTAAACCATCCATTGTAACTTCGGGAGAGTCGGCAGACACTTCAGGGAGGACTGCCATTTGGCTTTCCAGCTCCTGAATGTACTGTTCCCCGCCTTCATGTATACAGACTTGTTCATCTTCTGGGGTGATATCACCTAGACCATCTGGACCGGCTGAACGCCCCTGGTCTTGATCGACGGGCTGTCCTTCACTGATATCGGTCTGATTAGGAATACCGTCATGGTCCGACCTAGAAACTTCATGTTCCCCTTCTTCCGTTTCTTGCTCCGCTGTCTCCTGGTCTTGTGCTGACACCACGTTGACTAGCCTCGGATCGTCTACTTGATGGTCCACCGTTCCTGGTGACTGCGGCGCCTTTCTTCGGACCAACATCTTTTTTGGGGTGACATAACTTGGTCTTTCCACTAAAGGTGAGGTATCCTCTTCCACCGACCCATCATCGCTGATAAGATCGGTGGTCGATTGGTACGCCAGCTTTTGCCACTCGACATACCGCCTCGACCCAATCGATACGAACCCCATCTTCCTTGGTACCTTCCCTTCTGCTAACCACATGCCGACAATAGTGTTATTGTCCAGTGTCAGCGACTTGTCACCGATATTGGTAACACGGACAAAATCACGTCGACCAGCACTCTTTACGAAGGTCGAGACCCACCGATCGCCCCTGGTCAACCATAACTTCCTCGAACGGAAACCTTTCTCGACCGGGGTATCGGCAGACCGACCGACTGGGATAGTGAGGTCTTGGTCCCACCGGACCAGATCGGTATACGAACCATACAGAGGTCTTCGACCAGCCAACTGGACCTGGACCTCATCCGGGAGTTTAAGCACTCCATGTGACAGGTCTAGGCGAATAACAGCTGGGACCATGAAATCCATTCCTAGTAAAGCGTCTTGACCAGCCAACTTGCCAACCCAAGCGCTGAAAAAGTAGACCACCGATCCCGACAAAGTAATTTTCACACGCGTTCTTCCTTCGGTCATATAAGAGTTTTCGCCAATCCCGACGCATTATTGTCTCTGGGTATCGTCTATACGACATCCGACCTTACGAGCAAAGGCGGAGTCGATTATCGAGACTTCAGCTCCAGAGTCGAACAACATCGTCGCCTTCTGGTTATTAATCTTGCCACATGCTTTCGCCTGCTTGAACCATTTATCAGGCGCGTGATACTTCCAGTATCCGCGGGATTCTCCAGGCAGAAAGTCCAACTGCATAACCACCTTAGTCCGGGAGTACTCATCGGTCTTCCGACTGTAGACCGGATGGTCTCGGTCGACGCAATTTGGAATAGAACGTGTATTGTCGGTCTTATCCTCCTTGCCGACATATGCATAGATGTGAACCGTAGAACGCTCGGCTCGATCCAGATTCCAACCTGGCGAGCGTTCTAGTTTAACATCTTTTCTGCGTCCGGAGGCAGCATCCCCGCGTGCTTGTCCGGCACGTACCACTTGCGCATCATGTTAAAAAATTCTTCAATCTTGCAGTGGCCGGCCTCGTGGATCTCTCCACATGACTTGCATACAAAGAGGAAGTGGTCCGTCGGGTGGCCGCGTCCCTCGCACTTCTTGCACACCATCTTCTTCCAGAAGTTTGGACCATCATGTTTGCTCGACCCACAGTGGGAGTAATTCTGACGAGGTCGGTCTGGATCGGACTTGCTTCCGTTCCTTCCCTTCCGGTCCACCTGGTCGGACTTCGACTTGGTCTTCGGGGCAGGTCCCGCAACATAGACGTAACGATACTGGTCTTCATCCGATGACTCCTGGCTGGATGGACTTCCACTTTCCCGTTCTTACCCCGTGCTGTCATCAGCTAGAATTGCCTTGACCGCTCGGGTCGGTCTGGTCCAAGGTCTCTTGACCGGATCGGTCTGGGTCTTGGAACGATAGCGACCTGATCCACCAGCGGTCTTCGCTCTCATACTACGCGACTGTTGTAACGTCCGCAGGGTCTGTTCGACTTCGCCCGCATCCTTAAGACGCAGTAGAGTAAGCTGGTCCTCCAGTTCTTGATCGTCAAGGGTACTAATATAGTGACCCACATGTTCTAAGGCGGCACCGTACGGCGGGTTATTCTCTTTGATTGTTATGCCGGCGCGAAGTGCAGCCACGTTTAACCGATGCAAATACTCGATCGGTGTTTCGTCGGCCCGCTTCTGCATATGGTGGTACTTACGGGTGCTTGAAAATCCGGAGTTACAATATTGACCTTCAAACTCCGCACATAACAGTTTCCAGTCATACCGGACGCCCTGACCCAACTGTTGAATCCAGTTCGCAGCCGGTCGTTTTAACAAATCCCGGAAGGTTAAAAAACGTTCGCATTTCGGGGTCTGGTCTCGCAGGAACGCAGACTTGACCCGACTGAACCAAGACCGGGCCTGGTCTTCATCAGCATCCTTGCCGGTGAAGTCCTTGAGGTCGGTCGTCGCGGCCATACGGATGCGCGGAATCGCAGCAGATCCAAAGTCGTAGGTAGTAGTGGAGGCTAGGATAGCCTTGCGCGCCTTGCCGACGCCTGTACCATGTGACCCACCATGGTCGTCAAGACCGCCGACCGACTCCATATCACAGTCACTTGTCTTGCTTGGTCTACGCGGTCTTGCCGGTTGCGGCTTGCGCCTTCCCTTGCCGGTTGGTTTATCACTTCTAATAGGCTTATCCATAGATGTTACCGATTCCATATCCAAATCTTTGCAAAAATTGACACCTTGACAGGTAGACCGGTCTTGTATATGTGGGCGCATAGGTGGTCTAACCCGTTCTTCCATGAAACGTTGCATCATCGTCTCAAACATGGCTTGGACGTTGGCTGGCGTCATGGGCAACGTGTTGATACCCTCCTTTTGCGGAACTGAGGCCTGTGGGGCTTGCTGGAGCCCCGACTGGCAAACAGCCCCTTGCTGCCGCATGTCCCTTTTTTGTTCAGACCGGGCATGGTCCACCCCCATGGTCATCCGCTCGACACCGGTCTCCAACTCTGATGAGCTGTTAGAAGCCGTTGGAGACTGGTAGATCGATTCATCATCGGAACCAATGTCAACAAGCTTTGTGGAGGCTTCGGCGACCTTCATTGCCGTGGTGGAAGTTGGGCGGCGAACCGCCCCCACCAGTGGCACCAAACGGTCGTGGAGGTCCGACATCGACGCCTCCAGTCTCCAAACATCAAATTCAAACAATTTATTGACACCGGCGGGGTTCTGCATTTTAATGCCAACCTCCGCGAACATCGCCACCAAATTATTGACGAGCAGTAATGGTCGATCACTCTGGATCGGCTCGGTAGTGGGACCGAGCAGACGGTCGGGGATATGGAGGTCCAACACCCGAAAGACCTGGTTTTGGCGAACAAATCGCTTCAATTCAAAAACATAATACATCTTGTCCAGGTCTTGTTCGGTGATAGCCTCATCCCCGACCTTCGACTTTTCTTCGAAGTCGTCTTCGTCGGGTGGCATTCCCAGCCTTTTTCTGGGCACCTTGGGTACCTTGGGGACTTTAGGGAGGTAGAACGGATTGTTCCAGTCAGCCTCCAAGTAATTTTCATCTTTTAGTTTTCCATCATTTTTTTCATTCATACACATAGGATCAGGACCAAGGTCCTGATCCTTTCCGGAACTATAGCTAGACCTGCTATATCCCGATCGGCTCCTGTGGGAGCCTTTTGGGGAGGAAAAAAAACTTATTAATCCCGATCTGGTCCTCCGACAGGACAGATCGGACATCGCCATCTTTATCAACAACGAGAACGTAAGGCGATAGCCTTTCCTTACGTCCTCTCCAGAACGACTCCATATTCAAATCATTCAAATCTTCGAATCCAATGTTTTGATGGAATATCAGCACGGTGATATCCACGATCACCAAGGGATCCGGGCACGCGCACCATTGTGGTGGAGTCAAGTTCGAAATCGAAAACATTAGCATCGATAACCTGACTACCACCATCGCGCCCAGCCTTCCAACTTTCGGAGGGGGTACTCCGCGGACCACCACTCGAGATCTGGTCCGATCGTCCGCTGCAAGCAGACGACCGGTCGTCATCAGAACCCACTTGGTCCGATTGTTTAGTGTCCATCTCACCTTGTGTACCCGATGGAATGGGCTAGTTACACACTCGGTGGATCGGGATCGCAGATTGGATCGAACCGGTCTTGAATATAGAAGACCGATCTGGGTAGGTATCTCTGGGGCGGAACTCTTCCCCCCAGACACAAACAGACCAAAAACACTTCCAACAGATAACTTCCAATAGGTCGATAGTCCAAACGATCAAGACCTGAACAATACGAAATAATAGAGGGTAGACCGACCGTTCCGGTCTAGCCCCTGACCAATACGAAATAAGACCAAAACCGGTCTAGTTTCCAACCAATATTAAAACAAGCCAATATGTCCGCGTAAAGACCCAATATGCTCGTGAAACTCCACAAACGATATCTCCACGCCAAGACCAATCCAGTGAATAGCACGTTCCAAACGTACTTGAGTTGAGGTGTTGAGATCGCCAAATCGTACTCCCGTCGAGGGACTTCCGGTGGGCCAAAGTGCGCGTGCGGCGCGTCCAGACCGGGTATAATGGGCGAGAGGGGATAATTCGACCTTCTGCCCCCAAACACTCCGCGGCGGGCGGAGGCGACTAGTATACGAAAAGGGAAGAACGGCGACCCCTAGCTGTGGTGTGAACCAAGACCAGAAGAGGTTTCAGCCACTTATCCGAAAGCTAAAAGATTTCCTTACTTAAAGGTATAACCTCTGTCCTAAAAGGTAAAACCACAACTAAAATACTCTTACCCTATAGTCCCTAAATGTACCCCCACAAAAATATGTAAAATACCCAAAGTCGGGTGACTCACCAAAACTTGCGTTCTTGACACTTCTTGAGTCTGATAGGCTGAAAGCCCCCCTTGTTTAAACCAGTCCGAAATTAGACCAAATGCCTTGACGAAACTTGACCAGAAGTGTGCCAAATTCTGGGCACGCTTTTCCACACACATGTCCATGGGTAGTTCTGATTTGCTGGGCGTCCTTGATCGGAAGATTTTAGGCGTTATGTAAGTTACATTTAAGCCATGTAGATAATCGATCGGCGTCTATTTTGGGTCTTTTACGCATATATAGTATAGTCTCACGACAGATATACCAAGTATTCAATACTATACCTCAAATTCTCCGTACAACTGGAGCCAGTCTAATCGGACTCCTCAGTGCAGCTGCTAAATCTAGTTCTTGGGTGCCCTTTCATCAAACCACCAAATATCCAGCATCTCCCTTTTCCGGAGTCCGACCCGCAAGAATTTAAAATTGTTTCGGGTGATCCACGATCAATATTGATCCTCCTGCATTACTCATAAACCTGAGTTGACGGATGTTCACTTTGAGAGGCAGCCATAGATTACGATTGTCTGGATTAGAGTGCTCCATGGGTGATTCGATTGAATGTATGTTAACATCGCTGATACTTGGCGTTTCATGGAATGCCCTTCGAATGACTTGTAAAACTGGTCGAGTCACCTATCCCATAGTTAAGTAAGAGTTACAAGATTATATTTTTTGGCAGCTGGTTGCTGATCTCGGCCTAAATGCTCGATCATTGACGCAAACATCGTCGAATAAGTTCAGATGCATTATGACAACGTTTTAAATTCGCAATATACCTCCTTAAATTTTCCGATCAGCCTTCGATCTAGCGCTTTTTTGGAGCCGATCTAATTGTGGTTTCCGAACTGGACTTCCCAGCCTGATCGGCGGACTAATCGTCATTGCCACGGAAAATACCAGCAGATACGTCAGCGGATGTTTTTTTTCCGACGAGGCGACCTGTATGAAGACGAGTCAAAGTGCGCACCATTGTCAGACGGACCGGTAATCTTAGCTTAATCGGCTGAAATCGATGGGATCCGGTCGTAGACATTGACACTTACGGGAGGCTGGCCACTCCAGGCCGCACCAAATGATCGTGTAATGTAATCATAGCTTGCGTATACATTCCGTATCCAATCAAAGCATTCGTTCGGATTGCTAGCGCCACTCTTATCCCAACCTCTATGATCAGAAAAAAAAATCTAATCAGATGTCGGTCGTGATTACACAGCAGACCATCCCTCTAATTTGACGAGAATCAATCGGCGAATGATTTTCATCAATGAGTCACCATCAAAAATCTACCTTACTTGCACTGGTAAAATGTCCTCTCCAGGTCGAGATCAGAAATCGCCTTTACGTTCTCAGTTGTCTTTTCCCTATCGTGTTCGCCCACATACTTAGCCTGGCAGGTTTCTTAGAAGATTGTACGGATATTGCTCCATATCTTTATATCTCTTTTTTTGTGAGTTTTCCGTATGTATATATGAATCGGATCGGGATTGAAATACAGTACCCGTATCCGGGTTATAGGTATTTCACAGGAACCGGCTCTGGTCGGAGCTAGACCCTTGTTATACTTCGTCCAGTACTGCACTGAACCAAATCAAAACTCCGGGTTATAGTTAATATGTGTATATTCTTATCCGTCTCCGATCGGAGCCATGGGGGAACAGTTTCTTCGGTTATATCATCTGGCAATCCACTGTAACAGTTTTGCCATGGCTTCCTGTAGCATTGAGCAGTATTGGGGGCAAATCGCCTTGCTCTAATACACTCAAGAAAATATTTTCCACTTTGATCGGAATATCATTATCATCGCAGAACCCACGGCGATATCCAAAGCACTAAGTAATCTAGGCACGGTAGACGTAGACAACAAAGTTTTGGACATCTGGTCTAGTGTGGTAAAGTGTGCCATAAATTGGTACCAATTGTGGGCATTATTATGGGTGTGACAGTGGGCACAAACCGGTGAGTAATTGCGTGTACGATTGTTTGTACCACGGTGTATACAGTTGCTGTACAACTGTGGTGTACATAAACGGGACATAGAGGGACATCGTGAGAAGGTACGACTATGTACAGGTACCTAACCAACAGCAACGAATGACGGATAAATCAGGTCGACTGGTCGACGGAACGCTGGAATGGGTAGTTCTGATTGGACGATATTGGGTGATTGGTAGTTCTAGGGATATAAGTAATAACAAAGTTCTCCTTTTGCTTACGATCGAGCAGATCGTTTCAGGGACGGCACCTTTTCGCCTCCCTTACTAGTATACACTCTGGGTCTCGGGCGGAACCACTGTGTGCGTTTTTGGCCCACCGGCAGGCGCAGAGTGTTGATAACTCATCGCAACTCCGCCCGCTGTGTCAGCGGTTCTTCTTTAAAGGTTTTTTGGTCTCGGGACCGGGATTGAGCAGTGCGCTCTCACCTCTTCCCCTTTTGGTTCACACTTGGCCCCTAGAGTTCGGCTTGTATAAGCACCCCACGGGAACTCTAGGTGGATTTAGTGAAATTTTCCTCCCTCATAGGGTCTAGGCTAAGAATACATATGTTTGGGTGTTCTATTAGCTGGTTAAGACTCTAGAGGCTCCGTGATCGGTCAGTGAAGACTTCCGCTTCCTGATTAAGTACCCCCTTCGCCGGTCAACACCTGATCGACACTTTACGACCTGCGTTCATCTGTTCGCAACTCGCGCCAACTAGTGCCTGATCGACTAAATCGATCAGACCGATCAGACCGATCTGGTTGATCGCGATCTGTAATTTCCGTCTATTGGCCCTGATTATCCCATATCATCCTTGATCATCGCCTATTTGCGCCTGATCAATCCTGATCAATCCTGATCAAGCCTGATCGACAACAAGTCGCTTCATCACAAGTCATATCAATCTTGCAGCAAGGAATTGCAGCGTGCCATCTCCGCCACCTAGAGAGCGACCCAGGCCCAAGCCGTCGGGTACACAAGGTGAGCAGGAACACAAGCAGTCAAAGGACAACCGGAGAACCCCCTTCGTTAGTCGGCAGTCCGGGCGCAGTGGTAACGCCTGATCAAGCGTCAAAAACTTTGATCAGCCGCTCCACCATACTAGAAACAATGGATTTTCTGGGGTCATACAACTAAAGGTACTCCGTCGTCATCATCCAAATATATGGGCATGACTGATCAAAACTTCATGATCCCCATCGAGTTCAAGGTTGGGACGGACTTGAGATCTGCATTTTTTCGTCTTACCTTTATAATCATTAAATCTGGTGGTTACAGGACCTAATGATGAATGTTCTTGCCTTTCAGGTCGTATCAGATGAAGAAGAGGGGTTTGCCCCGGCGAAAAGGTTTTGCCGGGGGGAGGGTTAGGTTTGGTACTTAGTCGAATAACCGGAAACGATTTTATCGAGCGCTTGTTTTATCGATAGGTTCAAACCAAAACATGAGCCACAATCTAAAAATCATGGAAAATACGTAAATACATTAATAGCAATCATATTCTACAGCAAAATCAATTATTGTCTCAAAAAAACTTTCAATAGATCCGATTTGGAATACGGGCGATCTGCATGTGTGGGCCCAAAATCCAGCCCATTCGCCGTGTGGCGCTTCAAATACAATTGCACGCATATTATCATCATAGCAAGTTTTGTGTCGAATTGTGTGCAACAGAAGCAGCCCGTTTCTACTACTTATTTTTAAGTTGTTTCTTTTCTAACAGGCGCTTGATTTTGTCGCCATTTTCCTCACATGTTTCACAATACTCCGTAGTCTAACATTTTCATTCGTCTTTTATTTCTCAAACGTGTAGAGCTTGAGCACTATATCTCGAAAATGTTGTGACCGGAGCCGAAATTATCCGTTATCTTAACTATATATATATATATATAAAATGCATATTGCCTTAATTTTCACCACTTTTCGCGAACAAAAACTAAAATGGTAATGTGTTATGTCTCGTACTTAGGGCTGTCAATGGGTCGGTTTGGGTCGGGTCGACGGGGTTTCCTACCCGACCCGGCCGTTTCTGGGTCGGGGAATTGTGGCCCGACCCGACCCAGTCGCAATGGTCGACCCAGACCCGACACGACCCAAAAAAAATCTTTGACTGTAACAGGGTTATTCTGGTTACATTTAGTATGTTGCGAACGTAAGTACACTACGGTTGGGGTCAGTATTGACCGGTCCGAAAGGTTTTGGACCATTGGTTATTTTGACCAATCAGGGCAGGAGCCCTTGGTGGAGGCGTGGCAGCCAGCCACGTGTTAGTACACAGGTGGTGTACACTACATTTTAGCTAGGTATGAATTTAGTAAGTTCTACTTAGTATTACATATAGTTTAGATTTCACTCAAAGAATACAGGACGCTAGACCTCGACCGGTCGCGCGCGTAGTGAGTGTAGTAGCGTAAGGGGAGTTCTCCCCTTGGCTACCCCCTTATTAAGGGAGCCTTGTTTTAAGGCGTTAGCTTGTTCTAACTAGTAAACCAAAGTGGAATCTTGGCCCCGAGTAAGAGAGTTCTCTATTACTAAGCCCTTTTATAAGGGCGTATCGGCTAAGTAGCGGCAAACGGCGCTTAAAGGAAAGTCTTCCTCTGTGCGCTAGCCGCACCGTGCGTGTACGCACCGGCTACATTGACCCTCCACGACCCGACCCATTTGTAATCTATTCCTAACCCGGTCCGACCCGACCCATTTCTAATCTAATCCTGATCCTGCACGACCCGACCCATTTTTAATCTATTCCTAACCCGGCCCGACCTGACCCATTTATAATCTATTAATGATCCTGCACGATCCGACCCATTCGCCATCTATTCCTGACCCGGCCCGACCCGACCCATTTGTCATTCATTCCTGACC
>CM047580.1:36821575-36849639 GCA_026184515.1 Peronosclerospora sorghi | reverse complement strand
ATTCCTGACCCGGCCCGACCCGACCCATTTGTCATTCATTCCTGACCCGGCCCGACCTGACCCATTTTTCATCTATACCTGGCCCGGCCCAACCCGACCCGACCCATTTATAATCTATTCCTGATCCATTTTTTCAAGTTATATTAATTGATTTCAGGATTTTTTGGGTCTTGGGTCGGTGGCACTGACCCGCGGTCCGACCCGAAAGTTTTGGGTCGCAACATCCCGTCCCATTGGGTCCAAAATGCTGACCCACGGCCCAACCCAGAAAGTTTTGGGTCGCAACATTGTGACCCGAGCCGTCCCGGTGGGTCGGAAATGCTGACCCAAGGCCTGACCCAGAAAGTTTTGGGTCGCAACATTGTGACCCGAGCCGTCCCTTTGGGTCGGAAATGCTGACCCCATGGCCCGACCCAGAACGACCCAAACACATGACCCACCTGGTCGGCCTGGCCCTTGACAGCCCTACTCGTACTCGGTTTTGGACTGCATGAAAATTTCTGGTTTTCAAAATTTTGGTCGATTTAAATCTAGCGGTAAACTAATTGACAATTGGAAATCTCATGACACGCAATTTAACGCTGCGGAGAAGTCTTTGTGGTGGAGTCAAGTTCAAAATCGAACACCGTAGTGTCGAGAACCTGACCATTATCGTGCCCGGCCGTCCAACTTACGGGGGGGGGTACCCCGCGAACCTTCGCCTTCGATCCGATCGGTTCGTCTGCTGCTGGCAGACGACCGATCATCAACACAGGACGCCTGGTCCGATTTGTTCTTTTTCTCACCTTATGTACCCGATGGATTGGGCTGGTAACACACTCGGTGGATACGTGCTGGAACTTGACTTGTGGTCTAAATGTGGTAGACCGTGCTGGGTAGGGTACCCTGGGCGGAACTCTTCACCCTGGGTACGGGTAGACCAGTTATACTTGGAGTGAGTATACTCCAAAGGGCAGATCGCTCAACCGGTCGTAGAGCCCAACCAATATGAGAAATAAACTCCAGTAATCCAATAGGGAGATCCAAATGAGAACGTGATACACTCCACGAACGATATCTCCACGTAACAATCCAAAAGACTTAATAACACGTTCCAAACGTGGGTAACTTGAACTTGGAATCCGATCAAAATGTACTCCCGTCGAGGGACTTCCGGCGGGCCAAGTGCGTCTGTAACGCGTCCCGGCCGGGTATAATGAGCTGGAGGGGATTATTCGACCCTCCGCTCCCAAACACTCTGCGGCATGCGGAGGCGACTGATGTACATATGGGAAACGACCTCCAGTTGAGTTAAAGGCCCAACAATTAAGACGTAAAACCAAAAAACGTTCTTAGCAGACGAAACCAAAACCAACACCCTAGGCCAAAATCAACACTAAAACTCCCTACCCCCGATGGCCCCCAATATGTACACACATAAAAATATGTAAGTACACGCAATGTCATGTGACTTACCAAAATCCGTGTTCTTGACACCTCTTGCACATGATAGGCCCAAAAGCTTCCTTGATTTCCACCAATCCGATCGCCGATGAGCCGATCGGTCTGCTGCTGACCGGAAGCGACCAGAATTCTTGAGTCCGCTTCACCACAGCCGCCCCTGAGTTGTGTCGGAGCCGCGAAACGGTAGCGGTCCGATCTCATCATATCCAGATCTTCATAGAAGCGGACTTCACCAATGGACAGATCTCCGAGTCCACCTTCGCCAGGTACCTGCCTTGCACACCTGGTCGTCTTGCAACCTCTCTTGGCATTCTTAGGTACAGGCGCCCTTCGTTCCTCGTCTCCCCATCTCGATTCGCCGACCAGATCGGCCCGATCTGACAGCCCTTTCGGCAATTCAGAGTCCGACACCATGCAGGCATCAGATCGAGGCCGATAAGATCCGGAAAACGGCCCGTGAGCTCCAGTCCCAGTTAGACATCAGCGATTCTTCACTCCTTCAACTGCGGAAGGAGATGGATACGTTGATCCCCATGTCCACGAAGTTGCAGGAGGTGACCGATGAAAACGCACATCTCCGGGACCAGATCGCCAACAAGCAACGCGAGGTAAGCCGATCGGTCTGTTTTCATCTTGGGTCTGCTCTGAAATTCCTTTGCATGTAGATCAATTTCCCGCCGATATCGCCAAAACATTCGACGCCTTATTCACGGCTGATCGGCAGTCTTATGATCATCGCGATCAGCTCCGACCGATCTTGGACGTGCTGATCGGCGCACGACACGATCTGTCTCGCTTGGAGGCCTACCGCTCGCACCTCCTGGAAAAGCTCGCGGTGGTCAACCGGCAGAGGTTGGAAGACCAGTCCGATCGGACCTTACTCCTCACCCAACATGGTGACCTGGAGAGGCAGATCGGCGAGTTGCAGGTTGTGGTCCGGGAGCAGATCGGGAAGATCGAGTCCTTCGAGGCTCGATCGGACGCCTGGACCCAGGAATCCGATCGTCGCTGGGCGACCGTAAATCGATGCTACCAGCAGTTGACTGACTTGTTGCACCGGTGTCCGGCTGCCCGCTCCAATTTTGACCGGTCTGCATCGGTCGTCCTGGTCGATCTGCATCAAGATCGGACCCGACGCCACTCATTGGCCAAACGTAAGCACCCCGAAAATTCGAAAACCTCCAAGATGCGTAAGGACGCGTCGAGGGGCTCAAGGGCGCGGTGAATAGCGCGCGACTCCGAACTCGAGGAGAAGCGAGCGGTGCCCCAGGAGGAAACCAAGACGCTGGCGCATCTCCCAAGCTCCAGATCGGTCACAGATGACGAGTCTATCCCCACCAAATCTCGTGCGCCCTCGCGCCCCCGCGCCGCTTGCACCAAGTGTATAGAGGTCTCCTCCGGAGAGGAGTCGGGGGGCGGATCGAGCGATTCCAAGTTCTTAGTCACTGCGTTATGCATGTCCCGGTCCGGTCCGATCAACGCCGAGGTTCTGTTCCTGCAAAGCCTGCATCGGGGACTAATAAGGCGATCAGCTCCCAGGGTGATGGTGCTGCATCGACGCGCAAGTCGACCGGACCGTTGCCTTCGTTCTATCCCGGCACATCTGGGCTGCGCAATCGCGCCCGATTTAAAGGGTTGTTGACCGGAGATCGGCCTCTCCCATCCCTGACTTCGGATGCCACTTCGCCATGGTCGTCGTGGCAGATCGGTAGCTTATACCAATCAGCCCTGACCAAGCAGATATTAGCCCGATCTCTATCGCGCCCGGACTCCTGGCTTATTCCTCCAGCTCTCAAGGCTCCTGACGCTTCTGCATGGCGGGAAGACCTGGTCACAGCACCACAAATCGCCCGTCTGTACACAGATGAGCCATGGAAGGTGTTCGTCTGCCCCAAGCTGGGGTCCATGTTTGCGTCGACTGCGTGGATCGACTCGTTCTTAGGTCGAGTGAAGGCCTTCAACGAAACTTACAGCCAAGCGATCTGGGAGTCTACGCAGTATATAGTGCTTCCTGGTCGAGCGCAACATGGTCAAGGCCTGATCTCGTTCCAGAGAAACCGAAAGAGGCGCCGGAGTCGGTCAGGCGAGGCCTGGCAGACCCTATGCCAGCTCTTTCTGGGAGGGATGCTGGCCCGCGAATGCGACCTCGAAATCTTCTTATATCCTGTGGTTCTCCTTATGGCCACGCGTCGGGTTGAGAAATCCGGGGTGCTAGCTGATGACGGCGCCTGATATCCCGGTCATCATTGCGACGAGCCGGTCACAGACCTGAAGGAAGCTTTGTCCCAGATCGATCGGAAGGAGCCCTGGCGCAATCAGTACCAGAACCAGATCCGAGACCATCCGGCGCTGACTATCGTTCGTCTGTGGGGTGATAGCGATTCTTGATGCAGCATTTATCTGACCAGATAATCCATAATACATGTCATCATTCTTTTCACATTTCTGATCATCCAATCACTCGACCAAAGTCATCACTTTCTCCAAACTTGCACCAACACGTTATCATTAACCGTTTCCATCCACATCGCGAAAATCATCACCACGTTCGTCATTCCACTACTCCAGTTCATCACAGTTCATCACAATTTTTCTAGGCGTTCTAACCTCTGTAAGCGGAATATCGGACGCTCGCATGACCACCTGATAATACCCGTCCAACCGATCTAAGGCACTGTACATAGTAAAGCCCGCCATATTGTTCTGGAGGACATCCTTCCGAGGAATCGGAGTCTGCATGGGCACAGTAGCTGCATTCAGCTTGTTTTACCCATGCAAAATGCGCCACTTTCCGTTCGGTTTACGAACAAAAAAAGTGGGAGATGAATGGGGAGACTTGCTCTCCCGTACCATCCCTGCCTCTTCTTTCCCCTTGAAGAATGCGTCGATGACGTCGCATTGCTCCTTGGGGAGAGGCCACTGCCTAGTGACACAGTATTTGGTTCCGGGAACCAAACCAAATTCATGTCGGACTCCCCGATCCGGTGGTAACCCCATCGGTGGGTTGTCACTATTGACATCTCCAAATTCCTTTAATAAGGAATGGTAGGGTCCTCACGATCCGCGAGGATCCTGAGGCCGCTTTGGGCATTCAATGCCTGTTTGTTTTGCACCAAAACTGACTCGTCGATCGTGGATGAGGAGTTCAACTCCTCTTCCGGACGTAATACGAAAACCGCGTTGATTTCACCTGCTTTCAAAGCAGTCTCAAACTCGTTGAAGGACATCTCCTCCAACGACAACAGTTCGCCTACCCCAGGCAACCGTTCAAGGCTTACGCCTTCTGTGACAACACCTGTCACACTATTCAGCATCCGATAGGACTGCTGGCTACTGGCCTCGGGACTCATCCCGAGACCCAGATGGGGCAGTAAATTGCCCCATCTATTGGAAGCGCCACGCGCCTATCCACAGAGGTCTCTACCTCTACCACCGGTGACTCGCCGGTCTCACCTAATAAGGCATAATCGGAATCATTTCCGACGTGCGAAAGAGACAAACTACGGGTCTCTTCGCTTCAAAGCGCCTCGCGCTTAACCACAGGGGTCTCTACCCCTACCACTGGAGTCGACTTAGAGTAATCCACCTCTGCCACTGGCAACTCACCAGTCTCATCGTTAACGGCGTGGGGATTAACCGCCGAATTCCCCTAGTTAAGGAACTCTTCCTTAACGTCATTGGGAATGATCATTTCATACATCCCAATCTCTGGCATCTCACGCCAGAATCGCTTTTGCGATCGAGCAAAGGTAGGTTCATTACTCGCCAATGCTTCACCCGACCGCGGGTGAGTTGAGCCAATGGACTTAGACTTCCAGTTTATCCATGGATCGTGGCGTTCCAGCCACTTCATGCACAGAATGAGGTCATACCTCGAGTCCAAATCCAGGACTAGGCAGCGTTCTAAGCTGTCGAAGTCTGCAAACTTCAGCTTAAAGTCAATCGAGACCTTGGGTACAGAGACCTGTACGCCCGTCGCAAGACGGACCGTGACAACGTCACGAGAACGTGCCTCTAGGGTCTCGGAATACAGCCGACTCTTCTCCACAGAAGCCCGTCTGACATAATTGTCAGACGCTCCAGAGTCTATCAAGACTCTCCAAGGCTTATCAAAGCCTTTCACGTCCGCAAGGACGACCAGAAAACCTGGCTGGTACACCAACGCGGTGCTAGAAAGCACCGTTTCCCTCGGGGCTTTGTGCTGTCATCCCCTACCCTGTGGCTTAACAGCACTGAGGGGTCCCCCTGTAGGGCGCCCCGCACCTACTGGGAGCCGTCGTTTCCCGACGACTTGGGCGAGAGCCTTTTTGCCGCCTTCGGCCCCTTCCAGCCACTATCTTGCTGGAATTTTTGGATATCGGTTCCGCAGATGATCCGTGCTTCCACACAGGAAGCATCTCAGCAGTCCATTCCGCTGCAGCATTGCCAGGAGCTCCGCTTCCTGACCTTGCAAGGTAGAGTCACCGTGACTCTTAGCGGAAGGTTTCCCCTCCACTTCGACCTGACTCAGGTCCATGGGTTCAGGACCCACCTTAGAGGAACGAAAGTTCCTCTCGGCGTTAAACGCCATCTTAAACGCCTCCCCCAGAGATTGGGGTCGGCATCGGAAAATCTCCGACCGTGCTGGCCCTTCTCAGGCCTCCCATGAAAACGGGAATGGACACATCTTCCCCGTACGCTTTCGCGTACATCCCTGCCAACAGGGTCTTAAGTTCTTGGATGTACGTTTCCAAGTCTCTAGTGCCCTGACGGCACCTTAGGAACGTCAGCTGATTCTGGAAAACTAGATCAGGCGTTGCATACATGTCCATAAGCTTTTGATTAAGGACTCCTCAGTTCGGGAACACAGTCGTGACCGAATCCTGACACGTAAACGCCCATGTACGGGCTTTGCCCGTAGGATGGGTCAGTGCAAGTCCCACTTTCAGGTGATCCTCGATCACGTTTGCGGTGGCGAATGCGGTTTCAACCTCTCGAAGTCACACATAAAGGTTGTCACTCTTCTACCCGGTGAATTCCTTTATCTTAAAGGACATCGGAGGGCGCACCCCCGTAGACGCAGGATAACTCCCTCGAAGACTCGCCTCATGGGCGATAAGGGCATTCACCCTTTCACGCACGGCATCGAGGCCCTGCTTCGCTAGATGGCGCACGCCATCCTCACCCAATATGGGTAACAGCCTTTTAAAGGCTTCCTGTTGGACGGGGGTTAGCTTACCCCAATCGTCCTGATCCATCCGTTGCAGAGGATCATGATCACCAACACAGGTGTTGGATTGACTAAGAGTGCTACCAGATGTAGCCGGTGGGTAAAAGAACGGTGCTGCTTGCGCACAGAGGAGTACTTTCCTTTAAGCGTCGTTCGCCGCTACTTAGCCGATACGCCCTTAAACAAGGGCGTAGTAAGAGATCGCTCTCTTACTCGGGGCCAAGATTCCCTTGGCGGTTTACAGCTAGTAGAAAGTAGCGCCTTGAATCAAGGCTTCCCTTAAAAGGGAGGTAGCGTAAGGGAGAACTACCTTAGGCTACTATACTCTCTGCGCGCACGACCGGTCTTGGTCGTGCGCCTAGCAGACTATCGAGTATTTAGTAAACTGAATGTATATTTCATATATAATTAGTTTAAATTAATTTAAACTAATGTAAACTATATGCAATACTAAGTAGAACTTACTAAATTCGTACCTAGCTAAATGTAGTGTACACCACCTGTGTACTAACACGTGGCTGGCTGCCAAGCCTCCACCAAGGGCACCTGCCCTGATTGGTTAAAATAACCAATAGGTCCAAACCTTTCGGACCGGTCAATACTGACCCCAACCGTAGTATACTTACGTACACAAACATAACTAAATGTAACCAGAATGTAACCCAGTTACACACCGGCTACACCACAGGCCTACGCTTTCTCTTGTTGAAAGTTGTTCGAATCCATACTTGAGATTGTAGACGAAAACTTGAGTCGTATATGCTTGCTAATATCACCAATATAACGAAAAGTCACTTAAATCGATATCTTCACAGTCAATAACACGCTAACAGAGAAAAATATACCAGAAAATAGTTCGTAACAAGAAGAAGAAAATCTCCAATCCAGAGACTAAATCACTAAATCAACGGAATGTATATTGAGAAGTGTTTAGATAGCCTAAAATGAAGTATGTACCAGATGTTGAAGTTTTTGGTAAACTTCCATCTGTTATGTGGTATACATTTCTTATGCGTAGCAAAAATGTGTGTACTCGGAACCGAGTTTTAATACACCAATCTATATATATAAAAAAATTCATGTCACGCTGCTCGACCGTCGGAGCGTTCTGATTGGCCAAATTATCATTGGTTAAAAAAAACTGTAAGAGGAACGACGAACGCGTGGAATCAAAGCCCACAGCTTTTAATGGTTCAAGATAAAGTTCGGGTTCGTTGCTAAACATCGATGCCGAAGAGTTGTGTATTTGCTAACATTCTGTGGCGCTTAATTATTGTGTGCGGGTTTTAATTTGATGATCACAATAAAGCATGCAAACCGCACTTTACAAGACCGGTTGAAGCGCAGTGTTGGTAGGTATTCATGTCTTAGCTTCTATTTTACAAATTGCGCACAGCATGGTTGACGAGTCACAAGTGCTTTGATTGATTAACGCGTGTTACAATTTCTTTATCGTTCATGGGTTTCCATACATAATCAATGGCTTACAAAATGAAGTAACAATGTTTCGAAAATGTGTCTGAACTTACAAGCCGTGACGCGCTTTGTGGCGGTGGAGCAGTTGATGGACCAGCTTCTTCGTTACACGCAACAAAACTCAGAGCTTTAATGGTTCAAGAGCAAGTTGGGAGAAAGCGGGTCGAGCAAAAAGCTGGTATTGAAAACATTGTGAAATTCGCTGTTACCAAGCTGAAAATCGCGATTATGTACAGGTACGACACCAAGTACAAAGATTACCTGTGCCACGCGCAAGAAATATTTTTCTGGGCGCGGAAGGTAAGTAATGTTGTTTTTAGGGTCGAAACGGAATAAAAGAATATGCAAATTGGGTTGTCCAAACTGAACGGAACAGAACGTGCTATGGATGTGGTTCCGAAGGGAACATTAAAAAAGCTGCCTCAAAAAGGAAAAAGAAGAGAATAAGACAACAAGAGTCTGGCGGTAACTGGACGCCAAAGTTTGCGTTGTTAACCACCTAAATGAGTGTTGAAATCGTCGTAAGGAACGGGTATGAGCGTAGTCTTACAAGAAAAAATTATGTATTGTCAACAGGCGTGGAAGTAGCGACCTTTTCAATCTAAGATTTTCTGGAAGAAAATAATTGTACGCCCCCGAAAGTTGGCATTATCGTTTTCTTAAGTTGGAAATATAACGTTGTGAGCACCAGGAAATACTTCTGTTCTCATGGAATTGTCGGGAGTATATTTCGCTCCAAAACTTGCAAAAATTAATATCGCTTGTAACGTTGGGGGAGAAAGGGTGCGCTATCGAAAGGGTGGAAATCGTTTGATGCTCGGTTGGAATCGTGAGGTTCTATTTCCTATCGAATCATTGGTTCAATTTTTTCTTGGCAAATTTGATGCCAAAAAGTTGAGTCGATGCACACAGAAGGTTTCAAGCATGTTGCTGAATACTGTTGAGAAACGTACAGGAGATGATATGCGGAAGAGAAGCCATATCATTTCCACGTCTGCTTGGGTCACTTGGAGTATGCTACAGCTTGAAACCAGCCGAAGGCCCCCGGTCAGGCATAATTTTGACGGATAATAGTCGACCAAATAGCCTGCTCGAAAAAAAACAACCCAAAAAAGATTAAGGGAAATAGTGGCCTATTGAACGTGTATGCAGTGTGATCCGCAGCAGCCTAAAAGGTCAGTTCATACTGCGCAACAGGCGTGGAAACTGTTCCCTGATTGTGTTTGTTGATTATTTTCGAATTACGTGCAAGTTTTTGCTGCTCGCATCAAATATCGGGTAGCGAACATATTTGAGCACATTTAACATGGTTTGAAAATGAATTCAAATGTCGAGTTCATGTTTTGCGGAGTAATGTAGGAGGCGAGTACCAAAATGTGGACTTGTTCTGAAAACAAGTAGGCGTTAGAGGCAAGACGCGAAGGAAAGAAATCCAGCCTCAAGTGGAACATCTATATATATAATAAAATTTGATCCGTCTTTTCGTGTACGTAGCTCGATGTATACAATAGACTATATGTTTGATGTACGTAGCTCTCATTTTTATTGGATGAAATTGACTGACTTACGTAGCGCTTTTAGCAGCATTCCAAATGCGTATTGTCCAAATCAGTTTGATAATGTTGCGAATATGCGAGCACATTATGAAGAGACGGGATCGGAGATTTGGAACCAAGTAGAAGGAAATGGATTTGTTACTTCAGCCGGGACGGCGGGCACTATTGCGGGGATGTCGACGTTTCTAAAGGAACAGAATGCCTATATTAAAATCTGGCTCATTGATCCAGAAGAAACGGCAGCAATGGCTGTGTTTATTAACAATAAGAGGTACACAATTATGATGGAAGATGGCTTCGAGATGGTACCGATGGCGAAAGGATCGACGAACGCAGAAGTTGTGGCAGCACTCGCATGGGTAAATTTGAACCTGCCAAAATCGATAGCGGATCAAGATATTACCGCGACAAACCAAGAGATGACTTGGCGTACTTTTTGATGCGGAATGTTGGTATCATTGTGTGTCCGAGTAGTGCCCTCAATGTGCTTGGGGCAGTGAAAATGGCGCAGGAAATTGGTCCAGGTCATACGATCGTGCCAATTAACAAGGCGCAACGGCAGACGCTGAAGTATCTTGGGATTGATCTTACTCGACAAGTGTTCTCGCACGGCCAGGTATACGTTGAATTCTCAAGAGCAACGTCTCCCGCACACATAAAAGTGCTATTACCTGATGATAAAAGAGCTGGCGGGCACGTCATGCGAAATGTTGTATATGAAGAGGCGCTCAATTAGATAAAATATAGAATATAGTGTATATCTATTTGCCGTGACTTCGCATTTTTCTCAGGTCAACCCCAATTTACATTATGCAGTGTTACAAATATTGGACTAATTGCCCCGTTGGTACAACGGGGCACTATGATTGTCAGACATGATGAATTGGACCATTTTAATATAGCCCGGTTTATGATTTTTGGGTCAGGTATCCCATTGATGTATTGCTGAGTATTTATCCTATATAATTAACCATGTGTCAATCCAGGGAACCTATCACCCTATGAGTTGTTGACTGGAAAAGAATCATAAGTTGTGGATAATGTCGTTTTCAGTTCGCCTTGCACGGCTTGGAGGGATCCAACGAAAATTCCCTCACTAAGCATGCTGAACGTGCCCTCATATTGGATAAAATAACGAAACAAAAAGTTTAGAAGGTCCTGTAATTGTTGGAAAAGTTGGTAAATACCACCCGACATGTGACGGCTTTCGAAACGCTTGAAAAAGAGGTAAGTCAAAAAAAGAAGAAGACCCTGGAAATGCGGCGGAAGAAGAGCTAGAAAAATTAAAATCTTCCCGCAAGAAAGCACATGAAGGTAACCCAAAAAGTCAAGTCAAAAATGGAAATAAATTACTGGAGTTT
Source organism: Peronosclerospora sorghi (assembly GCA_026184515.1). NCBI lineage: Eukaryota > Oomycota > Peronosporomycetes > Peronosporales > Peronosporaceae > Peronosclerospora > Peronosclerospora sorghi. The sequence goes on along the minus strand of CM047580.1, from coordinate 36,838,594 downwards.
CCGATGGCAATAAAAGCCACGGACCTGGTGAATATGTACGCATTAAGGAAAAAAAAGACAAAAGGCAATGTCCTTCGGGGCATCAAAAAAGGAAAATTGAAAATAAACAAGGTGGATTTGATGAAGGAAATCGCCACCGAATTTTGAAAGATATTCTGAATATGAAACCGCACAAGAAATACACTATTCGTCTATGCAGGGTCGGAAATATTGGTTTCAAAAGTGGTCTACGTTTGGCGGTTCCAGATCCAAGATGCGCTTCGTTCAAGAAAGCGCATGGAAGCAGAAATGCTGACTGAGTAAGCTGAAATTAAGTCTCTCGGAGCCTGGAGACTGGTGAGGAGGCGACCTGGAAAGGAGCGTTCACCAACAAAGTGGGTAATTGTGATCGGACGGTACCATTTCAAGGTACAAGGCCCGACTAGCGATTGATATATTTTGCCATGGATTTGTAAAATCCGCCGACGAGGAAAATGAAGACGTACGTACAAAGAGACGGGCGAAAGTGGCGCTCATTTTGTTAAAAGGAAAGTTAAAATCCGACCGGATCATGTGAAACTACGATCAGAGGAAGCAGCCGATAGTGCCGTTTTACGCTAGCAATGGGCAGTGTCAGCGGTGTTGATGAAAAACCATAACGGTGTATAGTCCTTGTGATCTTTAGCTGCATTAAATCCAAAAAAATGAGTTATGGGGATACTGTTAAGAAGGTCCTGGAGCTGTTGCGTTGTTTGATCCTCCTAGTGTACCGATAAATCCGATACTGGCTCGACCATATGGCTACTCATCTCCTCCCGTTTCGATAGATGGCTGAAAAAGAGGCCGCTTCTGGTCACTTAAAGTGATCAGGAGTACCCGAGAAGTCCCTGAAAAGTGGAAAAAGTCCTGATCGCAGCCTAGGCAGATGATAAGGATGGAACGAGTAAGGAAGGGGGGTTGATCATAGCCGGTTTAGATGGGTCGGACAGTGTGAAAATGAGTACGGATATTCTGTGGAGTCAGAGGTCATAACCACTGTTGCATGAATACATACCTGATCTAACTGTGGATGAGGCCGAGTTGTGTGGATTAACCATGTGTTGAACTGCTTTTTAAATTCACACCAGTTCCCATCATCATGGATGGGACTCTAACATGGTGCGCTGGGCTATTATATTGAGTGAAAGTCGGCTACGTTACAAGTATTAAAGCATTAAGCACTCGCTAAGCTCCTTGATCGACCTAAGTCGGTGCACACAAAAGAGCGTTGAGTAAAATTGCCAATCTCTTTACGAATACTGCTCTGAATGACGATGCAAGGTGTTAAATAAATGACCTAAGGAGCTTGATCAGCTGGTATTGCTCAACCGGATTCCTAAGCGAAACAAGACTATGATCTGCGCATTTAACATCAGTCACAAGAAGCCATAGTAAAATAACAGACACAAGCTCTGCCTGGGAAAATCGTTGGTACAAATGCTGAGGGTTAACCAAGCCCGGCTGCCGTAGAATGAGGAAAAAATGGATCGCACAAGGTATTTGTACTGAATGGAAACCTGGAAAATCTGACTAGGAAACAAGCGAAAGATTGTTCGCTGCTTATCACGAAATGGATGAGAATAGACTATTCTTTTATGTCGAGAGGTAGATCAAGTCATTCCTGAACATTATCAAGTAGAGAAGTTGGTTAATTCGGAAACTCTACATTACACCATTGGATATGTTAGTCCGGAGGGTGGTCATGAAGGAACCGGTAGACAAACCAAACGGATCCACGGAGTGTGTAAGAATATCTCGGAGGATATATAGATTGCGAAACTATAAAATGAAGACCACTGATATAAACTGAACTCCTGGTAATATTCAAGCGACTTATCTATTTTAAATGATCGCAATGGTTCATATCCCCTCTCTCCTTAACAAGAACAATATGGATGACACGGATATCTTACGAAACCTAATTCTGCGATTTTCGAGCAACTAGAACGCTAGCCGTTCGAAGGATACACCGAAAATTATGGATCTGAGTCCACCGTTTCACCGGCCTGGTGATCGCAAAAGCTGAATATACCAGGAAGGCACAACAAGTCGTAGAGAAATATGAGGAGTGCGTCTTCAAAGATTCGGTGCTAGCGAGGTGACCAGGAATCACTAAAAGCCATGATTTATGGCCGATCTTTTTCTCGTATTCATTCACATTTATCGGTCAACGCCATAGATCCACTATCGCCTATCACCTTTAGGAAATTTATACAGCGGAACAAATGTTATAGACTATTACACGTGGAATCAATCTGTATGGGATGGATCTTGATCAGCGCGATTGAGATGAATACTAGTGCTCGACCTGAATTCCTCCGAAGATCGCTTCTGGGGAGACCTCCCGTATTTTGTCACCCTGGAGTTAGCTGTAGCCGTAGGTTGCACTCGAGTGCAAGATCAAAAAAGGTCGTAGGTGGAGATTCCAGGATACAGAAATAGTAATATCCGGTAAAAAAATCAACCTTTACTGGTTACTTATATCAAAAAGCTATCCACTTGAAGATTGTTCCATTTCTCTTTATCATAAAAAATGATAGAAAGGACCCAATTAATGCTATCATTAAGTTGTTGATGAAATTGAATAAATGTCGCCTAATAATAGAATTTGTAAACAAGGATTAGTAGGTATCGTGTTGTTTCAAAGGTGGTCAATCGTCTCAAAACGAAATCAGAGAGTGGCCTGTTGGAATTCGAATGGGACTGGAGGGCACGTGGTGGAATAGAAACTGAATGCATTGAGGCCAAGCTCTCTCTCTCTCTCTAGCCTCTCTTTCCTATGCGGGGCCCTTGGGCGCCCCTCCAGGGCGAAACTCCCCAACGCCCACATGCACCAGGCGTGAAACCGATACCGAACACAACAGGTTTCCAACACACCTCCCTCGAAGCCAAACGCTTCGACATTTTCACCCCATTGTCGATACCCCGATCATCTCGCACAACAACTCGAGTCGCGCCTTGTCCAAAGGCTTCGTAAATGCGTCCGCTGGGTTCTTCTCGCCCTTGACCTTCACGATCTCGATCAGGCCGCGCTGGAACTGGTCGCGAACGTAGTGCCACCGCAGTTCGATGAATCGAGTACGTCTTGAGTAGGTCGGGTTGGTGGCCATGACAAGCGCTGCGCTGTTGTCGATCTTGATAACGGGACGGATCTTGGACCCGGGCACGATCTCCGACAAAATGTTGGCCTGCGCCATCGCTTCCATGCTGGCCTCGCAAGCCGCAACATACTCCGCTTCTGCAGTAGATTGGGCGACGATAGGTTGACGTCTCCACATTCACGAGATGGCACCACCGGCGATCGTGAATACGAACCCACTCGTACTTTTTCTGGGCTCACAATCACCGCCCCAATCACTGTCGCAGAAACACACGAGCTCAACACCACGGTCCTTGTCGTCCTGATCATCGCTCTTGTACCAGATCCCATGGCCGTTCGTGCCGACCAAGTATCTGAGGACCCTCTTCAGAGCTCCAACGTGCTTCTGCGTGGGTTGGGCGACAAATCGACTGATTTGGCCGAGTGCGTATGCTAGGTCCGGCCTTGTGCTCGTTGCAAGGTACATTAGCATGCCCAGCGCGCCTCGGTAGTCGAAACTCGAATCAGTTGGCTCATCTTTGTCACCGGAGACAAGTCGAACGCTGGTCTCCATTGGGTTACCGCATTTGTTGGCACTGTCGTATCCGTATTTCACCAGGATATCGCGAGCATACTTGCGCTGACTGATTAACACTCCAGCATCACACTGCAAGATCTCCACACCGAGATATTCCGTCAACATCCCTTGATCCTTCAAGCCGTACTCGCGATCCAAATCCGCGAACAGTTCACATTTGAAGTCTTCATCGTTGGTAGCACACACGACATCGTCGACGTAGACCAGCAGGTACACATTCTTCTCGCCGTCAAGTAGTTAGTACAGACATGGCTCGGTAGCGCACCTGACGAGCCCCTTCTGCAAAAGCCATCCGTTGATCTCCTAGTTCCACTCCCTGCCCGACTGCCGGAGGCCATAGAGAGCCTTTCGCACGACATAAATAGGACCCGGATCGTTGCACGGAAACCCTTCGATGAATTGCACATACTGGGGTATCTCCAACGTCGCGTTCAAATAGGCCGTGTTGATATCGCCACCATACAAACGGAGCCCCTTGACCGCCGCGATCGACATCAGACTACGGAATGATGACATTCTGGCCACCGGAGAAAATGTCTCCATGAAATCGATACCTGGCTTCTGCCAATTTCCGAGCGCGACCAGACGCGCTTTAAACCGAATAATGAATCCATGCGCATTCGTCTTCAGCGCATAAACCCAAATCGTTCGAACAGCTTGAGATCCTTCGGTCATCCCGTTGGCGTCAATTTCTTCAAGCACACCTTTGGCTTTCAACGCTTTCATCTCTTCCTGCTCTGCCAGTCGCCAGAACTCAGCATATTTGAACCGCATTGCTGCGCGTCGGTTCTTCGGGTTCGCAAGGTTGTTGACACTGATAGCTCTGCCGTTCTTGCCGATTATAGGTGTAGCCATATTAGCGAGACGCACAAAATCATCATACCTTGCTGGCGCTAGGATCTTTGACCACTCGCGAAGACCGGTGCGGCGCATCTTCGTGTCGATTCCGACTTGGTTCTTTTCGATCTCAGACTCGGTTTCATTGCGTGCAGCACGCTTGTGACCGACCTCAGGGGGTGAGGTTACGGTCTCCTCCGAGCGCTGCGGCACCGTCGCGTAATCACCATGAGACGCCACTTGCGCTTCTTCTTCCTGATCCTCAGCTTCTGGTCATGCACCGACTGTTGCAGTTGGGACTTCACCTCCCTCGGCCGAACCATCGTCCGAACGCCCCAAAGGGTTGACCAGACCTTCATTCTCCGATGAATCCACATCGGATCCATAAGCAGCCGACACTGACGCGTCATCTTCATGGTCAATCGAATGACCGTCTTGACCATCGGTCTCTTGCTCATTTCCATCGTCGGAATCTGCTCTGCTGAGTTCGCCTTCGTTGTCCGATGAGTCAATCACAATAGTATTGGTCTCGAATGAAGAGGTTGCGCTGACTACATCGTTCTCGTCGTGAGCATCGTGAGCCGAGTCCATGTCGTCGTCCTTGCTCGCGTCCTCACCGAACGACGATGCTACATCATGCGTGTCCTTATCGTCGTTGACGTCCTCTGGTGGCTCCTTAGACAAAAAGACACCTGTGTTGCGATTAGCAGAGTTGATGTTGTGCCTGTCTCCGTATGTGATGTCTTCACGCACGCGGACCTCGGCCACAAACTTCACAGTGTTCTCGCTGGGTATATATACCAAGCAGCCCACAGTATCTTCTCTGTACCCGAGAAGAAAAGCAACCATTGCGTTCGGGTCATGCTTCTTCTTCTCCTAAGAGACGGGGACTTGCACGTACACAAGACATCCGAATGGTCGAATGTGGTGAATATCCGGAACAACTCCAAACATTCGCTGGTATGGAATGCCTTCGATCGTCTTGCAGTAGATGCGGTTCTTGACGAAGACGGCGTTCAGCAACGCGTAAATCTAGAACGATCGAGGGAATCCCACATAGTGCATCGCAGCCTTCATCATCGTGACCAGAGTCTGATGGGTTCGCTCGCATGGTTTCAAATGCGAGCTCTTCGGGCCGACTTTCACGTGCTCGATCCCGCGTGCGGCATACCAAGCTGTCAAGTCCTTGTTCACAAATTCACTGCCCTTGTCAGTGAGGATCAACTGCACTAGAAACCGTTCACTTTCCGCCATGTCAAACTCGCGCTGTACGATTTTCTTGATCGCGCCCTGCCTGGCGTTCCGCCCACACGACATATTGCTGGATCAGCTTGTTGACCGTCGGGTCCGACTTGTCCTTGAGTGGATGGAGCGTCACAAATCGACTCCATGCGTCCATGATGACCATTACAGCCGAGTAATTTGTACCATTGTTCTTCGGTGGAAACAAAAGATCTGCGTAGATGAGTTGATTGGGGGCAGTCACTCCGCGATCGAGTTTCTTCTGACGCTTCTTCCTCTTTTGCTTGCCAATGTGGCACGCGTCACAGGATCTCTGCTCACGTCGGCTGATCATCATACCCTTCACCAGAGCTCTGTCGACCATCAACTTGAGATACTGGTGGTTGGTGTGAAGCAGACGCTTGTGCCAATCGTCCAGAGTTGCAACCCCATCGGTGACCGTGTAGTTTGCAATGATTCGGCCACCATGACCAGGCGGTGCTGCATGATCCTCGCCTTCCGCCTTGAACACCCATATTCCTTGCTCTACTACGGCACGAATGGCCTCCTTTCCGTGCATCCGCGCGATGAATGTGCACGACTCCCTATCAAAATCGATCTCGTAGCCTTGTTCGATCGCCATCTGCATTGAGAAGAGGCCGTGTTCGGCATTCTCGACGTAGAGGACATCGTCCACGTACAGCTCGACTTCACTTTCACCCACTTGAGTGACAATTCTCACAGTACCAATTCCCGATGATTTCGTGAGAATGTTGCTTGAGACACCACACACCCTTGCACCGACACTCTCCGGATCAATACTTTCCATGTGGACGAACAAACTCTTGTCTCCGACAATGTTACTGTTTGACCCTGTGTCAAACCACCACCAAAACGAGCCTGCCGTGATCGCCACTGCACTGTCTTGTTCTACCGCGGCCTTGTTCACCGCTGGGGGTGTCGACTCGATCACCGCCCCTGTCGTCACTCCTGGTTCACTGCGATCGCCTACAGCGCCGTCCGAGCTGCTGTCCTGCTGCTCGCGCCATTTTCCGCCGTTGCACGTGAAGTTCGTGAAGTTCACGCGACGCTGTTGCGTCCAATCTGCGTTCCCACCTTCAGACGACGGGCAATTGGATCGGAGATGGCCGACTTGCCTACACTTGAAGCATCTTTGCTACCTCTTGGCACCTTTCTGACCATCAATCTGCTGGTTTTGTCCAGTGCCCTGCTGTTGTCCTTGGACGCCACCACCATTTCCATGCTGTTGCCCTTGGCTGCTGCCGCCGTTTCCATGCTGCTGTCCGCGACCGCCGCCATGGCGGTTTGTCTTGCCGTCACCATGGTTGTGTTTTGGCCGTTTTGACTGCCGTTCAGCAGCCTGCTCGATTAGTACGCGCAAGTCCTCAGGCTTGAGGCTTCCGCCATTTCCACCGTACTTAACGCCACCGCGCAACTTCTCGAACTCGTACAAGTCTGGTAGGCTCTCCAGCATCATCGCCTTCATGTTGATGTCGTTTACTTCGTACCCATAGCTTGCCAGTTCCGTGCGCAGGCGGAACATGCTCGACAAATGAACTTTAACATCGCGCTCCGACGCACATTTCAGTGCCCTGAGCTCGTCCGACTTCTTCAGAATGACACTCTCCCTGATCGTTGGATCTGCGCGCTTCTCATAGATCTCGCACAGATCCTCCCACATCTCTGTCCCTGACTCGAGATGATCGATCTGCTGGAGTTTCTACGTTGGAATGGTCGTCCCGATGAGTCGCATGATCGTGCATTCCTTCCGATTAAATGCAATCAGACCTTCCGCGGTCTGGAGTTTCTCACGCGTCATCTTGCTGGACAATGTCGTAGAGACCGTACTCGCAAAAGATCGTGGTCATGGTCCACTTGTACTTGCGAAAGTCCTTGCCGTCCCAGTTTGTAAGGAGACCTTCGATCTTGACATCCCTCGCTTCCTTGTACTCCTTGACGAGTCGCTCTTCAAGGTACACGAGCTCGGCACTGCGTCTTGGGCTCATAACCCTGTTGGAATTCGAATGGGACCGGAGGGCGCGTGGTGGAATAGAAACTGAATGCATTGAGGCCAAGCTCTCTCTCTCTCTCTCTGTCTAGCCTTTCTTTCCTATGCGGGGCCCTTGGGCGCCCCTCCAGGGCGAAACTCCCCAACGCCCAAATGCGCCAGGCGTGAAACCGATACCGAACACAACCGGTTTCCAACATGGCCAAATGATTATGGTCATTAGGTTTCCCCAGATTTGATTCAGGCTAGATCACGAGCTCGATCCATTCAAGCCCGGATACTTAAAAATTCTTCGCAGGGTTTTATGTGTTGAAAATGGGCGACCCCGCGCTTCCGAGGACGTCCAACATCTTGGGACAATCGACTTTTCAGGAACGGAAATTGGGTATTACCCAAAATTTAATTGGATAATACTCAAATGCATGTATGCATTTACTGGATTAAGTTTTAGTATTTAATCTTATTTAATCACTTTTTCACTTTAATTATCTAGTTCTCTTTTTGGGTGGATCATCTCACTTGGAGAGTTTTGGCGGCTGTTACGGTGAATTTGTTTTCTCGTTTCTTTATCTCTTGGTGGCTGTGGTTACGCATCACGTTGTGAAAGTGGATCTAGTGGAGATAACGTTATTAATAAACGTGAAGTTTGTTTTTCGTTATTGGAGTCTATTTTGTCAATAATTGATCGCTTAGTACGCTATTATATATAGCTGGAAAAGCACATTACTCGCGCAAGATGACTGATACACACAAGATTGAACAGGTTATGAGCCTAAGGAATGATCGCGGCGACCTGAAAGAGAAAACAAGACCCAAGCCAAAAATTCAAGAGTTGGGAATGATGAAGATGGTCGTGTCGATCAAGGATCAACTGGATAAGATTAAAGGCTCTCGGGGGAGGGAAATATCCCGAGAGAGCTCCAGTCCACGCCCCAAAGGTGGACACTAGGATGAGCATGGCTTCGCAGACTGACAGCGTAGAAGAAAAAAGGCTTCTTGACTGGAATACAAGGAAGACAAAGTTTTGAAGAGACATGTGATATGTCATGCGGGAAAAGATGCGTTTTCGAGGGGAAGACCCCCTGTGGTTGGAAATGGATATGATGGACAGGAACGCCTCCCGGATATAAACCAACAGAAAAATGCAAATTCAGAACAACAGAACCTACCTATGCAAGGCTATGGTATGGTGAGATCACCGTCGCCCAAAGATGAAAGGCTATAAATAAGGCCGTTTGATGGAACAGAGACATACAAGGGTCTCGGTTTGGGTTTTCAGGCCTGGGGACGGAAATTTATGAAGCAGATTAGCCTTGCAGAAGTGGCCTGTGGTTTTCAATGGCCGGGAGATGTGAAAGTGGATCTGTTTGGCCATTATCTCGCTGGACCTGCGGAATCGTACTACAATCGACAGGTTGAGACATGGTTGTGTGAAACGCCCGCCCTCGGGTATGTAATGGACAAAATGCTATCGGTTTTCAATTTTCAAATTACACCTGCACAAGGGAGGAAGCTTTTCACCGGCAGGAAGAGTCCGAACGGGTCATGGTCAGACCATTACTTATATTTGACTGCTGTTGCAGAAGAAGTGGGTTAGAATTGTGAGTCGTTGGTGCTGAACTACGTGATTTATCACGCTGCACCGGATATGAGGCAGAAACTCATCTCCATGTAAGTTCAAACTAAGCCTGATTACCTGCGTCAATATGAAGAGTTATGCCAGTTCGCGCAGGTAGTGGAGTATGATGAAAAAGGGCCTAGGGCAAACGGAGACGGAAGAGTGCATATGGTGTCGGGAACAAGGAAACCCGCGAAGGTGAAGACACGTTATGTCTGCGGTGATGAAGGACATATCAAATGGAATTGTCCAAAGAAGAAGTTGAAGAAAAAAGTCTTCACGCTCATGGTTGTTGAGAGAAGGTCCAAGACAGAAATGGACAAGTGGATTCTCGATAGCGGTACAAGTATGCATGCACCTGACCAATTACCTGAGCTCCCTCAGCGATGTGGAAACGGTCACTGCTTTCTGCTACCAAGAGGATGTAAAAAAGCTCCATATCAACAAGAAAGGGTCTCTATACATTTACGTAATATGTGGAAAGAAGGAGACATTGTTGAAGATCAGTAACGTTTTTACGTGGAAACGATAGCCCGAAACATATTGTCATCTGGAATCTTAGAAGACAAATAGTGTGGTCTATCGTATATAAATGAAAAAGATCCATATGAAGCGGGACACTGGGGAGGGAATTGTGGATGTGAAAATGGACAATAAAGTCCTAACCATTGATGTGAAAGTTTATCTCGAGAGGAAATTTTGCTGATGTCGTGATGGCTGCGATTGATGACAACGTCAACGAGTTTCAGAGCGATCAAGATGTTCAAAATGACTCACTCATGTATTTTCACACCAGAATGGGACATTTAATTATGATACCATCGTGAAAATGGCAAACGAACCAAGTTACGGTATCAAGATTACTGATTTTACAAGGCGAAATTGCCTTACGTGTAAAAAAGGAAAATAGTCCAATAACGCGCAGTCGAAAAAGGACAGTGGAGAGCATGCGCCAGTCGACAGGATCGGAGGCGGCATTTGCTCCGACCTAAAAGGGCCCATAACACCAAGAGATCGGATGGTAAATTGATATCCGGTGAACTTCATCGATTACAAGCGTAATTACGTGAGAATTTTCTTGGAAAAATCAAAGGAGATCTGTGGTGAAGTGGAATCTTTATTTTGAACATATAGAAGATGATCTGTGGTAGTTATCAATTCACGGTATAAATTTTCCTATGACAAAAATCTACATACTAGCACAATGTTGCCTTGACTTGATGTGGTGTCTGCAAACATTGAACATCAACAACAAAGATTGTGTTGTACCTTCATCTTATGAACAATGCGAACGATGTGTCCGTCCCTAAGTAGTGTGTCTTGCATCCACATGGTGTCTCATTACAGTCGTGTTGGTTTTAGCATCACGGCAGTGAAGGCTAGGGCGCTAGGGCGCATGAAGTAATAAGTTCACCAGACTATGCAAACAAACCATTAGAATCATCAAAGAAGGTCAAGACATTGGCGCAACTTACAAGCATAACAACGTGTTCATTTATGGTGGCAAAGCCAACGACAAGTCATGCGTACTCAGATATATTTAATACTCCGTGGCTAGGGACGCTAGGGCACATGGGATAACAGATGAACCAGATCACGAAAACAAACTGTCAGCACCACTAGAGAAAGCCATGGCACAGACGCATCTTACATGCACAACGGCAGGTTCAATACTAGCGGTAAATCCAACAAGAGGTCACGTTCCCTCAGCTTTGCAGACTGTCCTGTAGCTGTGGGCTCTAGGGCGCGGGCTGTAGCAGACAAATCAAGTCACGAAAACAAACTGTCAGCACCACTACAGAAAGCCAAGACACAGGCGCACCTTATAAGAATAGCGGCAGGTCTGGTTGTGGTGGGAAGCTTCCGGAAAGTCATGCGCCCTCGGCCGCCCAAGTTGGTTAATTGGGCATTTTCGATTGTTCTCAAGTGGTTTTATTCCATTTTGGAAAAATATTTTCAGCCAATCAGAGGCGACCCGCGACGGCCACCTCGCGACGGCCACCTCGCGACGGCCACCTCGCGGTTTATTGATTTATGATTGGAGTGAATGTGGAGATATAAGTGAAATTTTTGACCAATCAGGAGCGACCTGCGACGGCCACCTCGCGGCTAATTATTTTATGATTGGTATGAACGTGGAGATATAAATGGAATTTCTGGCCAATCAGGAGCGTCCTTCGACGGCCACCTCGCGGCTTATTGATTTATGATTGGTATGAATGTGGAGATATAAGTGGAATTTTTGACCAATCAGGAGAGACCTGCGACGGCCACCTCGCGACGGCCACCTCGCTCAATCAGATTACAGAGGGTTTCTGAAATAACTGTCAAGGATGATCAATCAGGTTACAGGGGGAATCGGTGGTAGCTCTCAAGGATGATCAATCAGGTTAGAGAGGGACTCAGCGGTAACTGCGACGTATTGAAGTCAGCGCTGAAGTAACCAAAAAGTAGTGGGTGAAAAAAGTGATTGACTTTTATGTAGGAGTTAGTAACACTTAATAGAACGAAATTTCCCTTGAAGTGCGAAGATCTCTGGCGGCCTTTAAAAAATCTTCTTTTTGATTCAGTACAAAAGCCAAGTGTAACACAAGGAAGTCGGTGAGCGCACACCCTAGCAAGTGGAGCAGCAGCCGTTTGAAGTGCGCTAGTGTTGGGGGCAGCCCGGAACCGCCTTTGGAAGTGTGCCCCAAGTGTAATTGATTGATTTGTTGGTTCGGACGGAAGTACTAAGTACCCTGGAAGTAAAACAAGGAGGACTGGCATATTACATCTTTGTGTTGTTAATTAAGTGGATTTATATTAATTTTCAACCCCTTCACGACAGATCACTGCAAAGAAATTCGAACATTTCTTAGCATTTTTTGAGCGAACGTTCAAATGCAAGATATACTTGCTGAAGACTGATGGCGGTGCGAGTATAAAACTTTGGATTTTTTCTTCAAGTGCACTGAGATTGCACGGCAAGTTAGCGAGGTTAACAATCAGGCGAGTAATGGTAAAGCCGAGCGTATGCACCGAACGATGATGACAATGTCTAGGTGTATGCTTTTTGCTAGAAGCTGAAACTTGTCGTTTTGGGGAGATGCAGTCGAATACGCTACCTACGTGTTGAATCGCACACCAACTTTGGCAAATTCGAAGAAAATGTCGCCACTCGAAGTTTTGACGGCCGTTAAGCCAAGTTTGGGTGGAATTGTTGTGTTTGGGTCGCCTTGTACGGTTTACAGGAACCCTGGTACATATTCGCTCGAATATAGGTATTATTGTCGGAAAAAGTGAAGAAACGAAACGTTTCGAGGTATATTTGAGACGTGACAATAAAGTTATGGTCATTGAGAACGTGAAAAATGTTGAAACGTTGTGTGATACTCAAAACGCGCAGCTGAGAAGCTTCAGGTCAACCGATGAAGACGAAAAAGACGTTGTTGAAAGAAACCAAGGTTCAGAAGGAGTTTTGACTGCTGCGAAAGAGATGACGCAGAAACGACGAACAAGAAGAAAACATAGAAGAAATCAAGGTGGACGCGTGAAAGGCACGAAACGCTAGGGTAAACTAAAAAGAAGTGTTCGCAAATGAAAACGATGGCAACAAAAACGAAGACGTCGAGGCTAAGCGAGACGATGTTAACATGATCCTTGATGGTGATCCAAGGAATTATAACGAAGCAATGATGAGTTCAAGGAGAGATGATTTGATGATTGCGATGAACCAAGAAATTGAATCCTTGGAATGTAATGAAGTTTGTGATGTGATAAAAAAGTGATGTAAGACCACTTCACACGAAGTGGGTCTACAAAACCAAGACCGACGCAAATGGAAACCTCGAAAGATTCAAGGCCAGGTTCGTTGCATGCGGAAATGAGCGGCGTTTCGGAACTGATTACGAGTTGACGTTTGCCGCAGTGTTGGAAATCTTGACTGTCAAATTTATGCTGGCGTTGTCGAGGAAATGGAGAGTGAAAGATTTACATGGAGATATACATAATGCCTACGTAATGGCATTAGAGGAAGAACATGAGATATAGCTGTCCATTCCAAGTGAAATTGCCATTGGCGAAGACAAGCTAAAGAATATGGAAGCAAAATGCGTAAAAGACATTGTTATAAAATTAAAGAAGGCGCGTTACGGGGTGAAGAAGGCCGGCAGACTCTGGAACCGCTTACTGCATGGAAAATTGGTTGAATTTGGATACACACAAAGATGTACCGATGTGTGTCTTTACTACAAGAAGGTGAATACAGAAATTGATGTGATTGGAGTCTATGTGGACGCTTTGTTGGTGCCTTGCACCGAAAAGAATTGCGTTACCGATTTTTTCAAAGAAATGGAAGTTTTAGAGGTAAAGAACATCGGGAAAGTCCCAATTCTTGATCATGATGAAAAATTTTCCCACTGTTATTCCTCTGATTCATCGATGGAACTTCCCACTTTGTCGGAGGAAAAGCCGTTGGAATCCATAGCGACCGATCCGACTGTCTTGTCCAAGCCAAACTGCCCTGTTGTGAAGCTGACTTGGCCGATACATTTCCGAATTGACGGGAACTTGAGGACCTCGGTTCTTCACTCACGGATAAGTACGAAGCGCTGACTCGATTTCATCGACGCTTTTAAAAGCTATAGCCTTACAGTTCTGGATCTCCTACAGTACTGATGAAATTTTCCACGTGTTTTCCGGGCGATGCTGTGAACGGTCAGCATGCTTCATGACGGGCGGGTTCGCTCTCATCCCAGCTACTGCCAACCTTTATAGGTATTTGATGAGCTTCTTGTCCGGCCATCATAGCAATGACAAGCAGCGAACATTTCCCACCGACAATACTGTACTTCGAACTTCAAACGCACTTACCAGATGTGGCCAATCCGCCCGTATTTTGCAACTTAGCTGCTGAAACCATTTTTTGCTTGTCCACAAAAAATCAAACAACTCTCTGTCTTGCTCTCTGGCGTAACGTTTTCAGTAGCGCTGACTTGGTCTTTCTCAACAATCTGCGAGCCTGGTCGTGGTATGTGTCCCTGACCGTTAAGTGCCTCAATTCCGTCGTGCCCGACATACGAACGTGGGTCACTGACGCTACTGAACCGAAGTCCGCGTCCAACGCTTGAGCTTACGCCATGTTAGCTAACCTAGTCATTACTAAGTGTCCAGATCGTCATGGACATAGTGTGGCCGGTGCGTATACGCACGGTGCGGCTAGCGCACAGAGGAAGACTTTCCTTAAGCGATGTACCGCTACTTAGCCGATACGCCCTTATAAAAGGGCTTAGTAAGAGATTGCTCTCTTACTCGGGGCCAAGAATTCCCTCGGTTTACTTGTTAGAATTAACTAACGCCTTGAAACAAGGCTTCCCTTAGAAAGGGAGTAGCTAAAGGAGGTATTCCTTTTGGCTACAAAAACTCACAGCACGCGCGACCGGTAGAGGTCGTGCGTCTAGCTGGATTAGTGTTATTTGTCAACTGAATATATATTTAATATGTAATTAGCCTAAATTAGTTAAACTAATGTAAACTATATGTAATACTAAGTAGAACTTACTCCATTCGTACCTAGCCGAAATGTAATGTACACACCTGTGTACCAACACGTGGCAGGATGCCACGCCTCCACCAAGGGCTCCTGCCCTGATTGGTTAAAATAACCAATGGGTCCAAACCTTTCGGACCGGTCAATACTGACCCCAACCGTAGTGTACTTACGTTCGCAACATACTAAATGTTACCTAAATGTAACCCTGATACATCCTCCCCCATCAAGACTTTTGCTTACGCAATAAATCAATTATAGTTGGAGAACTCCAACTGCCAGAACTTCTGGCTTACCATGAGAACCTTTAGTGGTGCTGAGGATTCTCCTCGAGAAAAGGGTGGAAACTATTTCGATCACTCGGAGGTGGATCCCTTGGATATTATCTCCCCAAAGACTGACCGCTCCGACAACACCGAACGGCGATGTCGGCAGTCCAATCTGTTCCCCACACGTAGGTAAAATGCACTAACGCGCGCAAAACCCTTACCAACTGCGGATGATGCATCCGGTCGCCTAAGGCGACCATCCCCAATGATCCAGACACGGCTCAGGAGGCCCGACATGCCGTACAGGCACGGAAGGGTCCTCGTGACCCTCAAAAGAAGGCCAAAAATGAGGTAAAGAGGAGTTTAGCCTCCTATATCACCGGCCCTTAGGCTGTACTGCCGCGTGAAATTGCGCGCCGGAAACAACTCCGGGCAAGACTGCTAACACCAAAGCAGTTCACTGTCAAATCGTACCGTTCGCTCCTCGGTAAACAGGCACGGGGTGCCGTCGTTGAGCCCCTCCACGAGGTTCACTACGTCCTCCTGCAAGACGAGGATGTCGAGGAGGCAGAGCGGGCATTCGGCGCTTGGGAGGAAGGGGAAAAGCGTCTCCCTAGCTTTGACGAGCTGTACAACAGCTATTCCGAACGCTACGTTCGGATAGAGAGGGCGTTGCGCTTGGCGTATGCTCAGGCCAAAGCGCTGGGGCAATTATTAGCCCCCGGTGTGGTGCCGAGTGCAATGCAAACTCTGAATCTGTCTCCGGCAAACTCCCATCTACTGGGAGTGAAGGGGCTTCTTCCACCCTTTTGGTCATTGACTCTCAGCGGGGTTCTCCCGCTCGAAAGCGTCAACGACGTCACGGCAATCCTGCCGCAGGGGAGTCTCGGACTCCCACGAACTCTGTGAATGTGGATAACCTTTCCACTTCACCAGGTACTGGGTCTCACCCCGATGATGGCGTCGTGCCATCAGACGCCCCACATGGTAATGTGGAATGCCCTCCGTATCGAGAACTGGAGGAGGAGGTCGCGCTATTGCGACTTGAGTTCCACGAGCGCTGTGATCGACACAGCCTTCGCAAACATGACGCCCAGGAGGGACTCCGCGACAAGGGGAGTGCGAATGAACGCCTGGAGGGGTGGCTTGACTCCCTCGAGTGTCTCGTTGCAGAGCTTCAGGGTCGTATTTCAACCCTGTCGGAGATGTTCGACCTGTCGTGCCTTTCGGCTATCCAACTTCTCACCCTCCTCCAATAGGGGACCCGCCTCCGTGTTCTGGTATGGCTTAAGCATACCCACATAGAAGGTTGGATGCGTACGTATCGCCTTTGCGATGTCTAAGGTATACGACAAGCCCTTTCGGGCTAATACCTTAAAGGGGCCCACAAAACTGGGGCGCAGTTTATTCCTCAACACGTTGGAAACTGCATATGTAGGAAGATTTTTAGTGTTTAATAAAACACTTTCTCCTACTTTGTACACCTTTTCGTTACGCCTCCCCTTGCGGTCAGCTTGATCCTTCTGCTTGTCTTGGCTTTCCGCCATGGCATCGCAGACGTGTCGTAAGACACTAAGGCGCGTCGATAAAAAGTTATCGATGTGATTTCGCACAGATACAGGGCTGACATCGGGGAATCCTACCCCCTCAAGCCCTGGGCCACACACACGTGGCGTCAACGGAACCCTCGGATTCAGTAATCCGTTCACGTAAAACGGGGTAAACCTCGTAGATGCATGGACCGAAGTGTTTATAGCAAATTCGGCCATAGGAAGTATCTCACTCCAACTCTTTGGAGAATCCGGACATAAACTCCGTAGAAT
>CM047580.1:36801757-36816575 GCA_026184515.1 Peronosclerospora sorghi | reverse complement strand
GCTGCAGAACGGAATTATCCCGTTCATGATAAGGCGCTTCTTGCTATAAAGTATGCCCTCGTCAAATTTAGGGTTTACCCACTCGGCTCAAAGCCGTTCGTGGTTTATACTGACCACGCGTCCTTACGGACAGTGACAAATCGCCTCATCTCTCCAAACGGATGGCCCTTTGGCTCTACTTCTTTGCGGAGTACAATTTTGAGGTAAAGTACAAACCTGGTAAACAGAATGTACTTGAAGACTCGTTGTCGCGTAGTCCCGATTACGAGCTCGCTCACGCGACATTCGTCACCTCGTCTGTGGTGGATCTCATACGCCAGTCGTATGAGAAAGACCCACAGTGTACGGAACTTTTCAGTGCGTTGGGTGGAAAGGTACTTGGCTCGTATGATCCAACCCTGTCAAGTCGAGCTAAAGCTCGTTTACACCGATACAGGTACTGTGACTGTTTGCTATATTATAGCACGAGCGCGGAGGACACTCGGCGGGTGGTTGTTCCTCATGATGAGGAACTAAAGTATAGAGTCCTCTTTGAGGCACATGACGCCCCTACCGGGGGTCATTTAGGTCGGGATAAGACCTACAGCGCTTTAAGCGCTTTGTATTGGTGGCCCAACATGTATAAATGGGTCGGTACGTATATACGCACCTGTGAGACGTGTCGGAGGGTCAAATCCTCTGCAAGTTCAGCTGCGTCTTTGGCGAGCTTATCGGTTCCAACGGAGTGTTGGAAATCCATTAGCATGGATTTTATCTTCGGTTTTCCGAAGGATAAGGCTGGGAACACCGGCATATTGGTCTTTGTAGACCGATTGAGCAAGATGGCTCACCTGGCGGCGGTGCCAGAGTCCATTGATGGACAAGGAACAGCGAAAGTGTTCCTAGAGCGTGTCTTTTGACAACATGGTCTACCCGATTCCTTTTTATTGGATCGGGATCCCCGTTTTACGGGACATTTTTGGGGGGCGTTGTTTAAGGTGCTAGGCACCAAGCTCCTCTTGTCCAATGCGGATCATCCGCAGACGGGCGGTCAGACGGAACGCGTTAATCGCGTTGTAGAGGATATTCTACGGAGTTTATGTCCGGATTCTCCAAAGAGTTGGAGTGAGATTCTTCCTATGGCCGAATTTGCTATAAACACTTCGGTCCATGCATCTACGAGGTTTACCCCGTTTTACGTGAACGGATTACTGAATCCGAGGGTTCCGTTGACGCCACGTGTGTGTGGCCCAGGGCTTGAGGGGGTAGGATTCCCCGATGTCAGCCCTGTATCTGTGCGAAATCACATCGATAACTTTTTATCGACGCGCCTTAGTGTCTTACGACACGTCTGCGATGCCATGGCGGAAAGCCAAGACAAGCAGAAGGATCAAGCTAACCGCAAAGGGCGGCGTAACGAAAAGATATATAAAGTAGGAGAAAGTGTTTTATTAAACGCTAAAAATCTTCCTACACATGAAGTTTCAAATGTGTTGCGCAAAAAATTTCGCCCCAGGTTTGGGGGGCCCTTTAATGTACTAGCCCGAAAGGGCTTATCGTATACCTTGGACATCCCGAAGGTGATGCGTACGCACCCAACGTTCTATGTCGGTATGCTTAAGCCATACCAGGACCCGGAGGCGTGTCCCCTCCTGGAAGGGGGTGGAAAGGCGAATAGCCGTAAGAGCCGTAAGGCACGGCAGGGCGAAGGAAGCCCGAAAGGGCTAAAATGCGACCACGAAGCCTCGCAACGGTCGTCTCGAGAGAGGCAAGACGTCTCTCGAAGCGATCAGTGGCACCCGCTCATCGCTGATCCCCTCGTGGAGATCATGGATGCGATGGCTGTGTCGATCACAGCGCTCGCGAATCTCACGTCGCAATTGCGCGACCTCCTCCTCCAATGCTTGATGCGGAAGGCATTCCACACTTTCATGTGGAGCGGATGATGGCGCGACGCCATCATCGGGGTCAAACCCAGTATCTGGTGAAGTGGAAAGTTTATCCACACTTACAGAGTTCGTGGGAGTTCGAGACTCCCCTACGACAGGATTGACGCGACGTCGTTGACGCTTTTGAGCGGGACAATCCCGCTGTAGGTCAACGCCCAGAGGGGCATGACAAGCCCCTTCACTCCCAGTAAGTGGGAGTTCGCCGGAGGCAGATGTGACGCTCACACTGTCTTTGGACACCATGGTGGAGACAGGGACGCTTGCGTAGCGCGTGCGATACGGGGCACGTAATTGCTCCATCGCTTTGGGTTGGCAAATGTCAGGCGCAACTCCCTCTCCACCCAAATGTCTCGACGGGAATATCTGTCATGCAGCTCATCGAAGCTGGGGAGAAGCTTCTCCCCTTCCGCCCAAGCGCGGAACTTCTTCTCTGCATCATCAGCACTTTCTCCCGGAGAAAGAACTAAAGGAACCTCGCGGAGGTTCTCAACAGGGGCACTCTGTGCCTGCCTGTTTAAGCGCTCTCGGTATGAGACGCTAGTGAACTGCTTTTGTGCAAGCAGTTGTTGCCGGAGTTTCTCACGGCGTTCGCGTTGATACGGCTGTTCAGCCGCGGGGCCAGGGGTATAGGACGCTAAACTGGTCCTTAACAAACGCCTGGCCCACCTTGGAAGGTCACGAGGACCATCGAAATTATAAGCCGCCCTTGACGGGCGTTTGGGGGCGCGTAACGCAGCTCTTAGTGCCTGTGCGGCAAGTTGGGTGTCTTGAGCTGCGTCCAGCTCATTAGTGACGATCGCCTTTGGCGATTCGGATGTATCATCAGATATGGGCAGGGGTGGCGCACTGGTTAGCGCATTTTCCCCACGTTTGGGGAACGGATTAGGCTGCCGACAACGCCGTTCGGCGCTGTTGGAGCGGATAACCGTTGGGGAGGTATCCCAAAAGGCATCCACCTCCGAGTTTTCGGAGTAGTCTACCTCTTCTAGAGGAGACGCCATAGAACCACTTGGGTGTACATATGGAGGGCCAGAGGAACTGGCGTTGGAGTTCTCCAACAAGATTTTGATTATTGCGTAAACAATAGTCTTGATGGGGGAGGATGTAACGGGGTTACATTCCGGTTACATTTAGTGTTGGTGTACGTGAGTACACCACGGTTGAGGTCAGTATTGACCGGTTTGAAAGGTTTCGAACCTTTGGTTATTTTAACCAATCAGGGCAGGGGCCCTTGGTGTGGTGGTATGTCATCCATCCACGTGTCAGTACACAGGTGTGTACACTACATTTTAGCTAGGTACGAATTAGGAATATTCTACTTAGTATTACATATAGTTTTTATTAGTTTAAATTAATTTACTAATTACATATTAAATATATTCAGTTTACATTCACTCTATTTTGCGGACGTGCGACCTCGACCGGTCGCGCGCGCAGTGTCGTAGGTAAGAGGGAGCCCTCCCTTTACTTAAAGGGAATAGAGCCGTTAGGGCTAAGTCTCAAACCAACCAGGGAATCTTGGCCCCGAGTAGGAGAACTCTCCTACCAAGCACTTTAGAGGGGCGTATCGGCTAAGTAGCGGTAGCTACCGCTTTAAGGAAGAGTCTTCCTCTGTGCGCTAGCCGCACCGTGCGTATACAAACCGGCTACAATCTCGGCGTGGGGATGAATCGTCTAATCCCCCTCGTCAAGGAGCACTTCCTTGACCTCATTGGGACTGATCATCTCAGACATCCCAATCTTTGGCATCTCACGCCAGTAGCGCTTTTTCGATCGAACAAAGGTGGGTTCATGACTCGTCAATGCTTCACCCGACCACGGGGGCGTTGAGCCAATGGACTTAGACTTCCAGTCTATCCATGGCTCGTGGCGTTCCAGCCACTTCATGCCCAGAATGAGGTCATACCTCGAGTCCAAATCCAGGACTAGGCAACGTTCTAAGCTGTCGAAGTCTGCAAACTTCAGCTTAAGGTCAATCGAGACCTTGGGTACAGTAACCTGTACGCCCATCGCTAGACGGACCGTGACAACGTCACGAGAACGTGCCTCTAGGGCCTCGGCATACAGCCGACTCTTCTCCACAGAATCCCGTCTGACATAATTGTCAGACGCTCCAGAGTCTACCAAGACTCTCCAAGGCTTATCAAAGCATTTCACGTCCGCAGACGACCAGCACACCTGGCTGGTACACCAACTCGGTGCTAGAAAGCACCGTTTCCCTCGGGGATTTGTGCTGTCGTCCCCTACCCTGGGGCTTAACAGCACTGAGTGGTCCCCCAGTAGGGCGCCCCGCACCTACTGGGAGCCGTCGTTTCCCGACGGCTTGGACAAGAGCTTTTCCCCCACCCTTGGTCCCTTGTAGCGAGTGTCTCGCTGGGGATTTTTCGGACATCTGTTCCTCAGATGATCCATGCTCCCACACAGGAAGCATCTCAGCGACCCACGCCGCTGCAACATGGCTAAGAGCTCTGCCTCAAAGCTCTGTGAAAAAGAGTCATAATGACTCTTAGCGGGAGGTTTCTCTTCCGATTCGACCTGACTCAGGTCCATGGGTTCGGGACCCACCTTAGAGGAACGGAAGTTCCTCTCGGCGTTGAACGCCATCTTGAATGCCTCTTCCAGGGATTCGGGTCGGCATCGGAAGTGCTCCAAACTGCAGGCCCTTCTTTCGGGCCTTCCATGAACACGGGAATGGACACATCGTCCGAGTACGCTTTCGCGTACATCCCTGCCAACAGGGTCTCAAGTTCTTGGATGTACGTTTCCAAGTCCCTAGTGCCCTGACTTCACCTTAGAAACGCCAGCTGATTCTGGAAAACCAGATCAGGCGTTGCATACTAGTCCATAAGCTTACGCTTAAGGACCTCCCATGTTGGGAACACGTCCGTCACCGCCGCCAAACACGTGAACGCCCATGCACGGGCCTTACCCGTAAGATGGGTCAGTGCAAGTCCCACTTGCAAGTGATCCGCGATCACATTCGCTTTTGCGAAGGCCGTTTTGACCTCTCTAAGCCACACATAAAGGTTTTCACCTTTTTCACCGATGAATCCATTTATCTTATAGGACAACGGAGGGCGCACCCCCGTGGACGTGGAATGACTTCCACGAAAATTCGCCTCATGGGTGATGAGGCCGTTGACCCTCGCCTTTACGGCATCAAGGCCCTGCTCCGCTAGGGGCTGCATGCCTTCGTCACCCAGTATGGATAACAGCCTGTTAAAGGCTTTTTGCTGGACGAGGGTTAGCCTCTCCCAAGTAGTCCTGATTCATCCTTTGCAGAGGATGACTAGTCTACCAACACAGGTGTTGAATTGACTACAAGTGATACCAGATGTAGCCGGTGCGTATACGCACGGTGCGTATACGCACGGTGCGACTAGCGCACAGAGGAAGACTCTTCCTTAAAGCGGTGTCTACCGCTACTTAGCCGATACGCCCTTACAAAGGGCTTAGTAGGAGAGATATCCTACTTGGGGCCAAGATTCCCGGGTTGGTTTACTAATTACCCTTAACGGCCGTGTTCCCTTTACGGGATGTAGGTAAAGGGAGGACTCCCTCTTACCTACGAAACTCACTGCACGCGCGACCGGTCGAGGTCGCGCGACTGCAAAATAGAGTGAAATGTAAACTGAATATATTCAATATGTAATTAGCCTAAATTAATTTAAACTAACATAAACTATATGTAACACTAAGTAGAATATTCCTAATTCGTACCTAGCTAAAATGTAGTGTACACACCTGTGTACTGACACGTGGATGGCTGACACACCACCACACCAAGGACCCATGCCATGATTGGTTAAGATAACCAAAGGTTAGAAACCTTTCAACCCGGCCAATACTGACCTCAACCGTGGTGTACTCATGTACACCAACACTCAGTGTTACCTGAATGTTACCCCGTTACAAAGCTCCCTAAGAAGGACTGCATTGCCTTCAGTGATCTGGGAAACGGGAGGTTGCTCAGTGACTCCAGATCCTTGGGATCGACACCACATGACCCAAATAGGTGACCTTGGACATGCCCCAAAAACTCTTCACTGCACTGATCGACAGGTTGCAGCGATCGCATGTCTCCAACAACCGTTCGACCTTCTTGCACAGATCGCTCCATGACGAAGCAAGGATCAGAATGTCGTAGATATACGATCGCCTCCCCAGAACGGACGGTCTCCTTTCCCGATCGGGTTCACCCTCTGTAAATCCATCATGGTTTTCGGTGGGGTCCCGATCGGTACTGTTCTTGAAGTGTCCATACAATGCGTTGTCGATTAGCCTCTGGTAGATCTGGGGCGCGTTCTTCAAACCGAACGGCATACGGTTCCACTCGAACAGACCGAACGGCGTAACAAAAGCAGAGATCTCGCGAGCCCGATCGGTCATCGAAACCACCCAAAATCCACTTGCCATATCCAGTGAGCACTACCATAGGGTCTTGTCAAGATCTTCTATCAGATCGCTGATCAGCGGCATCGGGTACACCATAAGCTTGGTCAACCGATTTACCAACCGATAGTCGATACACAACCTGATGTCGACGCCGTTCTTCTTGATCACAATCACGATCGGCGAGGCCGACGGCGAGGTCGACGGCTTAATGACTTGGTGGCCAACAGTCCTTTAATGAGATCGGATGATCGATCTGATCGGGACTGTTGACATCCCGATCACCCACTTGCAGATCGTCCAAGGTGACTTAGGGCGGATCAGCAGACACTTCAGGGAGGACTGCCATCTGGCTCTCCAGCTCCTGAATATATTGATCCCCGCCCTCATGGATACAAACTTGGTCGTCTTCCGGGGCAATATCACCCAAACCGTCCTGATCGGTTGAAGACTGCTGTTCCCGATCGTCGGGCTGCCTTCAACGACATCGATCTGCTTAAGCGTGCCATCGTGGCCCGCCCCAGCAATGCCACGCTTCCCTTTTTCTATTCCCGGCTCCACTGTCGCCTGTTCTTGTGACACCACCACGTTGACGAAACTTGGCTCATCTGCTTGATGGTCCACCGTGTCCGGCGACTGCGGTGCCTTTCTTTGAACTAACATCTTCTTTGGGGTTACATAGCTGGGTCGTTCCACCATAGGTGAGGTATCTTCTTCCACCGATCCATCATCGCTGATCAGATCGGTGGTCGCTTGGTATGCCAAGTTCCGCCTGCCACATACCGACTATCGTACCGTTGCCCAACACCTGCGGTTTATTACCGATGCTAGTAACTCGTACGCGATCGCTTCGATCTCCACCGTTCACAAACGTCGGTACCCAGTGATTGCCCCTGGTCACCCACAACTTCTTTGTCCGATGTTCCTTTCCAACCGAGATATCTGCCGATCGACCCACCGGAATGGTAATATGTTGGTCCCACCTCAACAGATCAGTACGTGATCCGTATAGGGGACGTCGACCAGACAGCTGGATATAAACTTCGTCTGGAAGCGTAAGCACTACATGCGACAGATCGAGGCGTATGCCTGCCGGCACCATAAAATCCATACCAAGTAATGCGTCTTGGCCGGCCAACTGACCAACCCAGACGATGAAGAAGTAGACCAACGAACCAGATAAAGTGATACTGCTTTTCAAACTCCATGCACAGCAAACTACAGTCAGATCGGACATCTCGACTTAACTGCTGGATCCAGTTCGCAGCCGGTCCCTTCATCAGATCTCGGAAGATCAGACACCGTTCTTTGTTCGGCGTCTGATCCCGGAGGAATGCGGGCTTCGTTCGGCTGAACCATGATCGGGCTTGAACCTCATCAGCATCCTTGCCCTTAAAGTCCTTCAACTCGGTGCTTGCGGCCATGCGGATCCTTGGGATCACCGTCTAATTGAAATCAAACGCCATCGTCGAGGCTAAGTTCGCCATACTTGTCCTGACTCTGCCCGTAACACCGTAGTCATCGTCAATTTCGCTGATCGACTCCATGTGGAAGTCGCTGCTACTTTCCGATCGGCGGGGGCGGATTCGGCGTGACCTGCGTTTCGTCTTGAAAACAGGTCTAACACCTTCGGTTGATGTTATTGACTGCATTTCGACGTCCACACAAATTGCCTCGTTTTCCTGGGAAGATCGGCTTGGTGCACGAGGGCGAAGAGGTGTTCTGCCTCGATCTGCGGCGTAACGCTTCATCATAGCCTCGAACATGGCTTCCATGCTTGCTTCCATCGAGGTCGAGGTGATTGGATCGGTCTTGGGGGGTTTCGATACCTGTGGGCGCCCTTCTTTGTTCCGTGCGACTGGTACCGTGAATGTTACAGCGATCCAGGGTCATCCGCTCCACGCCGACCTCCAACTCGGACGAGCACTTGGAGGAAGGTGGAGACCCATATAGCGAGCTATCCTCGGAGAATGACTTCAGAGGAGTGATTGCACGAGGTTTGAGGCTTCTAAAGTGATTGTGGGAGTTGGGCGGCGCACCGCCCCCACCAATGGCGTCAGATGGTCATGTAGCATTGACATCGCTTGTTTCAACTTCCACGTGTCCATTTCAAATAGCTTGCCAACGCCATTAGCATTCTTGACATTTATCCCCACCTCTGCTAGCATCACCAAAAGATTCTTGACTAGTTGCAGCGGCCTATCGGAGTAGGTCGGTTCGGTAGTCGGTCCGTATATACAATCCGGAATTAGGGGCTTGACAATTCGGATGATTTCGTTCTCGCGAACGAATTTCTCAGTTCTTACATGTAGTACATCTTGGTCACCTCCTCGTGATCCACAGTCCCATCATCGATCGGCGACTTTTCCTCCAAGTCGTCGTCGTCCGAAAGCATTGCGTGCCTCTGCTTGGTCTTTAAATTGGTAATTTGGGCGGATCGGAGTGATCCGCCCTATAGTGTTCTTCACATGCAATTTTTTCTCGATATGCATGGGATCAGGAACAGGGTCCTGATCCCTACTGGGACTATAGCAAAACTTGCTATAGTCCAGATCGGCTCTGATCGGAGCCTTGTGGGGAGGAATAAACTTGTTTAGTCTCGATCTGGTCCTCCACCTGGCCATATCGACCATCGCCATCCTTTTCCGCGACCACAACACGAGGCGATAAGCGTTTCTCGTGCCGATCTGCTCCGCCAGGAGCGGTATGGGGAGTCTTAAATTCATTAATTTCTATCTGATCCTCCCCTTGATCAGATCGAACATCTCCATCCTTTTCAACATCTAGCACGTAAGGCGATATGCGTTCCTTGTGTGCTCTCCAGAGAGTATCCATATTAAAATTCGTAAAATCCACACTTTGCTGAATATCGCGGTGATATCCACGGTCACCAAATGATCCGGGCACGCGCACGAATGTGGTGGAGTCAAGTTCAAAATCGAACACCGTAGTGTCGAGAACCTGACCACCATCGTGCCCAGCCTTCCAACTGACGGGGAGGGTACCCCGCGAACCTTCGCCTACGATCCGATATGATCGTCCGCTGCTAGCAGACGATCGATCATCAGAATAGGACGCCTGGTCCGATTCGTTCGTCATCTCACCTTGTGTACCCGATGGAATGGACTGGTTACACACTTGGCGGGCCGTTGCTTGGTGGATACATTATAGAAGATCGATATGGATGTACCACATCTGGGGTACTGATCCAAAATTCCAACGAAAGATAAAGCGATATAGCCGATCGGCAAACGAAGCGGAAATCTTCACTCCGAATGCGGTTAAATCTGGCATTTGATTGCACGCAGCAGTGATTAATCCATCCAATAGAGTTTCTGGCACTTAACTGCAAAAGCAGTGAGTAATCCAGCCAATAGTTTCTTGGCACTTGACTGCATCTTGCAGTGAGTAATCCAACCAATTCCTGGGACTTGACTGCAGATCGCAGTGAGTAACCCAGCCATTAAAAACACGTTCCAAACGTGGCGGGAGTTGGACTTGAGTGGTGAGTGAACGTAACCAGTTTTCCCTGTCGTGGGGCTTCCGGTGGAGCTCTGTCCTGGCCGGGCTTATGAGCGTGAGGGGACCCTGTTAACCCTCTGCTCCTAATGACTCCGATCGGAGCCACTGGCGACTTACGCAACCTGATGCAATACGAACACTACATTATTTAGCCAATAAAAATACAATATGTAAAATATATGTAAACCGTGAGCCTTACCTCAAATCCGCGTACAAAACACTCCACGCACACGATTGTCCCAAAATGCTCCGTCCTATCAGCCAACCAGATCGATCTGCCTTGAAAACTGGTACACTGGTACTATCTGGTCAAAATATTTTCATTGCACTTCACCACATTTTGGTGCAAACCAAACAGTCATTGAATGCCCGAAGCGTTCTCAAGATCCTTGCGGATCCTGAGGACCCTTACCATTCCTTACTAAAGGAATTTGGAGATGTCATTAGTGACAACCCGCCGATCGGGTTACCACCGGATCGGGGAGTCCGACATGAAATCGATTTGGCTCCTGGAACCAAATACTGCGTCACTAGGCAGTGGCCTCTACCCAAGGAGCAATGCGACGTCATCGACGCATTCTTCAAGGGGAAAGAAGAGGCAGGGATGGTACGGGAGAGCAAGTCTCCACATTCATCTCCCACTTTTGTGTTCGTAAGCCGAACGGAAAGTGGCGTATTGTGCATACTTACAACAAGCTGAATGCAGCTACTGTACCCACGCAGACTCCGATTCCTCGGAAAGATGTCCTCCAGAACAATATGGCGGGCTGTACTGTGTACAGTGCCTTAGATCTGGTGGACGGGTATTATCAGGTGCTCATGCGAGCGTCCGATATTCCGCTGAAAGCGGTCAGCACGCCTAGTGGCATGCTGTGGAAGTGGCTTGTTATGCCACAAGGGCTTTCAAATGCACCAGCGACTTTCAATCGCTTGGTGACTCAACTCTTCCTCCCTCATAGGAAGTACGCTCAGACGTACTTCGACGATATATTCGTCCATAGTCGTGCGGAAGGCGACTCGTGTGATGTTCAGACGCATCTGATACACCTTCGATCAGTGCTCGAATGTATGCGAGAGCATAAGTTATATGCAAACGCATCCAAATGTATCTTTGGTGCTGAGGAAATTCCTTTCCTCGGATGCTTCATCGGTAAGGATGGAGTGCGGGCGGATCCCGCGAAGGTGAACGCCATTGTGGAGTGGCCTTTGCCTGTAAATCTTAGAGATTTACGGAAGTGGCTTGGATAAGCCAACTATCTCCACAAGTACAGCGATAACTACGCTGAGATAGCGAAGCCATTGACTGAACTTCTTAAGAAGGATGTATATTGGTATTGGGAAACCAAACACCAAAACGCTTTTGAAGCGGTTAAGGGGAGCTTGTTAAAAGCTCCCGTTCTTGCTCTCCCAGACTCTGGGAAACAATTTAGTGTCGTCTGCGACGCCTCCGATTTCGCAATCGGATGTGCTTTGTACAAGCAGACGACGCGGGACGGGAACGCGTGATTGCGAGTCAAGGCAGCTTATAGCTGCAGAACGGAATTATCCCGTTCATGAAAAGGAGCTACTTGCAATGAAGTATGCTATTGTCAAATTTAGGGTTCACCTACTCGGCTCAAAGCCGTTGGTGGAATATAATGACCACGCGTCCTTACGGACAGCGACAAAGTCGCCCCATCTCTCCAAACGGATGGCCCGTTGGCTCTCCTTCTTTGCGGAGTACAACTTTGAGGTTAATTATAAACCAGTCAAGCAGAACGTGCTTGCAGACGCGTTGTCAAGTCGTCCCGATTACGAGCTCGCTCACGCGACATTCGTCACCTCGTCTGTGGTGGATCTCATACGCCAGGCGTATGAGAAAGTCCCACAGTGTACGGCGCTTATCTGCGCGTTGGGATGAAAGGGTCTTGGCTCGTCTGATCCAACCCTGTCAAGTCGAGCTAAAGCTCGTTTACACCGATACAGGTACTGTGACGGTCTGCTATATTATAGCACGAGCGCGGAGGACACTCGGCGGGTGGTTGTTCCTCATGATGAGAAACTAAAGTATAGAGTCCTCTTTGAGGCACATGACGCCCCTACTGGGGGTCATTTAGGTCGGGATAAGACCTACAGCGCTTTAAGCGCTTTGTATTGGTGGCCCAACATGTATAAATGGGTCGGTGCGTATATACGCACCTGTGAGACGTGTCGGAGGGTCAAACCCTCTGCAGAGTCAGCTGCGCCTTTGGCGAGCTTATCCGTTCCGACGGAGTGTTGGAGATCCATTAGTATGGATTTTATCTTCGGTTTTCCGAAGGATATGGCCGACATCACCGGCATTTTGGTCTTTGTAGACCGTTTGAGCAAGTTGGCTCACTTGGCGGCGGTGCCAGAGTCCATTGATGGACAAGGAACAGCGAAAGTGTTCCTATACCGTGTCTTTCGACAGCATGGTCTACCCGATTCCGTTGTATCGGATCGGGATCCCCGTTTTACGGGAAAATTCTGGGGAGCGTTGTTTAAGGTGCTAGGCACCAAGCTCCTCATGTCCAATGCGGATTACCCGCAGACGGACGGTCAGACGGAACGCGTTAATCACGTTGTGGAGGATATTCTACGGAGTTTATGTCCGGATTCTCCAAAGAGTTGAAGTGAGATGCTTCCTATGGCCGAATTTGCTATAAACACTTCGGTCCATGCATCTACGGGGTTTACCCCGTTTTACGTGAACGGATTACTGAATCCGAGGGTTCCGTTGACGCCACGTGTGTGTGGCCCAGGGCTTGAGGGGGTAGGATTCCCCGATGTCAGCCCTGTATCTGTGCGAAATCACATCGATAACTTTTTATCGACGCGCCTTTGTGTCTTGCGACACGTTTGCGATGCCATGGCGGAAAGCCAAGACAAGCAAAAGGTAGTTAGCCGTAAGGTACGGCAGGACGAGATGGAGAGTCTGATGGAGTGATACCATCATCGGGGTCAAACCCAGTATTTGGTGAATTGGAAAGGTTATCCACATTCACAGAGTTCGTGGGAGTTCGAGACTCCCCAGCGGCAGGATTGCCGTGACGTCGTTGACGCTTTAGATCGGGAGAATCCCGCTGTGAGTCAACGACCAAAGGGGAGGGATAAGCCCCTTAACTCCAGTAGTTGGGAGTTCTCTGGAGGCAGATGCGGAACCCGCATTGTGCTCCAGCACCGCTGTGAGGGCACGGGCGCTAGCATAGCGCATTCGATAATGGGCACGTTATTTCCCCATGGCATTGGCTCTAGCAAACGCCAAGCGCAATGCCCTCTCTATCCAAACGTCACGTTCGGAATAGCTGTTGTACGGCTTTAAAAACTCGGGGAGACGTTACTACCCTCCGCCCAAGCGCGGAACTTCTGCTCTGCATCTTTGGCATCTTCTCCTTGCAGGAGAACGAAGGGAACTTCGCGGAGGTTTCCAAAAACGGTACGATGTGCCTTTTTCTCGAGGCGCTCTCGATATGAGGTAGTAGTGAACTGCTTCTAAGTGAGCAGTTTTTCCCGGAGTTAATTCCGGCGTGTGTTGTGTTGCGGCTGTACAGCCGCAAGGTCAGGGGTATAGAAGACTAAACCCTTCTTTACCTCATTCTTGGCCCACTTTGGGAAGTCACGAGGACCTCCAAAACGATATCCCGCCCGTGGACGGCGCATGGGGGCGTGCAAGGCAGCCTGTAATGCCTGTGCGGCATTTTGAGCCTCTTGACCTGCGTCCAGCTCATTAGTGGTGATCGCCTTCGGCGATCCGGATGTATCATCCGCAGTTGATAGTAGTTGCGCTCGAAGTAGCGCATTTTCACCACGAGTGGGGAAAGGATTTGGAGGCCGACATCGCCGTTCGGCGTTGTCGGAGCGGTCGTCCTTTGGGGAACTATCCCCAAGGACCTCGTCCTCTGAGTCATCTTCCCCCAAGTAGAGAAGAGGACTTGCTCCTCTTCCCGGGGAGAATCACCAAAACCACTGAAGGTATTCATTGTAGGCCAGAAATTCTGGCATTTGGAGTTCTCCAACTAAAAATCTGTTATTGCGTGGCAATAGTCTTGATGGAGGAGGATGTAACCGGGTTACATGTGGTTACATTAGTGTACGTAAGTACACCACGGTTAAGGTCAGATATTGACCAGTCCGAAAGGTTCGTACTTATTGGTTGTTTTAACCAATCTGGGCAGGAGCTCTTTGTGAAGGCGTGGCAGCCTGCCGCGTGTTAGTACACAGGTGGTGTACACTACATTTCAACTAGGTACGACTTGAAAAGCTTTACTTAGTATTACATATAGTTTACATTAGTTTAGTTAATTTAGACTAATTATATATATTAAATATAAATTAGTTCACAAAAATACTTAAGACTGCTAGGCGCGCGACCACGCCCGGTCGCGCGCGCAGTGAGTATTGTATCGTAAGGGAGTTCTCCCTTACGCTACCTCCCTTTATAAGGGAAGCCTTGTTACAAGGCGTTAGCGAAAGCAAACTGTAAACCAACCCGGGAATCTTGGCCCCGAGCAAGAGATTGATCTCTTGCTAAGCCCTTATAAAAGGGCGTATCGGATAAGTAGTGGCGAACGCCGCTTAAAGGAAAGTCTTCCTCTGTGCGCTAGCCGCACCGTGCGTTTACGCACTGGCTACACCTGACGTGCGCACACGCCTGCCCAGGAGCAATCCCTTCACCTTTGGTTTGATGACTGGGGTTTCTAGTTTGGTCGGTCTTTGGGTAGTAATCTACGCTCTCAATGAAGTCGCGCTATCAGCCTACTTAGTGGCAGCGATGACCGCCGCCCCACTGGCTACCAGAGTCTTACGGGTTATTCCAATGGAGGAATCGGTTGAGACTCTGCTTCTAACGGAGAAAATGTGAAGGGTTTAAGATCCAGAATGCAGCCCAGCTGTGGTAAAGCGTGCTATAAAACGGGCCCAATTAAGGGCCTAATTAGGGGACTAATTAGGGGTCTGACTGCGGACACAAATTAGGT